>LR736857.1:11716681-11899630 GCA_902654985.2 Oryctes borbonicus
CGTTTCGCTGACCATCCTGTCAGCTTCTTCAGAAGATTTCTAAAGACAGTTTTTAGAAATCTTCTGAAGAAGCTGACAGGATGGTCAGCGAAACGTCAAGTAAAATATTAACTACACGACATCACCCGAAAGACATTTCTACTAAAGTAATTTTATTACAAAACTATGTCTAATTCTTGTCCTTAATGATAAATTAATTTTAGACTTACAAAAAACAAAAAAACAAAGCGTTTTCAAATTCTACGCATATGCAGTATTATTGAAATAGGTATAGTGGGAATATACATGGTATCCCATTTAAAATTAACAAAATTACTAGCTACACCTCAAACACTCCAGAGAGTTACATTCTGCTTTGCACGCTGGCTGTATACGACATTATGTAGAATTTTGAACTGCATCAATAGGAAGGAGAATCAGAATTGACACTAAAGCAAAATGTAAGATCCTCTTGACCCAAAGAAGGTTTAAAGCTTCTCTTCCATTAGGGTTAGCGCTATAACTTCTGAATCTTTCAAGTATCGAGAACTTAAATAGAATAAATGCAGATACTTTTTACTTACAATGGAAACATATTCAGCTAACATTTTCTACCAGCTGAAATATACGCACTGTACGTTTTCAAATTGTCACTCAGTATACCTACGAGTGTATGCGAATATGCCCCGATCACAATAGCCATGTACATTTTAAAACAACACTAATTCACTTCCAGTTTAAAAGTGATCTTTAATTAAAACAGCATTAACTCATGCGTCAGATTTCATACTTCTTCAAATTGAAATCTATTGCTCGTAAACGGATAAATGATTGTGACGACTAGAAGACTATTAGTCAATATTAATTATAGAGTTTATAAATTAATCAGTTCCGTGAGTTACACATAACTAACTACAACGGATTGTGATTGATGAAGATTTGTATAGTTGTAGGTTGCACAAGCATCTAAGGTAGGTACCGAAGATGAGTACATTAAGTGAATTTGCCCTCTTTAAATGCTGGTTTCAAAAATGCGTTGCAGGTGGTTATTAGTAATACTCATATACTGACAAGCTTTTGGTACATAAATATACGATCAAAATCGTTGAGTTCCATAATAAATTCAGTTCCATAATAATAAACGCAGAGGATTAACATGCGGTACTACCTTCTAGATGGTGAAATATATTATCAATTGGAGTTATTTTTTATCTGTGTCGTAATGCGATATGAATAATATTTGATTTTAAATATTTGAGACAACTCGTGATAACACAAGATAACTGAATCAATATTAAAAACGTAATGAATGATGCATGTTCAACCAAATTACAATTTTAGCGCTACTTAATCTTCTGTATAGGAGATGAGTAAATATGTAGTTACAATCTAACGGCAATCTTGCTCAGATAGCTATCAAAACCAACGCATTTTTATTTACATGTATTTAGTAGAAATTTTGGTAAATACTTAAACGGATTTTTCCAAAGCACGAAATCAAAATTTCAAAGTCCGCATACATATCAAGATAGGACAAGATCCGCACCAAACTGTATTTATTTGTTTATTATACTTTTATCGATGGCAAAAAAATAATTAAATAACACGTTGCTTTTAAACTTTTTTTTAATATTAATTATCTTATTAAGCAAGGACTAAATAGCTCGAATATCTTCTTAAACATATTCAATAAATTGAACAATTTCAAGTTATAGCTTAATTAAAATGTTGTAAATAGCGGTCTTGTAAATGGTCCAAATTTTCGCTTGTTTAAAATAAAAATATGCTTGCCTTAACTACCCATGTAAAACAAAGGTCAGATACGTTCTACATTAAACCGGCTGTCTGAATTAATCCGTTCTATTCTCAAATTCACTTCAATAATTCTGTTGTTCAACGGTTTTCATATCAGAGAGATCCTGGTAAGAACGTATTTATCTAGTTTCTAACAAGACGCTACTCGATAGCATTCTGAACTTAGTAGAAAAAGATGCAACATTAGCCTATGAACAATTGGTACTGAATTGGGCATTTCACAAAAAAAGAGTAATTAACGCATTCCGCGAGCAAGGCTTATATCCGATGTGTACAGAACTCGCAACCGGAAGATTATGCTAAGCATATGGAATTTTGTCCATGGATAAATTGTAATCATCGTGTTGTATCGCGCATAATTTCTGCAGATGAAGTAATATTTGCCCGTGACAGCATTAGCAGTACTCGAAACTCTCGTCCCTACACAACAGAAGCAAGTAATTTTCCGCGTAAGTTTTCGGTGAACGTGTGATGTGGGTACAATTAATTGCAAGGGCTACTAAACGATGTGCCTCTAAAAATCAGCATGATGGAACTCCTTCATATTTCGGTCGTCATGTTAAGAAATATTTGGACAATAGGTTTCCAGGGCTTTGAATTGGTTGCCGTGATCCTGTTAGTTGGTCTCCAAAATATCCAGACCTCACTCCACTAGGCTATTGTTTCTAGGGCTGGTTCACAAATTGAGTTTACAAGGTAACAGTCGACACTCGCAATGAATTAATTCGGCGTATTACAAATACTGCAACCGATATTAAAGAAAGAAAGCAACAGGGGCCCTTCGTAGATGAAACATAAATTGTCTAGAGATCAATGGTATTTGTGAATATTTAATACGTTGAATGTATGAAATGTTGTTTATGTGTAATTACTATAATTTGGAAACGGAAATGAAAATCGGATAAGAGCATATCAGTTTTTTTACCTCATTTTTTCACGTGTACAATACATTCATGGAGGTTGCACCGTACGGATTACATATTACGCTCAATTACAAAAGCATTGGGAATTAATTTCCTTCACATTAGTAAATAATAAACTACTGAAAATAAACATTAATTCTTGTGCATCCAACAACACTCCCGTCATAAAAATAATAAGTGCATCTTTTTACTACTCGACTGCCGTCTAATAAAAGCTGTCACGCGATATATATTAACGTAAATAATGTAGTTGCTTTGTCTGTAAGAAAAAAAAGGGGGATGCCTAAATGCGCCAGCGTTTATATCGCACCCGCTTTCGGCAAGGAGATCCTGCCTAAATATAGCCAGCAACATTGTATGGTGTTAGCACGTGTTTAAAAGTTCAACACGGTGAATTGGCTATGTCTACTTTTTATTAAAGCATTTCCTACTGTGTTTATATTTTCAGACATGTTAATGACTATTATTTTAACGGGCACAGACTTAACGTGATACCTTGCTAGGACGAAAATTGCCTAGGTTGAAACTAGTGTCTAGAAGAACTTGCTTAGAATTAAGTAGTTATATTTTCGTGCGTACTTATGGGTTAGGTGCCTGTCAGGATATAAGGTGTGAAGAGTTTGGTTAAGCTCTTGCTTTTTAGCACACTGTAAAAGACCACTACGTGATTTATAAAAATATTTCCGCTAAATATTAACGATTAATCGCACCGTTCATTATATTAAATTAATATTTTCTCTGGGTATCACCAGCTTAATTACCGGTTCTCTTTAAAGTGTTCACTTCTCACATCTTAAAACTAACGAGCTGCAGTACAGTGATTGATATTACTTGTGACGCTGTAATTAAAATGACAAATGTACTATAGGAGTTACTTGATCAGGAAAGAGGTTTAACCTTGTTTTATCTTAAAATAAACCAGTTCGGAAAAAATTACAGCCGATACTGAACGATATTAAATTCCAGTGTTCGCAACTGTCAGTATATGTATTTAACAAGGTGTATGTTGGAATGTGTAGCTTTATTTTGTTCTTTCAGTTTAATAACCTTATTATACAAAAACTCGTATATATGTATGTACTTATAGCACCTAATGGGATTCCTAAAAAAGAGTTATTTATAAATTAACTGCACGATTCATTGACGGGCGTTAATTGCGTTCATATTTGTAGATTAAGATTTTTGTTTCCTACTAATCACGCTAGTAATCAACCAATAATAAACTCAAATTAATCAATATCGTTTTGTACCTGTTAAAATTATACCAGAAAAGCACTAATTACCACTACGTCCGGTATTAATACATAGTGATAAGGGAAAGCATACTTTAGACATTGCAATGAGAATTAATTATGTATCTTTCAGGTCTTGTAACAGACAAATTAGTTAATAAGCGGTATTTAGTATTTAAATGTACTTTATATTTTTATTGTCTACTTAGATAGACATTATGGTACTGTTTGGTTTGGTTGTGTTTCTGTCTGATTTTACAATTTCATAGAAATAAACGACTTCTCGTAACTTTATCTTTTTGACTTGCATTTCTGAATAAATCATTAAAGATAACAAGTATTGTACGCAAATATGTACGCATAAGAAATATGCGTACCAGTTTTAGAATTTCTGTCATCTACACTTTTGATATTAATTGTTACGTTAATCATCATGGTTTAAATGTGCTACTTTGCTTAGATTTTAGCCAGCGCTAATACGATAGTAATGTTCCAAATTAAATTGTTAATGAACTACAATTTCTCTGGAATTACGAATCTGGCACCAAAACAACTAAAGAAACGTTGGAACCATTTCAATAATTCCTTCATTGATACCGTTTTAGTTGTACCACCCCAACAGAACTCCCGCAGTTTAAAGTCCTCTATAAAGCCCGTTATTTGCCCAGAGGAAATTTGAGTATGCTCAAAGACTCCAGTAGCTCGCATCTTCTACACCAAGGTTTACTTACTCGACGTGTTATATAAATACTTTTCTGGGAGGCAGTGTCCAGTTACCAACCCGGTAACGGTCTTTGTATGGAGTTGACCGGTCAACATCTAGTTTTTTATGCGTTCTTTATATAAGCAAGACCAAATCTCCCTTCTAGCGTTGGAGGGCACGCTGATACAACGCGGACGGTACTAAACGCAGCTTTGTTAGAAATGCCTGCGGACAGTATAGAAACTAACTGATAATTTAAAAATTTCAACGCCGAATAGAGACGGAGCTCCTGATGCGTAGTTTACGGACGGATTGCAATCTAGTGGACTAGACTGAGGATATCTTCAGGCTTCGGAAAAGACGCATTGCTTTTTCAGGCAAAAGTATTCTCAGTTGCAGCCTGCGCTGAAGTGAAGGGAAAGAGCACGGGGAGAGACATAAACATAATCACTAAGTTATAAATCCTATTACTTGGTCCAAACTAGTAAAACATTAAAAAATTCCCTCAATACAATATAATAGCTGACGAACTAGCCAAGGGAGGTTGTAAAGAATACTCCATAGGACCAGAGACAAGGAATCCCGCTAGAAAGGAGTTTTGGTCTTGGTTAGATAGAGATTGGAAAAATTTTGATCTAAAATTTTTTAATTCGGTGTAGAATTATTTGCTGAATGGTTACATAATGAACGCCTTAGTCGAAGTGATGCGTTAACATAGACCAACAAAAGGAAGTAAATATTAAAGTATTTAACAAATTTTGTATTTATTTGTAATGGCTTTTAATGATCTAGGGAAATTTTATACCCTTATTCGAGCGAAGCACCTTCCAGACCATTCTAAATTTTAAATAAATATTTGATTTGTAACTGGTTGTCTTTATGGTGACAGTGTAATAACCATTCATTCACCATGTACAAAAAATTTTGGATCATTGACATCTTCAAGCGATTCTTATGAATATTCAAATATATCAGCCTAATAATACATTTCTATTCTATCATGTCAAAAAAACTCAAATTAGCAGCCTACAACGACATTTACGGCTTGTAAAAAATATCGAAGGTATTGCCAACCTACGTGGGTATTGGCAAAATCTAAAAATGTTTTAGAATAGGCGGGGAGTACGTCACAGAAATACTACGAATCAATGTAGGCAAAAGAAAAGTAGTATGACAGATGTTTTTTTCTTTTGCATTAATTGTTTAATCTGCGTGAGCGCTCTTAGTGTCTTTTTCAGATTTCGCTACGTCATTTATCTTCGGTTGAATCATCTCAAAGAAACTGGTTGTACTACTATTAAGATGTTTATTATGCATACGTACTTAAACTTAAAACAAATGTTGAATTTATAATGAAAATGTATTATTAAAAATGATGGCCTAATAGACGTACGAAGAAATATTGAAAGAAATTTTCGTGTTGGATTGTTTAATTCAATGTAAAAGCATTTTCTGAATGGTTACATGAACACCTTAGTCGAAATGATCTAAGCAAAGGAAAGGAAGTAAATAGTAAATTGTTTAACAGATTTTGTATTTAGTTATAATTAATTTTTACACACATGGCATTCTCGATTAAAATCTTTCTTTGTACCATCAGCTGCTCTTAGTACTGCAAATATTTTTATTTGAATTTTTTTCTCCAAATTACTAAAGCGCACCACCCATGTGCTATGTGAACAGGGTTAGGGTTAAAATGATATGAATGCGATTGAATTAAATTAAGTCTTTCATTGCAGCTAAGATGGTTCGGTATTAATCACGGAATTCAATTTAAGAGGTAAAGCTTCGTTTCCTTCCATGGAATTTTGTTTCCAATCGTTTCATACGTTTTTTTTTTTTAATACAAAGAACCAAATACCTATTCTTATAATCGTCCGTTATCTTAATATGAGTTACAATTGCAGCATCCCATTCCATCAGCGTCTAATCAGAATTTTATCTGTTCACTGAGATTCGAAGAGATTTTGTTATTAGTAATGCGATTACATTTCGTATTAAGTACGTGATTCAAATTCCGTTCGAACCAATTAAGCACGCTTCTTAAATAGTATCCAACGCATCTGTATACGTGTTCTCTTTTTTCGTTTCATATCCAATATGATAATACTTATTTAACGTGTTTTTTTATTTCTCCGCTCAACAAAAATGTAGGTAAATCCCTGTCTTTTAGGGTCATCGGCCTGAATTATTGAAGCGAGGTGAAAGCTTTGGATGCGTCGTTTTTCCTTCGATGCGTCGCCTGCTGGCTTTATTCATGTTTAATCTCATAATTAAAAATGAGTGCAGCGGGAGTGGAACAGCGTGCTCGCTGTATGTGATATGCCCGACCTGTAAACCCTGTGTACGACCGAGGACCGTTTACGACAAATATTTATTTTTAGTAAGGCCTTTTCCTACGAAATGCAAACAAGGAAAATAAATACGGTTTAGGGGAACGTTTAACATAGAACAACTCGGAATGTTGCTCTTACATCGGAAACACAACAAATGAAATGGCACCGAAACGTAAATACACAAGGTCAGAGCCATATAATACCTGTAGGTACTCCAACCGACGGTTTTCTTTTTGTTTTAACTGTTTTGTCTGTGTGTACAAGCACTTCTCTAAGAGGACGGAAGTTGTCAAAATAAATACGGAAAGTGGGTAGAAAATTTAGAGGGATGAGTTCCTGTTATAAACGAGAGTCACACTTCTCAATAGTATCAACCGTTTTAAAATACCATAAATTCTTTTCGAATATTGTACAATGGGAGACATTTAAAACGAGAATTGTCGCTCGTCACTGCGACAATAAGCCCGATGCAGTTGGAAGCGAAAGTGGACCTTATGTTATCTTAATTTACATATATAAGTAAAGTCCCACAATAAGCAGATGTTTACAATTTAAAGAAGACATACACCGCAGTTGTGAGAATATTCTTATTCTATTTTCGTATCGAGCTTTTATCTTACAAAATCATTACAACTTTATGAAAGTATTTCTTTTCTTTATTAGTAGTAGTAAAAAAAAAAATAAAAAAAGTAAAAAATAAAAAAAAATAAATAAAAAAAATAAAAAAAAAAATAAAATAAACGTATTATATGGAGCATTTTCTGAATTAAATTATTATAGTTATTTTTTAGTTGTATTACATAAAGGAAGAAAGACTTGTGATTATGATTGAATCAATCATAAGTCGTTTTTTTCCCTTTGCAAACAAAAAAAAAACAACAAAAATAAATAAAGGTTGTATATATTTACACAGATTAAAGAATTAGGAAAGCAAAGTGGTACGATAACATAGATTAAAAATAATCTAAAAAACTGTATTAACCAATAATCCGTAAGAATAAAAATGAAAAATACAAAGAAACGAAAAAGAAATAATTTATATATTTATAAATAAAATTGTAAGAAATTTAAGAAAATTGTAATCGGGAAAACCTTTCATTCGCAATTACTTCTTGTAGCCGTCTGGACATTTTGAACACACGGCGAACTCCTAATGTGATTAATATTCGAAGATTTTCACAAAACAGTACCTCGTCCCATTAGCACCACATCTACACCCATAGATTTTTTTTAATTCTATTTCATGATGTATTTCTCAATTTTGGACAACTTGCGCCGTGTGTATTGTGGAGTTGTTGTGGATGAAGGAAATATGGCTCTCGTTTGCGTATGCCAACGGTAGCACAATATTTCCAGTAAGTTAACATATTATCTGGCCGCTTTAATCTACCATTTATTGCCACCAAATCTCCTGGACATCCATCCCCAATAGGCGATTGATATTCTTCCGCTTTGCTATGTTTGGACAACGTTCTTCGCATTCTGTCTTGCGTTTTTTGCTTTTGTATATACTAGCTTGAAGGTATTTTGCTCGGATTTGCCAGAGTTACCAACTGCAAATTCAAATCTTGCATCAACACGTTGCTGTGTAAAATCAGCTTTTTCGCTGGTTTTCGAAGTCTTTTCAAGATGATCAAAATGTTGTCTGTGCTTAATACACAGGCAAGTCTATTTATCTCATTTGTATCCATTTCAATTTTAGTATTTCGACTTATTAAAGTGCCTATCATTTCTATTATTTCTTCTCTCTGTTAAGCTTTTGTTATATTTAGTTGTACTTTATCATTTTCATCTTTTAGTATATTGTACTGTTGGCAATTTAATGTGAAATGCTATATACTTTCGAAAATTGGTGTTGCAGAGTTTGTAGGTATTTGAAATAAAATTATAACTTGATAAATATTCTGTTTATAAAACATATACCTACAAAAAAATCAAATGTAATGGAAATTGCTATAAAATAGATCAAAATAATTAATCTTCTAATCATTATCCATACACACCTTAATCTCTATTACAGACGCAACGTGAAACTAACAATTCTAGATAATAAAATTAATTGCATTGGTTCCAATAAATTTTTCAAGATAAGCATTGCATAAACCTCGTCCATTCTGTAAGTACACCTGCACTGCGTCACGATTTCTGCTTTGTGATGTAATGAAATTAAAACCCTAACTACATATTTTCTTCATTAGAGGGACGTATGTATTTAATAAAATAACTCTAATTAAAAAAGCGCAGGAATTCTAGTCCGATTGGATCGTTTCCACAATAAAATATCGCCATGAACTAATTTGATTCCGTCCTGATAGTTTTCATTAGTAGCAATAAGAATTGATCGAAGTACTTTTAAACAACAGTTTATAAGACTTACAAAGTTTATAAATATAATTAACACAACGAAATACAATTGATATAGAAGACTAGAAGCTTATTTTGATCTTTTTCGATACTTTTGGTTAATCAAGATTCAATTGTCAAAGACATTTGTAGTTAAGCGGATGAAGTGCGTTACCTTGGGATTTGTTAAGGGAAATTTGGTCATTATTTCAAAGAGGAGAACAAACTAATATCTAGCAGTCAGAAAACCTTTTCCTAATCTATCTTTTTTTTTCTTATTTTTCCTTCTTAACATCAAAATTCACTCTTGATCCATGATATGAAGGGTGAAAGACCATATTTTCAGCATTGTTCTCAATAAAAATTCCTATAAGCGATTATGCACACAATAATATAAAAAATATTCGGTTTTAAGGAAAAATTAATAAATACTGTTGTAATTGCATAGCAAAACCTACATCGTCAAGCGAAACTTAATAAGCCCATGCAATTTTATCTCAAACAATCTATCAAAGCTAAGTAACTATAATATTTGCTTAATTCGGTGTTATAATACCCACTAAAACAGAATTAAACATGGCCAACGATCTGAATAATTTGTTCATATTAATCATATTTACGTTGAGTGGATCAATCTACCAAGGAAAGCTAAAATAAATTTTTTAAAACGCCCATTATAACCCTTTTACTAAAGGTGGTGCATTAATTCCCTTTCTAATTAGGTGTTGTGTGATGTGCCCGATGAAAGCTTTGATGAATACAATTGCAATGAAAGGGAACGTGCTTTACGTTTCTAATGTAGTGGGAGTTACAAAAGTATAAGTAATAAAGAACAGTATTTGTTAGCCAACATTGTTCTTATACAAAGCTTGGCAAACTCTTCGCATTTATACTAGCTACTAATTACAGTTAAGAAGTAAAAATAGATTTCAAAATCTGGACTATTTCGTGAAAACTCCTCTATTGAAATAATAGTTGGAAATTTACAATAATGCTAGTTAAATGGGTTATAGTAAAGGACAAAAACAAAAAAAAAAGTAAATTCCAAATGTAAATAAGTAAAACGAGAATAAATTAGGAAATGCAATAAACTCATTGATATGTGTTGAACACGATTTAGAATAAATTGCCATTGTATCATTAAAATTAGTTATGCTTTATCATGTAATATTTCTTGTACGGTACGATCTGTTTTATATTTTGTTTCGAAACTAAGCGATACAACTGTTCAAAATCCCCATTTATATCGCTTAGCTTGTGGTAAAGTAACGTTGTCACGTTACTTTACCACAAGCGATGCTGACAACGAAGCAATGTGTAGCCGTCAAGATTTGTTAAAATTACAGAGCAATAAATCTGTTTACTTGCGTTCACCACCTTAGAATGCTGTTTCTTCCTCTTATACTTCCTTCTTCATTAATTCTTAACATCCTTACATAGACGTACAGGATATTTGTTCCCGTAATGACTACAATCGATAATCTTAAAAACTGCCGAAAATAACGAAAAGCGGGTTTAATTTGCTGGTAGATTGCATCGCTTATATAATTACTATTACTACTTCTTATATAGATACCAACCATTGCATGTTAAGAACCGGTAATATCAGTTCGCGTGTCAATATTTATTTCCAAATTAGTATCCCGTAATTATCTGTAAGACTTATTATCGCGCTAATAGTTGAGACCACACTCGCAGAACTTCCTATTATCTCTTTTTCCTTGCAATGTTGTTGTTTCCTCGAATTATAAATAATAATTCTAAATATATCGTAGAGCGTCTCTTCTATTATTGTCATATTCCCAGTATTTTGCAAACGGTATTTCATATTAGTTAATATTGGTAGTGCCACTCCTATTTACGACATAAAACGCCACATCTATACTATAATTATTACATACTTTGGATAATGGAGCTGCAAGTCATACAGCCATGTACACAAAAATAAATGAAATAGACACCCATAATTTCATTTTAACAGCCTCGCATATATGCCATTAATTATGCCGACTATAAACTGTATTCCATTGAACTCCTGCATGTACGTTTTAGCCATAATTCAACAACATCAGATGCAACTTAACTTTATAAAATGAAAAATATTTTTAGCAAAAAGCAATAATTATAACAATTACTTGTACATTTATTTATTTGGAAATTACATTCAAATAACTTTAAACATATAATTGGAAGTTTTAAAGATCTGCGAAACTCATCGCCTTTCTCTCATAAATTATAAATATGATATGGCAGCATTAATTTCGCCCTATTTAAATAATTGTAATCCTCTTATCCGCGACTTGTACAGTTAGCGTAATTAACGCTCTTCAAGATGTTTATTAACTAATTTTTGTGTTTTCCATTTCAATGATGTTTGTAGTTGTAAATTATAATGTATAAACGTGTAAACTATAAAAACCCTTCACGACAAGTGAGTGTGGTTAGACACCTGCAAAGCTCTTTTAACCTACGTGACATAAATTAAAAGTGAATCTATTCATTGTTCCTAGATTTACCTAATGTTTCGTTTTCATGAATTTTATTGAATTGCGCATAACACATAACAAGAGTACACGTTTATATGGAGTGGAGCATTCCACATATTTAGTGTTTCCATTGGTACTCACAATGATGATACTGCAGGTCGTAAAAATCAATTCACCATGAAAATATGATCTTATTTTCACATTTTATAATCTGCATCAATTTCTCTGTAATTATTACAAGAAAATTCTTCTAGTTATTTACGCTTTTGGTGCAATAACTTTTTATTTACCAAAGAGATCACTATCTGTAGTAATATTGGTGTGGCACTTTATCGAGTATAAATTGGGCTTTATGCAAAAAATTTCAAGTTTGTATACAACAACCTTAATCTGTACCTTGTAATTTTAAGCGTTCCCATTAAGAACCTGGAAGACAGAAATTTGAGATTATCGGAATTACACTCCCCGACAAAAACTTAGACGCGGTAAGACGTTTTACGGGTTTTAAGGGTTACAACATTTCTTTGCAAAACTAGCAAGATATCTAATTAAGTTTTTATTCGTAAAAGTAAAATAAACTTAAAAATATTTCCTCCAGTAATATATGAACTAAATAATAAATTATTACTCCAATGTTTAAACAATTTCTGCGACAACAATTTAGACGCTCTGTTGCAAATGTAAAACAAAAATCAACAAATGAGTGTTCAGTAATGCAGATCCTCCATTGTTCTTAATCACTTCCAATAGTCTGTTATTAATAGATTTATATAAATCTAACACATAATTTTGAGGGATATTCTGCCATTCAGTCACTATTGAAGTTTTCAGTTCCTGTAGCGCGAAATATTGACGGCCTCCGCCATAAACGCGACGTGCCAATTCACCCCACATGTTTTCAATGATGTTTAAGTCTGGTGACAGTGCCGGCCACTGTAAAGTTTTAATCTTTTTCTCTTTAAACCATTCAGTAATGGTTTTCGTTTTATGAATTAGCGCGTTATCTTGCTGAAAAACAAAATTGCGCCCGGCCCATTGGTTTCCAAAACGCAGAAGATTGTCACGCAATAAATCTGTATACGTCACAGATGTCATTTTGTTTGTGCAAAACACTATCCCACTTTTATCGCGAAATCCAATCGGTGCCCATATCATCACAGATCCACCCCCTAATTGTCTGGTCATTTTCACTTTTATAATATAACTTTTTCCCATTGTTTCTTCCAGGATACGTGTTCTTCAGCAAATCTCAACCTCGCTTCTTTGTGTTTCGCCGAAAGTGGCGGTTTTCTCAACATTTTCTTCCGTGATATTATCGGTGACGCCTTTAAAATCCTTTGAACATTACGCACGTGCGTTTGTACCCCCGCCTGTTCTGCAATAACTCTCGCCGACGCAGAAGAATCGGATGCACACCGCAATATCATCGGTGCTCACTTACGGCTTTCGGTCGCCCCTGGCTTTTTAGTTTGCCATAATTTTCTGGATCTTTTAGGAAATTTCTAACGGAATGATCGCTTCTTCGTAACCGACGAGCAATTTCCTTCTTACTAACACCATCCTGGTACCAGGCTAGAACTTTACCCCTTTCTATCAAGGATAATTGCTTTTTTCTACCCATATTGCAAACACTTTATAAAATATAATTTCTCGTGGTGAAATGTGTACACTTTACCAACACAACCACTGCATATAAAGAGAAGTATCAAATTAAAACATTTTTGCTTATATTAATGTAATAAATGCACGGGGTCTAAATTTTTGTCGCATTTAAAATTCCTATTTTGATCTGGGAAAATCTCAATTACCCCTCATAAAGCAATAAATACCCAGAAATATCTATAAATGGACTATTTACATAACAAGTATTAATAACCCTCATTTACATTTTATATAATGTCTATAAACTTTGTTTCGTAAATAGAAACGATACCGCGTTTATGTTTTTGTCGGGTAGTGTACTTAATCATTTAAAACCGTCCTAAGTAAGTTTACTTCTCTTAAAGAAATTGCCTTAGTACGTAGTAAAAGCATTAATTATATTTGATGTCTTACTAATGCCCGTTTAAATATGTATGTATACAAGGGTAATCTAAAAAGTCTCGAGCCTAGCATAGAAACAAGTATTTCTTTTGCCAATTTCACTTTTATATCGAACATAGTCTCCTTGTAAGTTTACACACTTTTACTATCGATGCTCCCATCTCTTTCATCCGTCCAAATAGTAGTTGGCATTTTCTTATGCAAAATAAGGATTTAAAAAGGATATGGCCTCCTCATCAAATGAAACTCCTGCCGTCCGAGCAAGAAACAGAAACAGCTCGCTGAAGGCCAGATCTGGTCAATATTCTTGAATTTTTGCAATGGCAACCATTGAAATATAATACGGTACGTTGTTTTGGTAGAACAAAACTTCCTTTTTCTTCAAATGCAGTCATTTTTCCGCAATTTCTGCCCTCAGCTTCAAGTGAAGTAATGATGTTTAGTATGCCCCGCTTAGTGTTTTTCCTTTTTTAAGATAGTGGATTAACTCAACTCCATTTTTATATATATAAAAAAAAAATTAGTCGTAAAGGATTGCCGTTCTCTCGGATATACAGATAAAACCGTAGGCCCCGTATTTGGCATGTTAAGAATCCCTAAAAGGTTGATACATTTGGATCCAGCAACATTTTAATAAGATCGACTAATGATCGTAGCAATCGATACCTAGAAGTGCGAGATATATTCCGTAACCCGACGCTTCGTAGTACATTGGCAAAGGCTGTGTCGTATAAACGGTGTGGTTCCAACTGGCGAAAGCACGTGGATCGCCGTTCCTCGAAAATTATTTCTGACCTACCTTAAAGTATGCGTTTACAAAATCAAACTCCGAATGTAGCTGAGCCTAAAAGATTTCACTCGTTGCCAAGTGGAAACAATCAGATAGTGATAAGTAATTGTTAAATTTGGCTTCGTGTGTTAAACAGAACGGATATGTTCAAAATGCGGCATGTAAAATTGCTGTTAGCGTTGAGAAAAGACGTTCAGCCATTTGCGCCTCCATAACAACTGCCAGAGTTAGGTCTTTCTAACTACGTCTTCGATTCTGCAGTAGCTTGTATAGCCCTTAGCTCCTCTATCTTATTAGGTAAATATACCGCTTAATCCTTTTCGCTCTATTTTCTTTATGTCCTTAATATTTGTTTTTAATGTAACTTCTCTTTAGGTTTAAATATGTAGAAAATGAATATTTTGTCTTTACAATTTATTTCTTTGTAAATTAAATAACACTTTGTAATAAATCGTCGTCAAGTCCAGTAGGAAACATCCATATTTTACGGTTGCCTTTAGCAGAATATTACACGCTGTAGTACAAATATATCGTAAGAGAAATGTGTATAGTAGATGACCGTGACTATAATATTCAACAAAACCTATCGGCCGCAAAGGAGCGAAGTGACCCCAAGACAAGCGGAAATGTTTAGCTCGAATCGCTTTTGGAAGATGACGTATTTCATTGTGTCGTATAGTTTGTGTCGTATGTTTCCAATTTATCTCAAGTTTGGTCATTTGCGCGCGGAGTTTCATATATGATGCGATAAATGTTAAAGTTTTAAAGTTAGTTCTTTTTTCATCAATGCATTTTTCGTGAATGGTGTTATTTACAATTTACTCATTCGCTTCAACGATGCAACGCTTGTAAATTTACACATGTTCGCTATAACTAACAAACTTTGATAGTAGAAGTAATACCAATATTCGCCAAAATATTGTGATTTATAATACTTTCGCGAGAAGAAGACATAATCTGTGTCTAAATTAACATTAAATAAATCATACCTATCGTCATAACTACAATGACCTTCATTTAGATAATTGTTCGCCCGTCTTCATTAGCCATTCATTTATACTAAGAGGTTCGGTACCTCAATATTCACACCGTGGCCACACATGGTGACACGGACAATACGATGCCAGCTATATTTTTGTGGCAGCGTGCGCGTGTTCCTGTTTTCACAATATTGTAAATCACAAGTATACACATGTTCTTCTCGTTGGCGGAGTTCTTGTTCGCGCACTCAAGTACTCATCTCTCTTCTGCCCCTTGTTTGTCCTGGCGTGAGTATACGGAGCACATGGATCTATTCTTATACCGAAGTAATTAGTAATATTTTAAGACGTCCCTATGCTATGCAGCTGTTACTCCTCTTGGTAAATACGATCATGTAGGAAGTGAACTTTTATGTTTCCATAATAAAATTACCATAATTGTGAATTTAAGACAACCATGTCGGGGTTATTTTTAACACGTCGTTATTAACACCCGCGTCTACCTACAATCACTACGTTTACAATTCAACCATTACGATCTGTAAATGTATACAGACGTACTATAATGATTTAATTGCTACTATTTTATAGCTTACCAATCAACCGTCAGTTTTTTACTGTAATTGGAGATTAAAACATGAAGTACGCTGCATCCTAAGGCTTTTTTCAAATAACAAAATTCTTGATATACTTATAGATACCTTCCATTCATCAGCTATAGGGTATTTTATTCGGTATTTTTAACTTCGTTTCCGCACGGAAAAATGTAATGAAATCTTAAAATTTATAACGCTCATCTAGCTTTTTATAAATGTAATAAATAAACTTTGCTGACAGAAACTGCGATGAAATCGATTTGTTAAATGTCACAGTAACATGAGATGTACAAATTTAAACAGCTATAAAATTAGTATCGCTGAATAACTACGTTGCCTTCACAGGTCTGTCGCATTGTTTCTGCTTCCTTATTTTATTACTTCAAAATTTATCACCCAGATTTTAATTATTCTGTGCCTCACTTATGAATGTTATGGTAGCGACCAATTTATCTTGCGATAATTCTGAGAATCGTTACATTTAATGCTTTGTGCTAAATCGCCTCTATTAATCTTAGCAAAATAAAATGGGTTTTAATTTAATTATGTGCCTTACACTACGAGTTATTCAATATCACAATTATGGATTGTAAATAGCCTATACACGACAGGATTCCTTCATGTAGAGGATTTATTATGACAAATTTTTAAATGATGAAAGTTACGGTCAGGAGCACAAGAATATATGTAAACAAAGGCAAATGTCAATAGTGTATCGTCGTAAAGTGCATTAATTCCATTTATTAGTATTGGTCTGTCTGTACTTTTTATTGGTTATTGAGTGACTTGTGATTGTATTATCTGTTAACTTACAATGCATTTCAGGGCACTAAGAACGGTTGTATGAGAAGAGTTTTATTACATTCTTCCTTCCTGATAAAGGAAATAAGCAATTTTTATCGAAATTATTGCCATGCTAGTACCTCTCTGGTGTAAATTATTAGTTTTTCATTGATACAGGGCCACTGGCAACCTGAAAATTCAGATTTTGATAGAACTTTGGCGGCTGAAAGAGGTCTTCATATAAGAAGATGCACGGTTTTAAATATACAAAAAATCATAACTTTTTTAGATATAACTTTTATAGAGTATAATTTGAAGTATATCACATAGCCTCAATGATCTTGCAAATCATTTTCGGAAAAATATACAACAGTTGATCAGGTAACCGTTTTTATTGTAATTTCTTTTTTTTATTCTTATTTATCGAAAATAACGTCACTTTATTAGTATTACAATTTAAACGGGTAATAATAATAATAATAATAACAATAATTGAACATTAGAAACAAATTAACTTCCTACATTCTAATGAAAGTGTGCATGCTAGAAAAAAAAAGACGAAGAAACAATTGTAAACCTCTATTCATTTATTGTATATTTTACGTGTGATGTAGATTTACAGCTTAGTGCGGTATGCTATTCTATAGAGCAGTATCAATATACTTACATGTTTGTAATAATAATAAAGTAATGTAAATGTGTTAAACAGAATCGTAAAGTCAAAGCGACTTTATTTGTGATAAGTATTATAAAAAAATGAGGGTATGGAGTATTCGATCACCCGTTATATATTTTTTCCAAAAATAATTTGCGTCGCTCTCTAAATTATGTAATATAGTTTAAATTATGTTGTAAAAAAATTATATTTATTATAACAATATGCAATTTTCTGGAAGAGTCTGTATTCCGTAATCGGGCGATTCAGCTGTTAAAACAAATGGTTGTTTTCTTATACCAAAGTAGTATTAGTCTCTAGAATTTCATCGAAACCTGAATTTTCGCTTTGCCGGTGTTGTAAGTACCGAAAAGTATATAACTATAGTTTCGGTAAGTAACTTAATCCGTTCGTTTGTATTACCTGCTGGTTCAAAATGTAATCATCTTGTATACCTCCTTTTTAATTAAAAAAGAGAACCATAATGGTTTTTTCTAAAATTTATTTTGTAAACTAATTCTAGTACAGTTGCGGCCATAAAGGATAACCGGAGTTAACTCTTTAGCACTGCTATAAAATGATAAAATAACTTAGAGCCATAATTCTACCAAAGATAGTAGCAATACGTTTTATTCAAATTGTTGCCCATTCACAATCTGAGAACTTTGTTATAGTATAATGTTCATTGCATACTTGTTTTATAAAAATACGTCGTAAATTCTTTATCCATGACAAGTCTGACAGCTGAGGCTACCAATCCAAGTAGTTCCCGTTATTGTACCGAAACCCCCAGGTAACTTGTACTTTATGTAACAAGAGCGTCATCTTGTTGGAAGTAATAATCTGCAACACCTTTAAATTTCAATATAACGTGCCTTATTCATTCGTTACTTAGCTACAATACACCTTCCCAAAACCTCATACAATCTTGTTTTTTACAGTTGAAATAACACTCTTGACTATATACACATGCTGTATCGTCTCTTGCAAGTAGCTCATTCTAGATTAACTGCAGATCCATAAGGTGTACAGTAAAAGCATTAAGTTTTTCTTTTTTTTAAGATGTTAATGTAGGCAGTTTTTGCGTTTATTAGACAGATTAAGGCGTATATGTGGCTCTTTGTACCTTCTGCCAGTTCCTATTATGTATATATTCTATGCTAGTAAAGCTATACGGCGCGGATTTCGACCGCGTAAATTTACTGATTGTGGGCATTTTCTGTACATATCTAAACGTTAAGATTCTGTTGTTTCTATAGTTGAATGGGGTTTTTTAACGATTTTCGTATATTTTACAATGCATTCTAGTCAATTGATCAAATTTTTGGCAGGATATTCTGTCGTTAATTATTATTTTATGACCCTGTCTAAATTTTATGGCCGCAACCAAACATATATTACGATAGTCAAAGATCACTTTTTCCAAAACTTTCGAAAACTTCTACAACTAATTCTAAATTTTCTATACAATCATCTGTGGAATCGTAAATACATCTACAAGCCGCCCATAACCATAAGCACCGTGTTAAATACATCACATTCATTATATCTGTTTTAATTTAATTTAAATTTTGGTTATTTAAACAAACCATTGTCATTCTTTTTCTGCTGATCTTAAGAAATGGCTGGTCGTGTACGCCTATCTAAAAAGCTTTTCAATTATAACTATCTCTCACCATAAATACGCTACCAGTTGCTAAACCATTTTCGTGTACGCTTCTGTATTCATTGCCAATACCAATTTAGCCCTCCTATATCTGCGATGTCATATACAATCTTTAGAATTGAATTTTATTGTGCTCCTTTATATTTAAAATTGTAGGTAGTTTCCAAACCTATCAGATAGTGCGGTGTATTATCGAGTACTTTGCCAAAACAGTGACTTTATCAAAGCAGCGAAAAAAATCCTTAAGATAATACAGAAATTAGAAAGGAGTTTAATTACCACCTCAAGAAATGGCAACCATATGTTTCGGTCCACCTCCGCTACCACCAAACAAAAAATCTTTGCTGAGCAGTAACGGTCATAATCGAAATCGCAAGCACAGCCACGGCTTCTTGTCGTCGACCTATCACAGTTTCCGCGACCCGGTCGAGGAGAACGAATTTATCGTAATGGCGTCCGAAGATATAGAGTTGTCCGAATGTCCTTCAAGAAATACCGTCGCGAACGGCGGGTTCGAAATCGCCGGAAAACGTAACAAGAAAGTCACCCACACGAACTCACTGATTCGTTCGAAAGGTGAGAAAATCATGATAGTGCGCAGTCATTCGGATGGCAACCTTCATAAGAAAAAGTCCAACGCTCCAATGACCATCAACAAGTATATTAAGGTACTGAGCGGCAGCTGGAAAAATCTACTAAATCGTAAGTTCCCCTCTTAGTTGCAGAAAATTAACCGCTTTGCTCTTTTAATTGTTGTAAACTTTGAAATTTCAGTTACATTTATATGCTTATCTTGTAATAAAAGATTAACCTATTGTATGTATTACCTCTCTTATATTATTATATAATCGTCAACATAGAAAGTGACTAGTAGAAAAAAAAAGACGCCCACCTTTTACAGAATGAATTCTAAAATCATTAATTTCAATTTCTGTTGAGCTTGTTTTCAAAAGCTAATCACTGAATACGATTCTTCTCTTAAAACAAATTTGTTGCTTTTAGTATGTCTCCACGACCTTCAGTTACATCGTGTTTCTTATATAAACTTGCGGCATTGCGCCAATTCCTTCTTGAAGCACAAATCGCAGATCTTCAAGGATTTCTGGCACGTCAGTGTATGTGCCTCTGTAGTTGATCCCAAATATTTTCAATACGCTTAAGACCTGGGCTACGTGGTCGCCAATCGAATGTGAGAATGTCGTCCTCATTTAAGGTATCCATTTACGATTCATACAGTGTGCAACTTTGTGTTATCGTGCATTAAAACGAAGCCTGCACGGCTTCTTCAAGAACTCCTTCCACGTATCTCGCCGAAAAGACACCCGTCCCAAGATGGTTTGCACAGCATTCCCTCCGTCTTCTCCACACCCTTTTTCTGTAACTGCGCCGTCTGGCACAACACAAGCGCGACTCACCTGTTTCACTCCGCTGTTGAACAGTTCAATTTGCCCATATTCTACGATGCCTGATGCTGTAGCCGATCTTCATGAAGTCACTCCACTATCAACAAGCCTTCGTTTTACCCTCCTTTGACTTATTTCAACCCTCGTACAGCTGGTAAACGACGTTGAAGTGGAACTACAGTTAATCTGCGATCTCTTGACCATAAAACAGTCGTCAATTCTAGTTGCTCTTTTTTCTCAGGAACCAGCTCAAATCTGCACCAATGTGTGGTATTCTCATTCTATAAGACACATAACGTTGCCTACGACTATCTGAGAATTTGAGAGGCATTGCCGTCAACTATTAACAGAGCTTATTTAATTTAATGTTGCTTCGGTAGCCATTTGTCCCAATACCCAGGTCGTTCCTGTGTAGTTGCATATTTCAAATGTCCTTTTGTAAGAAATTGCAATTAGCTCTAGAGACATAGTAACTAATTTATGATTAATCTCTTTATGATGGGATCTATGAATTAATGAATTCTCCATGTGTACCGTTGGTTTTGACAGTAATTGCCGAAATGTAAATCAACAAGACGCCAGCAAATATTTTCCCGTTTACACGTTGAATATTGTGTAGTTGGGAAAATTGCATTCATCCATATCCAGGCAATAAATTAAATACGAAAGGAAAATTATCATTTGAATTTAAGAATATAAATCTACAGTTTAGTTTTTACGATACTATCGGTAGAATCCTTTAGTGGTAGTTAAGTAACCTAAGCAGTTTGTTACTTTACATTTAGCCATATTACTTCCAGCACCGACATGTACAGCAATAAAATAGCAATTGCGGAAAAAACATTCAGGTGAATGCACCAACAATGACCTTCTGGATGAACGAACATAATGAAATACAAACAAAGAAATTAATTCCCGTTGTAGTTGTAGTATTCAGGATTTGCTCATAACAATAAAGGTAAGTAGTTACTTGATCTAGCGGGTTTTTATATTACGATCCAAGCACAGTTGCGTTACAACTTCGCCTAGAGCAGCACCACCTGTAAACGTTGCAATTAATTATTAGGTAAAAGTGAAATAATCGTACTTACTTGAGGTAGGCTACAGGTTGATCAATGGTTTATACCCGTAATACACGTTCCTTGATTTAAGTTCTTTTAGCGTTTAGTGCAAAACGTGTAATAGATATCGGGTGGCCTTCCATATGCTAAATAAACGATGAATACTGTGTGCGGAATGTACGCCAAGCATTCGCAATTTAATTCATCGCCACTGACATATATTACCCATAAATAGCTTTGTTCCTTTTATATATGCTTCCAAGCATTTATTACCTCACCGCTTTTGGTATGCTATCGTAATTGTTTTCTAAGATCTCAAAAGATACAATTCCGATACTTTCCCTCTTGTCAACGTATTGCGTATTATTTGTATGTATGTATGCGCATACACATTTCGGATGAAATTGTGAAATAAATTGTTTATATTATCTTCTTTCTACCGAGATGCTGAGATATGAATACCATTAACTTAATTTTTTCAGAAAATAATTGAGAATTGCGATTTCTCTTTTACTAAAATAAAGTGTGTTCGGTTTCGAGAGCGGCTGTTTCTATTATTTCAAGAAAATCTCGCAGTGTTAAGGTATATTTCAAGTGGCAACCTATTCCTGCATTACAATGAAAATGCATTAAGGTTTGATATAATACAAAAAGCCCTAAGAAGTTTTCTAAAGTTAACTGCATAAGCTAGTCAAGGTTGTTACTAACTTTAGAACGTTATAGTGCTTTTTGCAGTCAAGAGAAAAGCAATTGTGCAACGCATTTCGGATCATTTTTAATTTTTAATAAACGTGTTTATGTTTGGATCTACAAAAACAATTCTGACCAAATTATTTTTACTATAGCTCCTAAAATTAAAATAAATAAATGATGACTTAAACAGCTGTGAAGTCGATTAAAACAATATTTTCCGCTGATAACAATCGTGTAATGGAACAAGCAATTAAGAGTCGCAGTTTTCCAACTGTATTTAGAAAGATATGTTTTTTACTTAGTCATCTACATGCTTCTCAGTAATCGAAAGAAAAGCATATGTTTGTTTTATAACAAGCGTTTTGTGATTTTCTTTATGGTCAATATATTGTCGGAGTCCAATAGTACCTGTTCTCTATGCAACCAATAAGTATACAATTTAAAACAGTAAAAGCTAATGGCAAAAGCTCAACCAAAAAGTTTTCAAGACGCAGCTCTACACCACGCTCAAACAACCTTGGCAGCAGATCGCCTAAATAGATGGGAACACATCTTGTTGTTCAAAATTTTATTGAAAACTGCTACAAAATAAGTTTAGCTTCATGTTCCTTCCATATTTAGGTTATCAAATAACTCTTCCAAAAAATTATATTTGATGATAATTTTCAATACACCAGTAAATTAATTTTCACAAAATATGAAATTGCAGCTCCACTTTGTAATCACAGGATATTTTGCTAAATACACCGAGTGTTCCACTATTTTTTTTTGTTCAGAATAGAAATACGAAAATACTACATGCAGTACTTCCAGGATAACTATTTAGACGAAACAAAACCAATCAAATTCCTAAAGCAATTCCATGCACATCGCAAATGTTTATTCGGTATTAAATCCTGATTATTATTAATGATTATAATTCATGTTTCAATACTGATACCTTTACCTGTTACATTTTCCAAATAGCAATTTCGATACGAACAGTACTACGAATGGGACGTTCCTTCAGGTGCATAAATCGTTGTAAATGCCCTTTCAAACAATCTTAAAATTAGATCCAGCAACCTTAAAGCGCGTACACACAACATCTGGCGAGGAATTATTTATTCCGGACGCAACATAAACACGGTATCAACTCATAAATTTTCATTTCTATGCTGACTGAACAGTTTATGAGGGAAGCGCCCTAAGAAGTGTTAACAAAAGTTTTACGCCATCTTAATGTTCATACTGAACTATATATTAGAGTTTACAATCAAGTTTATGTACAGGGTAGTAGTAAAGCTACTGCAGATTTTTAATATAAATTGCAAATAATGAAGAAAAGAGTAAGTAAACACTCATATGTTACCAGGTAAATATAATTTTAGAAGTAAAAATATATATTTTTTAAGGAAATAAGAATGATACCGCAGTAATCAAACCAAAAGTCTATCCAGATATACGACAATAGTTTCATTTGTTATAAATATATGTATGTAATACGAGCAAACTGAAGAGTCGAGATCAGCAAACAGTGCAAATCTAATTTGATATATTCTTCTTATGTGTTTCTAATGGACTAAACTAGAGACTAAAGAGAAACTTGATAAATGTTATGGTGAATTGGCACCCTCAATTAGAACGATTTATAAGTGGTTTAATAATTTTCGCAATAGCGATATGGACACAAGTAACGCTGAACGTTCTGGACTTCTTGTTGGGGCCAGTACTCCAGAAATCATTAAATTTATGGTCTAGTGATAGATGGTAAACGAGTGAAATTGCTAGTGTTGTAGGCATCTCGAGTGAAAAGATGGACACACTCCTACGTGCCTGAAACTAGAAAGCAACTCAAACAGTGGACTGCCAGCTGAAAGTTTGCGCCAAAAATAGTGAAGCGGTTCCTTCAACAGGGAAAATTATGGCGATTAGTTTTTGGGATTGTCAAGAAATAAATCTTCGTCGACTATTTGGAAAAGTGTTAAACTATAACAGGGGCATATTATCCACCGAAAATGAAAAATGAAAAATGAAAAACAAATTGAAAAAGAAACGCATGCAAAAAGTCCTTTTCCAAGCGCAAGCTCATTCCTCGGGAATTGTGTTCACAAAATTGATGGAGTTACTCGTCCCTCATCCTTCCTTCTCTCGGGATTTAGCCCCTTCCTATTTCCCAATATGAAAACGTGGCTAAGGGGAGAGGACTTTTCTTTGAAAGAGGATGCCATTGGGGGAACGAGTAGTAATTTAAAAGGTAAAATTCCCCAGAACAAAGATAAATTTAGAGTTGGTTTGGTGCCGTAGTAATGACGTTATAACCAATTGATTAGTACGATAATTCAAACTACATGTTTTCACTGCAATCAAAACAATTAGTTACACGACTAAAGTAGTCAACAAACAGCTAAAGTTAATTGTGTTAACATCGAGTTCCATATGCAAGTTGGAATGGCAGACCAAAAATAGAGAAGCGTATTGAGACTAAACAGTAACAAATCGAATTGCATTTAGATGCAACATGACGAGTTAAATGATTCGATTTCATCTGTTTCAGAAGGAAAATCCGTTTAACGAATGTTATTATAAATTCCCTATAACCTTGCTACGTTTATGGAGTGATCGTTTTCCTCTTTATTTTTATGAGTATTATTCCTCACGCGCCAAAACTAAAATAGGTAGGTATATGTGTATCGACGGGCGAAAATAACAGTCATTATCATCCTAGTTTACGATAACTAACTGTTTATGGACCGATTTTATCACATGCATAGTACAAATGCTAAGAATAGGCCAAGCGACGCATAAATTTTCTTTCCTTTTGTGTATACATAGACACGTTGAGGGCAAGCTAAACACAAAATCGAATATAGTTCGTAGATGTACAAAATGATATTTACAAATACTACCATTTTTATTTTACAAATATTCGAAGAAATTATTTTACATTCCAATAGATACTAACAACTGCATCGTAAATTCGCACCAAATTTTCTTTCTGACACCGTAAAAAATATATTACCAACTAAAAATACAATTCTTCTGTGTATCCCTGGTATTCAACAACACTCTGCCTTCTTCATGGTCCTTCCAAGAAGCCATGCTGCGAATATTTCAGAACATATACAAAAGACAACGACTAGAGTTAGGATCTAATATATGAAGGCTCGCATAGCGCTCGATAAGAACTAGATCCTCATGTAATTATTTATTACGCTTTACACAAAGAAAAATGAGTAGCACAGTATATGCGTTATAGTCCTTTGTTATTGTATGCGAAATAGCTTGAAGTGGTAGAATTATTACTTAACCTTAAATTACTTTATCATGCAGCTAACTACGGTAACAGTGTTGTTCAAAATTGAAAACTTATTATTTTGAAGAGGAAGTATTAGATAGTTCATAGAGATGGATTGAAATAATTCTAGTTGCTGATAATTTTAGCGACTTCGGTTTAATATTATCAACAATATAATTGCAATAACAGTCAAAGAAAAAACCCTGGCTAAGCGCATCTAAACCAACGAAATAGTTTTCTCTTCTTCGTCGCCAAAAACAGATTTCTTGTGAAATTTGAAGAGAATTTCGTAATGTCTGCATTGTAATATTTTATACCGGAGAACAAATGTATCGAAATTAATTAATTGTACGGTGTATGGGTCCGGCAATGTCCCCAGCCAATATCTTTCGCTAGTTCAAATTAAAAATAAACAGGTTTTATGCGAATTAATTTCAAAATAGAAAAACTAAGTGTGGCGTTTTTTGCATAAACTCGTTACACGTGCTCAAAAATCTCGCGTACTTTTAAGTTATCAAACTTGGTTTTCACTCCATATTTAACGTAAAATTTAAACACTAGAGACTTAGATTCACAAGACATTTAACCCAATACACGATATATTCAACTCAATCAAGAAGTTGTAAGCATCCCTTGACTCCATTGCTCGCGATAGCGATTGTTTTATCACGATCAAAATACGATCAATAGTATTTAGTTTTCGTTATTATGACAGAGATACGACTAAATTTATGCTGCAAATTGTAGTAGAAAAATATTCCATTACAACTAAAAATTTAGGATATGAAGAAAATGGACAGAAGACAAGTTATTTATCCGTTCCACTATAATCCTCGTTTTAGCAAAATAACTTAATTGCCCCAACACTGCCGCGACAAGGAGAAGGAAGGAGGAGTCTACAAAGGGAGCTGAAAACATACTAAACTAATACGTAACGCTAATTGTAAATTTGTAACAGTATATGTTGTTTCATGGTGGTTTTGTCAAATTGTTAGTGACGAAAATTCTCGAGTTTCTCACTGACGATACTAGGGTCAGTGTCAGAAAAAAATCCAGATGGCTGTCAAGATCGATTCTAGAGCACCCATATTTTTGAATAGCAGAACTACACTTATGTATCACCTGTTTATTTCTCTATTTATTCCATTCAAAAATTTCTTTGTCCCAAGTATTACAAACATTCTCAAAAAGCTTGCTATTTGCTAATCACTTTTTTCTGCAATTTCTTTGGAAATTAATAATTGGCGGAAACATTACATCTAGATTTATGATACTAAATATATTCATGTTCAGGATGAGAAGAATTATTTATTACATCAAGTACCGTAAAATATTCCTTTTGCTTTGCACAGACATTAAAATGCGAAAGTTACATGTTTTCCTATTGATATTCCGCACTTAGCATTACACCTTTAACACTTATCGGCGATTAATACCGCCGCAATAATTTTCTGTTCAAGTACGGCCGTGTTAACACAAATGCAGGTAGCTACTGGCATTTTTATGCAAAATTAATTGGACGCATTCGGACGGCGATCATAATATTGCAATCGAATAGACGCAAACGAATACAAATGAAATGCATGTAAATCCTAATTGCTGCAGAGTGAAGAAAACTTTAGTGTTGCTCTCGAAGAAGAACGATACACATACATATTATAAATCCTCATAGTGCTGTCTTTATCGTTCACGACTTATAACCAATTAAATTGCGAGCGGTTACGTGTTGACTGAAAGGAATCGTGTTTTATCTGTCAATTTAATTGCTACAGACTGTCTTCTTTTACATACACAACAAACACCATCTTAAAGCTGGAGCTTTCGAAATAAAACGACGCCACAAATAATATGCCAGTGCGCTTACAGAAAGTTTTACAATGTAATCTAAACCTAGTTTTGTAATATATATGTGTACATGTATTTTTCTTACATAATAATGTTTTAGGCTTTTCGTCTGCTATAACAATAAACCAACACATGAGTATCAACCTCCGCACCACACAAGTTTAATTTATTATATAGTAATATCAATAATTAGTCCGGGACGGCCGTTTCGAGGACACGAATGGTCCTCATCATCAACCAGTGACCGAATGATGATGAGGACCATTCGTGTCCTCGAAACGGTCGTCCCAGACTAATTATTATATTACTATGTAATAAATTAAAGTTGTGTGGGGCGGAGGTTGCCGATACTTATGTGTTGTTTACCATACTACGCCACAGTCCTTGCTATCATTATTTAACAATAAACCAATTTCTTTTTGAACCTGTAATCACTTAATCCATATCGGCTTCACTAAAAAGCGGTTAGAAATAATAGATGTTAAATACATAATAAATAAATGTAGACGGATTCTGGTGTTTCTTATATTGAATTAAAAGCCAACCACCAGTAAATACTCTGAAACAACTTTTTAAATAACCTACAATAATCCTGGATATAGATTTCCTCTTGAACTTTTTCGTCACGAATATCTGTACACCATACATGAATTCTTTCAGAGACGATTCCTTTTGAATTTCACCAATTGTAAGCTAAATTTGAAGTTTCAAACCGTTTCGTCAAAAGTTACCTTTAACATCTTTAGTTACCCGTTAAAGTTATTGCTGACTTCGAGTATTGCATTGTTATGGAATTATTTTGAATGGCTTAGCCATCGTGAAAATTGGAAAATTATTTGGATTCTACAAACTGCTGAACTTAGAACTTTACATGGTAAGCAAGTTTTCGCCTTTCTTCTCGAAGCACCAGCGAGAATTGCTTAGCTATTGCATCTCCTATCGAGTCGAACTAAAGGCTGCTCCAATGCCGAAAAATATACTTTTTAGAACAGGCCCAGAACACAGCGCTTGGTTACGTATTTGGTTACCAATCCATGCTTGCGATAAGCAAAAATCCAGGAATTAGTTTAGA
Organism: Oryctes borbonicus; assembly: GCA_902654985.2. Lineage (NCBI taxonomy): Eukaryota > Metazoa > Arthropoda > Insecta > Coleoptera > Scarabaeidae > Oryctes > Oryctes borbonicus. The sequence continues at coordinate 11,745,363 of LR736857.1, forward strand.
AATTTTGAAAAATAGCTGGAATGCGGAAATTTTGATTCAACTTTCAAACTGATATGATTAATAAATGTAAGATGCAATGTAAGGAAAATCGATGCTGAAGCCTTTATTACAAGTTTTGCCAGAAAAAGTTTTAAATAAAAATTGAAGCATTGTTTGCCATAACTAGGTACTTTTCAATTTTTTTACTTAACATCCTCAACTTGGACTATGAGCACATTGGCAAATATTTAAAATAGCAACTTATATGTTTTGTGTCGATGTCCTTACTTCCCTTTGAGGCTGTCAAAATAAATATTGAAAATAGTATTCTTCGTGGTAACTCGACGTCGAGTTACCGTAGTTCGCCCTCGCCACAGTTGTGAACAAAACATCCGGAAGAAATTCCAATCGACTTACTTCTTAGAACTACCTCTACCTACTTCTAGATAAAAAATATTTACTTTACAAACATCTAGAACGATGTGAACGAAATCTCTTTTGGTCAAGTAGCAACGGCAACAACAAATATCAAGAAATTTTTCTCTACTGTTTCTATTCATATTAAAGCGAACTTATCTTGTACATGTATCTGTACCTATTACGAACACTGCAAAACTGCCGGATAGATAGACGTATTCCAACTCGGTTCATTACTAAATGTGTTGTCTATATATAACTACAAGCTTAATCGTAGACATCTGTTAAATAAAAATTGCAAAAAAGCCATTTTCCGAACCATGAGTTTCATAATATATCATCAACAAAAAGAGGACACAAGCATTAGATGAAAGAAACACTAGCGTCTTCAGTGACGTCATTTCACTTCACACAAACTTAGTTGCTGTATGTATTCTTTCTGAATTAGTAGCAGCAGTATGCTATGTACGGTTTCAAGATATTATTCACGAGTGTTGCTCAGAGACGAAGGACTTAATTTGATAACTATCGCGTCGATTTTAAAATTTGTTTTTGTGACGTGGTGGATGAAGTGCTGTTGGAAATGCTGAGCATTTTCGAAATTTATAGATAGTAGCGGATCAAATTTTCTCATGGGAGTCATGACACCTCGCCTATGTGATAAGTAGATTCATACATACCATATATGAACGACATGAACTACTACAGATATAGTACAGGTATTATTATTATTAATACAATTCTTTATAGAACATATACACCTAGATATAATACACTTCTGGATAATTAGCTGCTAATTTAATAGGCAATTTGCAGATAATCTTACTGTACTTATATCGTAGTACCGTATTATTATTGCATGGGATATTGATCATTCGATATGATTGAATGGTTTCGATGATTAAGTTTTTGTATTCGGATCATTCACTTTGTAGACTTTCAATCATGTTGGGACTAGCCTTTTTGTGTGACTTTATAGCAGCACATGTTCACATACATACCACGGCCCGATTCCGGAAACAAAAGCAGCGTTTATCTCCCGTTCCGAGGTAATATTTATAGTGGCATCGGATTACTCACTCCATTCGATTCCCTTAATTTTCTCTTTTTCGTTCTGAATAACAATTGGAAAATGGGTGGTGTTTTTTGGGGTCAATGTTATTTATTGGGGTATTGTTGTGTAAACGCGATGTTTCTTTTTTCTATTCCGGCTGCGTTTCTATTTTTAGAATCGATAAATTCAATATGTCACTTTAATGGATACCTTTAGCGGTTTCAGTACAGTATCATGATCTGTTTATGTTCAGAAATATGTGAAAGGATTGCCTACTTAATCGCGATCCAGTAGATTGCCGACATTTGCAAAAAAGCAAAACGTATCATTACGTAGCTTAATTTAAAAGCCTTCGGATGCAATCTTTATGTCACCGTAGAAACTAATTTTTCCTTAAAAAGCAAATTTAACACGTTTCCTTGCTAAATGCCTTTATGCAAGATGTATCATAATGAATGTACAGTAAATATGCAATATAAAGAACCGGTACCATATCTTTCATTTAGAGATCATGTATCTATTACAAAACTCTGAATGCAACAGATATTTATACAATAATCTGAACACCTGTAACTAGCAAATTGTCATTCATATAGGGATCCTTCAGTAGTATGCTGCACATTATATTTTTGTGTGCAGATGTCTGATACTAATTTTTGATATTAGTTGTAGTGTTTGATATAATCGACGGATGATGCATAGTTAAAAGCTAACCTTCTCCATTCTGCAGCGACATTAATTGAGAAAAGAGAGCAATAGAAATACCTCCCTTTTCTCGGTCCCCGGGATTTTAGTGAGTAACCATATCTCCAACAAATGATAATTCCAGGGAAACGACCTTGCTTCATATTTTTTCAATTCGTTAAGACGCTAGAACAAGAACTCTAGTAGTACATTACATGCTGCAATATAAACACATTTAAGGGAAAGAAGTTAAGTGAGATGTAACAATGTTAATATTGTCAATACGAAATGTGCACCGTTGTTGGCATTAATTAATATTTAAAAAAAGCTATCGTTCGTGCGAGACAATAATAATAATAATAATAACAATCTATTGATTTTGTGAGCCTTTGCAGGTAACATATAATAATAACTAATTTTCCGTACCTGCTACCAATCGAGGCTTTAGCTCAAGTTGCGTTTGAGAGAAGACGCGTTTCGTTGTAGTGTACATTTCCAAAGTAATTTCAAGTATTGGAGTGTTCCAAGACGCGCTAGCATATAGCTTATTGCTTTTGTACCATCACCAATGAAACTCTCACTTCCTCTTAAGCAGCTTAGTGGAATACCAATCCAAGAACTTCCATATTTAAATGGTTGGAGTTTTTATGATGACATTGTCAATTTTGATGACCTGGTTTCAATGTAGAAGATGTATTGATTTTTGGCAAAAATTATCTTATATGTGCTTACTATTTTTCAAGTAATTATTCTTAATTAATACGTACATTGCAACATTGCAAATAAATAGAGAATATTGTGGTTTAGTGCAATGAATTAAGGGTCTATAAAAATGAAGAGAATATAAAAAAATAAGCCACATTTGTTGTGAATAACCAAGCAAGATCTACTGCTAGGCATTCCGGTATGCTATCTACTCAACTGTTGTGTAACAGTTACACCTAACGAACACAACCATTGATTCTGAATAGTGCCATTTTTATTGATCCGAAAGGAAATAGAAACAGGTTAGTCTATTATCCATCCTGATCATTTTCTGGTTCAATGTAAGACTACAGTCGCCATCAAAGAATGTATATTCGATCATCTTTTCACTAACGTGCCAATTAGCATCAAGTTAAACATTTATTTGCATCTATCAACACTTCGCTTCGTGGTCTCGCACTAACAAATACGCGAAAGCGTTGATTTATTACTAATAATTAGCGGTACAATCAGTAGCGCCATTGCAACGAACATTGGCGCCCACCTCCGTAAAATAGCTCGTGTATTGGAAAACAACGCACAACTCTGATCGAGTTAATTGTCTTTTTCTAAACCAGTCGAACACCTTCGCATTATCGGCGTAAGTGGAACGTTTCAGCCAAACAAAAAGGCGTCAGCTTTCTAGAGTTTGCAAATGCAAATTAACCATAATTATAGCAAAATATTGTATCTTGTACTTACTCCGATTTGGAATTCGAATACGAAATTACATATAATCTTTATTTACACATCTGCTTCGATTATTCGAAATTGCTGTTCGAAGATCAAATTGTATTTCAATTGCGTATACTAGAAACCTGAGAATTTTATAAGAAGACGTATTGAAGATAAAATCAGCCAAAAATATTTTTTACTCAAATTTGTTAATTTTGAAGGTAATTAAAAGTAGATTTCAACCTTGCAAGCTAGCGTGCTCAAGCATGTGCATATTTAATATTCCTACTTAGATGCGTTTACCTTTTTTTTTATTAAACAGGATATAATCTGTTAACTCTTCAATATTGGAGAACGTATACTGTATAATCATAATATTTTCATTATAGTAACAGCGTGCATCTTCAAAAAAAGATGACAATTCTTTTATAGCGTATGCGTAGGTACACTATCTATATGCACGTGTCTCTCTCTATCTGCTTTCTGTTATGAATATTAATTTATATTTTAATAGGCGACAAACCAGAAATTTGTAACCATCATTCGCCGAATGTAAACTACGACTGCTTCTTTCCAGGTTGGATTGATTTAGGCCAGAAAGTTTCATAAAAAGAGCGTAGTTTTTTTAAATAAGCGATGCTGCGCTTGTAGTTGCAGTTAATACGTCACCTTCCTACTAAGCTCTTAGGCGCTGATGTAGTAAACATTTCTAAAAGTAAATACGGGAGTGACATGTGTACGTTAAAATTTGAATATTGCATTACGCAACGGTTAGTGGGCGATGTTGAAAGAAATATGTGCGTGTTCATATTCGAAGGTGAAGACCTGATACATATACGTGCCTAAGATTTCAAAATAAACGGTAGAGATGACGTATAAAATTTAAATTTTTGTGCTACAAATTATTGGCAAATTGTACAATTCAATAGGTGACAAGAACGCTTGTAGAAGATGTGATTTTTACGTTAGTAGACAAGGTTTGTCATCAATATCACAGGTTACGTCAAAGAAAATAAATTGCGGAATGTTACTATTCATTTTTCCAAAGGTTTTGTTGCAAAAAAACAGCAACCATCCAATATCATAGTGGGGTGAGGCGCTCTTTCTTGAATTGAAAGCCAGACATATGGAGTTATATATTCCTCACGGAATATTAGTCGCTCTAATTGAATTCTTCCGACCCGATTTTTGTGGGGGATCAGTCAGCGTGTTTCTTTCCTAGCTTGTCCTATAATGATTGCTTAACCTTGCCTCATCTGTAATCTTCTTCCATTTCTTCCTGGCCTGTATTTGTTTTCGCCATTGTTCAACATTTTTCCTATGTACTTCCATACATCCTTTATAAAAAGTGTGCCATCCCTTAGTATTCATTTCCTATTTTCTTATGTCCGTACACCTTCACACAATTTTGCTTTCAAAAGTCTTCATCTTTTCTTCCTCTCCGTCTATTAATGTCATAGATTCTGCTACATGCGGTAATACTGATCTAGTGACAGTTTTATATGTGTAGATTTGTTTCTATTTCTCTATTATTCTATATCTAAAAGTACGATAAATAATATGCTTACTGTTTTGGTACATAAATTCGTAAATTCGTTTGGTCGTAAATTATACTTCTACATTCCTAATGTACGCGCTTTCTGGACTTGTTGACGTAATTCCCTGCTAAGTCAGGCAAGGCATTTTGTAATAGTAACAACGTAAATGTTTGCCACTCAGTAAAAACAAGGTATAAGGAAATTTTAGAAATTCGAACCCGCGTACAATATTGTAACAGGTAATGAAAACTGCATATATTCGTACAAGCCAGAACCTAAGCAACAATCAACTAGCATTTAAGCCGAACTGCATATAATTGAGTTATTTATCAACATCTATTTTTTTGTCTAACACTGTATTCATTTGGACGAACAAAATTCCTTTATTCGCGACATTCTATTCCATTCATTTCCACAACGTAACAATAATTTTATTATCCATTCCATTCGGTTATCTCCTGCAGCTTTGTAGAGTAATGTAGAAAATCTGCTTCAATCTTCCTTTCTCCGAATTTAACAAATGAAGTCCGCCTCCCTTCGTAATTGGGATCTTTCAATTCGGATGTTCGATATCATTTTCTCGAGCCTTTCATCGAAGAACTACATCATCTCCGGGGAAGAAATCTTGAAAAAGAGTCTGAAATAGAATTAAGCGGGGATCAGAAGAAAAGTTGAATATGCCGTTCGTCGTGATCCAATTTTGTGTTATATCTAGAAAGAGAAGTTTCCGCATTAGTAACTGGTGAATTTAAGATTGTTGCTGTTTGTAAGGATTCTATTATTCTAATGAATTGAGTTTGAAAAGTGTGCTTGTACTGCAAGTTGGGAAAGTACCCAATAATGTACAAATTATTCCGTCGTAATTTCATCAATCGATCACATCTACATTATTAACAAGAATTATATAATAATTATAAATATTAACAAGAAAGTTTAAATTAGTCTTTCGATTTTGCTACAAAAACAATTTAAAAGGGTATCGAAAATTCGGAAAACTGTTATATTATGTCCCTTTTGTTTATCAGTTCCAAATATGCGTATAGTACATTGCAATTATTATCGTTTCAAATTACGGCTGCAAATGTGCATTTTGTGTTACATATAGGATGTGTCGGTAAGTTTTGTGCGTGCATGTATTTACCCTTACAATATTCCATTATTAGCTTTCTTATGTTTTGAGTTATTTTTACGTATTTAAGTACGAACGGAGTTTTTTTTATGTTATTTACCTCGCTATGGAAAAGATAATAATCACTGTAAGGTGAATGTTTGTAATAGCTCAAACTCGCATTCGTTGACTACTGCTTGAACAATTCGTGTTATATACAGAGTTTTCTGAAAATGATTGTGGAGTCTTTCTCCGCGTATAACCTAACTGTGTCTTTGTAGACATCCCCTGTTATTGTTGTCCCTTTTGGCATATAGTTTATTAAACGAATCCTCTCTGCGTGGGTGATAGAGAGGCATTATGAATCCATTACATTGGGTTTTTGTTTTGTGCGAGGTCCCAGTGGACTATCCAGGTCTGATCCCTGACTATAATTCGATAGAAGTCTTCTCTTGGGTTGTCTGCACAAGTTTTGTTCGAGACTAAACAACCCAGGAATCCATCGTGCCGACACTGCTTACTTCCAAATATTCGTCTAGAATTCGTTCCTGATATTCTTATCTACCGAATGTTCAAGACGTCTTCCACGCTTTGCACCAACGTGAATGGATTCCCTGTCCCATTTAAACTGCTTGCACCAATATTTGCCCTGGAAATAGGATAACTATTTTCTCTATACATTACCACCATTCCCTTAGGGATATTCTTCAGGCTATTACCTTCTTTCGATAAAAATTTAATAACGCTTCAAACATCAACGCTTCTGTAAGTTGATAGATGAATAACAAATTAAGGAATTGGCACCAAACTTAAAGATGACACTTAAATATCACATAAGAAAATTGTCTCTATAGCATATTGCTTTCATACATAGCTAAGTAGATAACAAGAAACTCCCCTTGTAATATTTGCTTATCATCACAGTCAAAAAAATGTTCTCATTTTGATTATTTTTTGTTGGACTATTATTAATGGAGAAACAATGTTGGTTACAATATAAAAAAGATATATACATAGGATGTTTCAACCTTCTGGAATTGTAGGAAGCTAAAATTTCCAATAAGAGAAGTTTTATATTTGCTGACTATGACGGAGCAAGCCGCAACTTGCAAACGCAATATAAAAACAAGCTTACGAAGTAGTATTTTTCCATATATTAACAGTGTTAATAACTCCAAAAAATGCTATTAATTAAAAGTTAGTAATAACTTCAGGATCTTCTCAAAGAAGGTGGTTAAAAATAAGTTACTTACTAATACGTTATTTTTTTTTTTATGGATAATGTGGAATATGGAATATAAATTGATATAATCTTCTACGATGACTATTTAAATGGAAGAATAAGTTCTCGCATGCATTACTTAATGAATTAATTAATTGTATTTACTATGCTGCAAGTTCCTTATTTGAACACAAGATTTTAAATCAATTTCTATCTGGCAATAAAACACTATAAGGATTGGATAACATCGCAAGAAGAATACTCAAGTTAGTAAATATTAAGTTCGCGATTTAACTCCCTGGAGCAATCATAGACAGTTATCGCTAATCAATAATTACAGGTATCAACTCCTTCCTACAACAGATAATAGTGCATATCGCTCTTACATGGACTAATAAAGATAGTCATCCGCGAAAAGCAAAACAAAAACAAATTGTTTTATGCTCTAACCCTACACGTATATAAGCGTGCGTTCAACACATTAAAATGCTGTTCTCTTTTTTTTAATATACAATAAATACCTGCCTTCATTGAGAAGCAAATACGCAAAGGACTTGTATAAACTGCAAGTAATACATCTATAAAACAAAGCACATTGAAGCAGCGCAATTACGCTAATTATCATATAATCATTAATGCATTACGCGAGGCGTACGAAGAATTCACACAATGTTCGCTGGTTATCTTAATTAAATGGAGCTATGCCTGTTTTTCAGTAGGAGCATTCTCGAAATGTTTCCTTGAATTGTTTACCTACGCAGGTCGTGTCAAGAATGCTTCTTGTTTTTCTTGGTAACATATTGAGATTTGAAAGTATACTTGCAATTTCGCGAGATTACGAACGTCTCTACAGGTTCGTATCGTGCATATCTTTTTTTTTTGCTATTCCACGCCTTGCTTTCAAACGTGCATCTTTGTTTAATCATGTTCTTTTAATTGTATTTACATATATATATATAAGTCTACTTGCATACATACCTGTGTACATAGAAACATTTTAGGTTTTTTACTGTAGTTTTAGAAAATATACTTGCAACAACTGCAGCTGTCACAGAAATCCATTTCCATCCAACAGACTTAGCGGAAATGAAACCATAAAAATGCTGAAGCTCTTATAAAATCAAATAAAGATATATTCTATTGTACAGTTAAGTCGTTCTCGTACATACTCTTACCTACCGTTTTTTCTTATAATGTATGATCTGCTTATTTATTTTATTTAATTAACAGAGTAACATCAACCATGGTAATCATACATCTCCAACGGGCATATTAAAAGGAACGTATTCAAAACAAGTTAATCGGAAATCCATCTGAAACTTTATCGTTCTATATTTATATAACATTTTAAAACTGATAATATACCTACAACGTTATTGTTTAAAAATTTTATCAGATGAGAAGTTTCTCTTCCGAATGTAGATTTTACCGTGAATTCGAGAATATCCACTTAGCATTTCCCCAAAGTGATAAAAATTGAATTTTAGAATAATTTTATTCCTACAACAGGGATTCCTAAACTTTTCTAAGCGGGACCCTCTTATGGCAAGAGTTTCCTCGGCAATTCCCTCCTCTGTTCTTCTTTTACCACGTCCTACTTTATTCGTAGAAAAAGAAACAGCAACTACGCCAAATTCTAATTATTACAATACTAAGAGATGCGATTAGATTTTTTGCTGCTAGCGCCATCCATCTCTAAGTAACCTAATTAAATTCAAGTAGAAATATCTTCGTTACTAGAGAATGAAACTCTTTATCCCAGAACCCGAATCGGTTTTGGACCGAAAGAATGCAAGAATACCCCGAACTAGTGTACGAAACTCTTAAATGTTTGGTTCCATTTGCAACATCGTATTTAGGCGGGTTGAATTTTTTGTCACTGACTGCTATTGAAACAATAGTGGGAAATCGAGAAGAACTCTAAAATGTATGATAGATATTAAAGCGTTAAGGTAATTTAATTTTATTTTAAACATCCTCTCGCGCCCCCTTTTATATAAGTGAATTATTTTTTTTTCCATCCTACAATAAATGTTGGGGTTCATTTTAATTGAAGAAAACATTATTTATACCAAATGGAATTACTGTTTTTGTGCCTCGTGGATGATGATACTTTATATTTGATAATTGGGAACCGATAGAATATCCTGCGGAGACCGAGTTAGGTTCTCGTTACCTCCGGCTCATCGTTGGCTGAGGATATACTTATTGAATAAAACCGCCGGAGAAGAGATCGAGATAGCCAAACAGATGTGATTCGGCTATAGAAGCGAATGAAGCGTCGAATTCGGCGTCGAAAGAGCATTGCTTTGACAGTTCTCATATGCGAACTTACCCGATGCACGTGGTTGAATGAACGCGTTTTAATAGAAGGTTTAAACACTTCTTTTTTGACCTTAAGAAAAAACTGGTGCCAAAGATAGGCTTTTACACATTATAGTCCCTTGAACTTGGTCTTCCTACCACAGACAAAAAAGCCCATCTTCAGCGAAATATGTGTGTACTATTAGTTCAGTCAGAATTATTTTTAGGTCCTCATTATCGTTTCATTCTTCGCCTCAACTTCGAACTAATATTTATGGTTGTATGTAAAGGTCATTCCATTTCGTTTGATTTGAGAATATATTAGCATAAATTGTAGAGAATACGAGTTTGGATTTCCAAAAGCATTTGAAGTCGATACTTAAAAAACTATATTTTGCACATTTATGGTTGAAAGTCTGTTCAGGTCTACAGAATAACGATTTTCACAGTTATCACAAACATCTTATGCTCTCCACTGGTCATAATTTGCAAATGAACATATTATCCAAATTACACACTTTCCCAATACCTAAAACTCTCTTGAAAGAAAATCTATTATTTTTGCCGTACATGGCGGTGCCTTTCAACAATTCACAGGACAAACATCACGATACCATGGCAGTAAAGTACTAACATTTGGTATAATGATCTTGGTAATTAAAATGTTGGCACATCTTAATCTATCTTGACGTTGTTATATTTAACATCAAAATTGTTTATAAATGAATAGTAATAAAGTTATATGGGCAAACATATGCGGCACTCTGCATATGATCTATATAAAATACAAATTTCTACATATAGTCTATAAAATAAGAGCGTAAAGAATACAAATAACCCGATAATCCCAAAGGTGAAGTTTTTTTGCTGTATACACATATAAGACAAGTTTACTGTTCGTTTATTTTGCACTACCATTACAGTCAGAAGAGTTTGATGTCAAAAAACTGATTCTGCTACATGATAAATTAACCCGTCTAGTTGTTTTGACGGAGAGAAGCAATCTTTCGAATTGTAATCTGACATAATTTATCATGTCGAAAAGTCTTCGCTATATGTAATACATACCTCATCAACATTTTAGGAACGAGATACGTATAATATACTCAGCGGCGTAGTTGTTGCAATAGTACGCAATGACTTTTTATGCTGCTTTAGAGATAAGAGGAATATGTATAATGGCACGTATTTAAACAAAATGCAGCGCTTTAGAAAAAGAATAAAGTTAATTATAGTTAGTAACGTCAACAATTTTCGCTGAAACCTCAGGAATAAGAAATTAAGCAGGACTAAATGTATCCAGTCGCATTTTTGAGGGCGCTTCGCCAATATAATTTATCGTCTATTATAATAAAGTTGGCCAAAAGTTTTTTGCTTTTTGGATTGATAAAATTGTCAAAAATAAAAGTAAATAAAAATAATGCAAAAATAAGCATCGTTGTTATAAATGTATGTCTTAAGATTCCATTGATGTGTGATGATTTATGTACTTCTTGTGGATCTAAAATGCTGAATACCAACAAAGAGATCTTTGCAATTTCATTAGTGAAAATCAGGCCACTCGTACACTCCGTGAAATTGAAGCTCAAGAGAAGGAGCTTGGCTTTTCGCAGTGCCCAATAGGTCGCCATCTTCATAAACTGAAGAAGGTAAATAAACGATGCAGAGATGTGCTGCATGAATTGTAATAATCAACTTCTTGCTAATCTACAAGATTTCTATCGACGAATTGCAACGTGTGACGAAAAGTGGATCTACCATCGGAATCCTCTTCTTCTTCTCGCTCCTTGTGCCTTATCAGGTGCCACATAAGAATTCCGGTTCCTCTAGTACCCGTTTTTTTCCACTCTCTTCTATTTCTTGTCATTATTTTCATTTCCTCTAAAGCCTTTCCTTTTCCTTCTTTTCCCTTATCTGATCTACTCGTTTTCTTCTTGCTCTTCGTTTCTCGTTTAGATATTCTATCTCCATTATTTTTATTGTCATTTTATCTGTCTCCTTTCCTGCTATATGTTCATGCCAATTTAGTTTGTTTCCCTTTTTTTTCTTATAATTGGTTCTTATTTGGTTAATTGCCTGATGTCTTCATTCTAAATGTTATCTCATTGTCTTGTCTCTGCACTTAATCTCATTATTAGCTTGATTGTCTTGGTTTTCATTTATGATCGTTACTTTAGTTTTACTTCGTAATCCAAAACAAATCGAATCAATGGTTAGCTCGTACCCAATCTACAGATTCTGTGGTTAATCGCAAAAACTTTGAAGTGATGTTGTGTGTTTGGGGGAAATTACGAAGGTGTTATCCTCTTTGAATCTAATGAAATGCAGCTCACATCGATGTGGTTGAGATATCGATGAAAGTGTTAGTGCGCCAATGAAAATATTGTATATGCGCGAAGTCATTTTCGCCATATGTAAATTAGGCGCCACAAAAAGCTTATTCCAGATGATAGAAGAAATTAAATAACAAACTAACACATGGTAACAGAAAGGCATTCCTGTACGTACATATGTATGTTTTTACTGCTACATGTGTATTTATAGATGTATGTTGTACCTTATTTTATGCATTTATGAATGATATAGGGAATGCTATTCCATTTGTAACGGCTGCACTTTTCTATTACTAAACAATATTTATGAATGAATTAGTAATGGATAGTTGAATAAAATATACTTGAACTGTACCATTAAGGAATTGATCGTAGGTTTCACCTATCCTTAAAACGGCCTACTGAAAGCCCTGACCACGTATTATTATTATCGACGAATAACTTGCGCAACTTCACATTTTTATCCCGTCTACACTGACGTATCTACGTATGTATAGACACACACGTACAAAGACATAAATATACACGTACTTATATGTTCAATGCGCACATGTTAGCTTTTTTCCATTTCAAAAATCGGGACGCAACAATAAAGGCCGTATTTATTGGCGAGACAGGTCGATAAGTTTTGAAAACGTGATCTATACACGGCCGCTTTGAATATCTTTCAGTGTGGCAATTTCGATGCTGCTTGCTGTATGACGGAGATCTAATAAATTCGTTGATTTAAATGTCCGTTACTTTTCATGTGATGTAATAACGTGTCTGTTAATAGAAAATCGTGGGTAGTAATTTTTTTCCAAAACCGCTCCAATGACGGTTTATAGAGATAAGTGTATTTATATACTATTCCTAATGGATTAGAGCACTGGTCTATAACCTGTTCAATTGGTCGCTACCGAGGTATGTATGTTCGTTCTCGAACATGGATACGTGGTTTATGCAAATCCGCAATTTATTCGCTGTACTCGTATTGATTTAATATCGTCATTAGTGGTATTTGCATATATATCTTGTAATCTAAATAATAAAGCTGCTTTATAGTCAATGCATATGTGCATATGTGTACTGTTAAAATATTTTATTTTTGAAAATTTACTGGATCGAAATGAATTATCTTTCAGAGAAAATGCAACCAGTATTGAAATATCGTAATAAGGAAGTTATTACAACATATCTCCATATTTCGAATTAGATAATTAAAAAACCAAAGCGCTTTGCACTGTTTACATTAATCTATGTACGTATATGCAAAAAAACAACAAGTTTATATCGAAAGATACTCTCAAGCACTTGAAACACCTACATATGTGAAAGTTTGGAAGAAATTTCGAGAGAATTAGGAACCCATTGAAAAATGATTTGACTATATATATATAATAATAAATAAATATATATATATATATATATATATATATATAAATAATATATATATAATACAAGATAAAGTTATCGTTGCGACACCTATTAATAATAAATTCAAATTATTTTATAGACCCATTTGTGATCCATAAAGGACGAATATTTGCAATTACTACGGAACAGGATTGTCCAAGCTACAAATGGTTTAAACTTAAACCCAATCTTGGTACACCACCTGGTCGGATCGAAAGAAACGAAACTTTAGCTATTGCACTTAAACAACTTTTACACAAAAACCGAAAGAGATATAATTGAATAAAACAATTACGTCTATCACTCGTCTTATTACAAATTCTCCTTAAAAACAAACAAATTATTTTCTAATTTGTCTGATCGCAATAATCGGTAAAAAATTCTAATATTCTATCAGAGCTTTAGCAACCGTAGTAAAAAGGAACTCCATTTGAAACAGAGAAATAACTTTCTTTCAGTACGAACTATATTCTAAACGACGCGACGTATATATGAACAATTATTTAAAGTTACTAAACTATTACCGAAATATAATTTCCCAAAAAAAAAAATATAACCTGAATCTGGAGGATAGAAACAGAAAAATTGTGACAGAGAAACGATAACTGTTACTCATCGATTTAAATGAAGCTTTGTGGGTTTATAGACCAATTTAATGTAAGAACAGTAATAATTGTTTCAAGTGCCCGTTGGCCCGTTCTCGTAGTGTAAAGCACCCTAAACGCGCCACTACGGTTCGCTATTTGCTTTGTGTGCAATGTGTTTTTTAGCTATTTTACTAGTATTAAATAGTAACAGTTTCTCCACGGAAATGCAGGTTGCCCGCAAATATCGCATTAAGGTGTAGTTTGTGATTCCTTTATAAAAGCTCATAGGCGCTCATAAGCTCCGCTTTTATACCATGCGTAAATAAACAACTAAACTGGAAATCCATACATACCTAAAGGCACCACCATTGATGTTGTTTTCTTTGCAATTGTGAAGATATTGATTTTTTTTGTTCGTTGGTACTAAATTTTGAACATCGCTTGGATAATGTCAACTCCAGACACCCAATAACAAGGTACTTTCAGTTCCAGTATTCGGTAAGAATACATCATAAATGAATCCTTAAAATGCTGAGAGATAGCTCCCTCTCTCTGTTGAAGCAGAGACGTAGACATTAATAGACCTAAAAATTGTAAAAGCATGATCACGAAAACAACGAAGTGATGATCAAATCGATAATTATTTTTTCCATGCACACACATACACCCGGGAAACCAGCGATTGGACATCCAAGAAGGTTACCATTGTTCTTGCACTAAATTGCACTAACATAAACCCGCAAAGTTTCATTTAAATCGGTAAGTATCAATTTCCTTTGTCTGTAAATTATCAGCCAATATAAACGAGGAACACTTTTAGGAGATTCTGAATATACAATCGCAATTTGAAATCATCAAAAGCTATATACGTTGCTGAGTGATCGTTTTTGTATTGGTTGATTTTAATGTGTCCCTCTGAACGTGTTTAGAATTGAACTTGCGTAAAAGAGGTTCTGATGTATAGTGTCACAGATAAGACTACAGATTGCGTTTCTCTTTATTGGAAAAAAGCCGTATTTATAGATCAGTCTGATTTAAATTAACCTAGTAACCGTTAGATAAGGAAGTCATTAAAATTCTAAAATAAAGTAGTTTACGGTATTATATATAATCCAACCATAATCATAATATCATTATCCATTCCTACGCGTTCCATTTCCGCTTATAGACTACATCACCTTTTAATGTTATCTATCCCCAGCGCACGCGATGACATTTCACCTGAAATTTTTCCCTCAGGTACCTTTTTCAGCAACCATATCGCATAATATTCATTCATACCTACGCACAAATGACAATACGTGAGGCGCCAGACATGTCGTTTTGACGGATTTATTTACCTTTCACTATCTCAGGTGCAATGGAGGCCACTGTTGCGGATAGACACGCGCTATACGTGTACCGAATGTCTGTGTGTGCGTGTACGCGGAAAAAGAATATCTGTGGAATAGAATCGACCTGCACAAGCGAGATATCGCCCACTTAACAGAAATACGGCGCCGGTGCTTTCGGTTTTAAGATTTTTCAAATGCGCCAAGTGGAACGTCGAATATTTTACATTTCTAGCGTCCACGATAAATCACAAATACTCTCGCCTGTAGGATGCTTCATTGTTTGATTGCCTTCAAGAAGAAACTATCCGCTGAGGATATTATCCTAGGAAATGCCGTGATGATTTATTATCAATGATACGAGGAGGGTAATAACACTTATTATGGATGATGCGATTTGTTAAAGCGAAAATGGGATAAATCGCATATAATGGCACATCTGATCCTGATTTCATAGAAATACGTGATCGATAACGCTGATTGCATGAACCTTACTATTAGTTTAAATAATACGAGATGATAAATACTGCACAATGTGAGGTATATCACTCAATTCTCTATTCCTCTATTTTTCAGATTTATTATGGCTCTTCTCTCATCAATTACATTAGCTTTGTCACAGTCCTTGCTATTTAAAATTTATTTTATTTTTTATTTTATTTAAAATTTAATATTACTAAAACATTATCAGACAATAATGATAGCAAGGACTGTGGCGTAGTATCATAAACAACACATAAGTATCGGCACCCTCCGCACCACACAAGTTTAATTTATTATATAGTAATATAATAATTAGTCCGGGACGGCCGTTTCGAGGACACGAATGGTCCTCATCATCAACCGGTGACCGAATTATCAGACAAGTGTTATAAATACATTGTTGAAGTTAAACTTTAAAGAAATATAATGCCACGGTCAAAAAATAGTTAATACAAAAACATAAGGAATTCTCCGAGTTGGCTTCTATTTCAAATCATTTCTTCCCCTCGAAACCTTTTACATAAGGCATTACCTTATACGGATTTTTTAATCTTACATTGTGCGTTGGTATAATTGTTTTTTTTTTTCCTCTATATTTAAATAACATGCAAGTGTAGCAACACGAAACGACCGTGCTATACATAAAAGGATAGTGTCCATATTGAAATGCACATATATTTACACCAAATAGCTGTTACAATTATAGATGGCGAGTGGGAGTTATGTAATACGTCAGGTTGTGTCGATTCGAAGCATACGACTACCTGTGGTCTTCAGTTGCATCCAAGAAATTACGAACAAGCTTCCTACGAAAGGAAGTTTTATGTCTAAACAGGTCTACCTTTTATGACATTTTAGGAAACGAAAATTGTAAACATCTCCGCTGCAAGTTTCCGCCCCATCTGGTAACTGTTGCGAACAAAGATAAAAAAAGCGGTTCGCCTGGTCGTCGACAATGTTCCGTTTCAAGAAATCTGTTATTAGAGCCTACGTTATCTTGATGTAAAACTTTCTGGTCGCGCATGATGATAAAGTACCATTAATGGCGCTGGCGTTTATAAACATCAACATACTCTTTTCCGTCTATTATTTTCAAAGGCTGCACTTCGATTTAGTATAATTAGCATAATTTATGTAAATTGAGGCGTAGGTTAAGTTATATTGAAACAGAACAAATGCACGCTTTAGACTGACGTCCACATACATCTGTATGCACGTAATGTTGTACACATGCATTTTGGGTCACTGAACTGATAATCTATACAAATAAATGTAAAAATTTCATAAATATACCTACTACAATGATGTTTAAGTTAACTTAACGCCTTTGACATTGTCTTCATGGGTGTTTTTTCCGAATTAATTTATACTTACTATGTATTATGAGTTACATTTCAAGAAAAATTGTTTGTTCTTTAGTTTATTTAAGGGATGTGAATGTTTAGATTGCATATATACTTCGCTGCAAAAGGAATCAAAACAATAAAGTTCTTTTTTCTTTCTGTAGTTGCATCATTCAATATTTATACATAAGTAACGATTCTTTGATTATGTTTTTATAAAAAAATCTGAGTTGTTTTAATATCTAATATCTAGCATGATCACCTCTTGCGGCGGTACAAACTATTAACCTGGACAACATGAATTCTTCTTGATTTTGGTGCCATATTTCTGGTAACCGCTACAAGAGCTCTGCTGGCCTCCTTGGTGAATTCACATGTGGTCAAATTTTCCTACCCATATTCAAAGCTAGCCAGTTTAAAACATTGATATTCGTAGCGATAAACTCGCCTATTACGATATTACCTATGCGCAAACGAACGTCCATTAAAATGAACTCTGGACCATGAGGAGCTACAGAAGCTTCTCCATACCTCAAAAGTCTCGGTTTACCACTATAAAGTTCACTGCTTCTATCTCCCCCTATTATAACAGGTCCTCCGAGCAAACTCTGTTACAGGTGCAAAAACTGCGTTCTTTTCCTTACCGCATCCGCACAGATGACGTTACCAACAACAACCTAAAGATCTTGTTTTAATCCCCTTGCAGGGCAAAACCTTTTCCTTTTCGTGGTTAAGCGTATAAAACGATTTTCTATGGGGCTTGTTTTCATTTTTCTGCCTTGTTCGTGTCTTCTACAATAATCTAAGGTCTCCTGATTCACAACAATTTGTGACACATTAAATCTTGCAACAACTTCTCTTTGGAATTGGCGCTCTTCAAGAGTTACCGAATTTACCGATTACCGGTCTTTGATGATTGATAACATATGACATATAGTCATGTGTAGTTTTTTTCTTTGACGTTCTGCTATATACAATAAAAAATTATTTCATTTACAAAAAATTACTCATTTACAAACAATTTGAATTTGTGGAAAAAAATGTATAATCCCTTAATGTTGGAGGGAGGGTGTATATAATATAGAGATGCGTTAACAATAATAGAATGAAACAAAGATAGTTTATAGCATTTTCTATGAGTTTCCGTGTTTAGCGGCTCTGGGATAATTAAACATTGTTTTGAGCGAAAATACAACAATTATAAATACGTTCCAAAAACGTATAGCTTGATGATCAAATACAATCTCAAGATTGTTTGCTAGATAATAGCTTATATACCCCATTGAACCGTTACTATATACTACTTACACGTAAAATACTTTTCCTATGCTACTATTATTATTTGAACTCTTCTTGTTGGTTCATTAGATTAAAATTCATTTTTCTTTTTACAGTAGGCGGAATGTCGCGGCCTCCTAAGCCTGCGGCAACCGCAAAGAAAGTCGCCCCACCAGCTGTCCCGCATGAATTCAGACATTCGGGAAGTTCCTTCGGTTCAGCAGGGTATGCCTCCTCTGAAGATGCTGGATTCTTGGCACCATCTGAACCCCCAGGAGTGCCTAGAGGTAAAGAAAAAATCCATTCCATTATTAAATATTATGGCGAAACGTAATTTTTATTGTGTAAACCAAATTGCCAATTTGCTGCGATAGCACTGCAATATTAAACAAATAAACGTCTACATAAAACAACCTAATTTTAAGAAAGCACATAAAAACGTACATTTTGCAAACCAGGGGACATGTTTTCAACAGCAATAAAAATCCGGTTTGGTTTGTTTAAAACAGACACAGATGAAGGAAGGATCCAAAAGCGTACAATAATTGCACGCATAAACTTTAACACATAATAAAACGTGTGATTCAGATGTCTTCGAAAGACGATCATTTGAAACACACGCACCATGTGCCGACAGCTTTCTATGACGTTGCTAAAGAGAGTAATAGCCCCGAAATAACTGTATACAATGTTCCCTTTTCGTTTACAATAAATAATGTTTCTTCGTCTCTTTGTAAAATACTTAGTAAAACACATTGAAGTTATTGCACAATCCAGAAAAATTATACAATTTTATTCGAGGGATTAGTTGATGGACCGAATGCGTAATTATTATTTTTAAACAGAGTCGATTTCTAGTATTTCTAGCGGCTGACGAATTCTTGTGTTCCAGATCTTCTTTTGAAAATATTTTACGGCTGTTTAGTTTGACGATTAACAGACATCAACACCGTAATACTTCTACCAGCACTTTGATGCATTGCTGCGCTAAAAACGAAACTAACAAAATAGATGTTTATTATTCATAAATGCACCGCATTACAACGCCTGAAAAGCATCCTACATGTATTCTTTAAAATTATAGGTGTTTTAACTTATAACGTAGAAACTAATTGGCTCTTAACTGATGATTTGTTGAAATTAACGTTTTATGAAAATTACATTTAAAGTGATGTAGTATATTTTTATATTTTGGAAGGAAGTGGTAATATACGGAATTAATTATACTGTTGCCCATATTGTTCTAGATTTCCGTAATCAATGGAGCAACTACTATTCTGCTTGCAGTTATACTCTATATTACTGGGTATTGTCGTGGTATCAAAGTTACTGTCCGAATATAATCATCTTATCTGATTTTAAATCAAAATAATGAAAAGCAAAAATTGGCCTATTCAGGCGGCTTGATATTAGGCGAACTTTAGAAACTAACGATTTTATTTCGTTAGTAGCAGTACTCGGCTTCTATGAATGTTAGATCATTGTTGAATTTGAGCATCTTTTTCACTTTGTTTGTCACTTCTACGTACAAAAGTACCGTAATAACTAATACTTCTTGTAATGTTGTGATCTTAACTATTCACTATTGTTGCAAACTCATTCAAGAACAGTATTGATGGCACTAGCGCAGGCAGAAAGATTTAATTTAAAGCAAAAACGTTGTGCCCCGTGAGTATTATGGCTAGTAAGGTAGCGATAGCTTAATTTGTTTTTCAATTCACGCAATTTTAATAATTTTTAAGTGGACAATTACAGTAAACACAACGTCAGGACAATGACACTATCATGTATGTACCGGTACCAATAATACTGTCCTGTATAAACGACGGATCGTTAAAAAGTTATGCCAGTACCACCTAATAAGATATATGTTGAAAATACATCATATTTATCGATTGTGTTAACCTTCCAAGAAGGAATACTTTGCATAGTGCTTCCTTTGAAGTCCACAATTAATTCTCTTAACATAGATAGGAAATATAGTATAAAAAAATGAATGTTTCCTTAATTATGAACATAAGTACATTCGCAATTCATATGTGTTGCATACAACGTCGATCTCGCTTAATACTAATTAAATTTGTTAATAATAATAAGAACGGCTTCAAGTTTTCCTATGAATTATTTCCAATTGTATAATTATTCGAAGGTATAACTCGGCTAAACATACAAGGATTCGTAAAGAGACAGCGTTGAATTGCCACACTTACAGCCGAACTGAAATTCAATAACATGTTGGTAGGGTTGGCTGAGTGGGATGCCTATATAAGAAGATTTGTAATGAATCACAATTGTTCGCCAACAACCGCATGGGGGAAAGGAGATTTTGCAAGATAAAGAGAGGAAGTTTTGCGAAATAAATCAATTGGATTATGTAATTGTTAACGAGAAAACGTCTTTCG
The DNA here is from genome assembly GCA_902654985.2 of Oryctes borbonicus. Lineage (NCBI taxonomy): Eukaryota > Metazoa > Arthropoda > Insecta > Coleoptera > Scarabaeidae > Oryctes > Oryctes borbonicus. Next base: position 11,766,240 of record LR736857.1, read on the forward strand.
AAATGAATTGAATTGAAATCTTCTAAGTAGCTGTAGCTATTAATTGTATACATTGTATTTGCTAACCATAAAATAATATGGATGTATAGAAGAGAATGTTTCTTATTCTTTTCATTACTACTTATTGTGTAGCATACCAAAATTTTTCTTATAACTTATTCGCAGAATAAGTGTTCTTAAGAATCTTGTATTCGCAACCAAGAGTGTAAATCATCCTCTAATTTTGGAAACCCTAATGGCTGCGGTGGACCTTTCCGAAGGCAGTATTTTCATGCGGAAAACAGGCCGGCAGAGCGAAAATTTTTGTAAAGTGAATACAGACCCATGGGGTCAAACTCTTGGGTGCAGCCTAATAGGCGACTACCAATTAAGTAAGTCATTATCTTTAGAGCCTCGCGATTAGGGACTTTGAAGCAAGATCATTTTTACATGTACCAAATCCTGTACGCTGTATCGAAGAAATTTCCAATGATCAGTTAAACGATCGGTTTAAGCAAAATGTGACATCGTTGCCTTAATAGAAAAGTAATATAAGTCGAAAAGACTACTTTTTGAGATAATTAGTCTAAATGAACCCAAAAGTCAATATATTTATATGGAAAATTGGCAGAACATTTTAACAACATTAATGCTTTGGTGAAATATACAAACATAAAATTTATTAACTATCGTGTAATATAATTTTTAAAATGGCTCTACTGAAAAATTAAGGATTTTAACACTTTTCCATCAAAGGAACGACATGCAATAAACGTTAACTCGTATTAAATATTTATAGTTTAAATTTTAACTTTGTCCATTATTTGCTTCCATTGGTACTGTAGGTAGAAAAGGCCTGTATACTTTGTCGTTTATATATTCACGTTGGTTAAATTCACACACATTTAGGGTGTATGTTTTTCATACCTATCCCTTCTTCACAAACAAATAAACAATTAAGACATTCCTTTAACGGCAGATTTCCTGTATAGGTTTTGCTTACCAGGCACAAAGTTTATATTGCTGTTCTAGTTACCTACACTTCCGTTTGTTTCTAAATTTCTGCGCATATAATTACTACATACGAAAAATCTGAGATATAAAATGGGTTAATGAACATTTGCAATAGGAGTAGAAGAAAATAATAAATCTTTTATTAGAAACAAAACAGTTACTGCAATGTCTTCTCTCTGTAGTAATTTTTAGACAAAATACATTTCACTGAACCTGGAAGGTCATATATTATACGAAGTTTCCAGCCTAACAGAGAAAGAAGTATGCTTTTTATCAAATTCAGTTTTACTTCTTAGTAAGTCCACACAGTTTTCTCAGTGATGCTCCCGCCTCTATATTCTATCCAAATGGCAGCATCTTGTTCTGCAAAATAAGCATTTACGAATGTGATGGGTCTTCTCATTCGATCAAGATCTCCATTCTCCGAGTGAAACTTTGAGCCTACGAAACAGAATGGCTGGTGTGTCAACTGAAACCTCAATTCGTGAATTTTTGCCATGGCGACCAGTGAAATGTGAGACGGTTAGTTGTCTTGGTGGAACAAATGCGACCGTTTCACCTCTCAATCTCTGCTTATCAAGCAACAATGCGTAGGTGCGTATGGTTCCGTTATCTCTCTCTTATAACTCCATGACTATCCAAAAAAGCAGTGGCCACCATTTTCCCGTCCAATGGAACAGTCTTCGTCTTTTTCGGAGCCCTGTTGCCCTTTGTCGTTTACTGTCTTGACTGTACATTGACTTGATGGGTGTATTTACATATTTCGTTTACACTTATTCAGTGAGGCTAAAACTCCGTCTTATTTCACTTAAACTGCTTGAGCAGGGCTCTGGGAATGTTCCTTCGAATGCGTTTTTGGTCCTAAGTGAGCAAGCACGGCTTACAACGCGCGGTTAGTTTTCTTCATTTCAAATTCTTTAGTCAATATATAACAACACGTTCTGTCGAGATGGCCGCAGGCTCTGCTAATCTCTCTAATCTAAATTCGATGATCATCCGGCACGAATCCGGGACGAATGATAGTGCAAAGTTCCCGTAAACAGCGTCCGCTTCGGCTTTGATTGGTGTAGGCGTATTGCCTTTTTGAAATGCGATGATTTAATGAACTAAGTGCAGTTTTTACAGAAACACTAACATTGTTCTTTCGGAATGCCCATAACCTAACCTTAATTCGACAGTCGTCTGGTACCATTTGCTGAACTTTCCCCATGTTATTGATAGTGGTCGCAGTTTTTACCCAACCCGAACATTCATTGTCAACAAAGCTGGTATGACCATATTTAAATTCAGCGTCCCAAAATTTCACTGTGGCAAATGAAGGTATAGAGTCACCGTATACAGCGTTCATTTGGGCTTTAATTACCGTAGGCGTATTGCCTTTCACATGTAAGAATTTAATGGTTTGATGTTTGATTTTTCAATTTCTACAAAAATGTTTCTTTCAACGTATGCCCAATTATTGTGTGTTATTTCTAACCACTAGATTTGTAAATCTAGATCACAGCCATTGTTACATTCACTACCTACCTACCTTAATCAACGGGAAATTATACCCATCACTAATAATTTCACAAGCACAAGTTTAGTAAATGATAAACACAAACGATCTAAATGAACTAGGTGATGAAAAAGCAGCAATTCCTTCCACATGCTTTCCGCTCTTTAAATTCTTTTAATGATTTATATTTTATTAGATGTCTCATTCGTTCAGTAGGAATCATTCGTTTTCTTGTATTACATCACTGCCTCACATACGGTAATAAACCCGTCGACGTACAGAGACGACTATCTATAATAGCCAAATTAACATAAAGATTCGAAATGTTTTACTAACGAAGAAAACAGCTCAATTAGACTTGTACGTTCCAACAGAGTGTAATATTCTGAAACTTAGATTCGGAGATGTGAATTTAAATTTTCTGATTAGTTTAATGTTAATTACCTTCCGATTAATTATTTAACTTATTAATTAATTAACTTCAATAGAGAACTTCCTATGTTCATTTAACTTGAAATGATAGTCATGAAGGTAACGATGTTATATGAAGGGAGACAATCCCATTAGAAATTTCTAATATTGACTTCATTTTGTCGGATGCCGTTGAAATAAATGTGAAGTTATGAGCTTCATGACGACTAACGGAATATTGATACTAATAATAAAAATAACTCCATCGATTTGTGCTGCGTAAGTTTATTTTAATTTGGGCATTAAATGTTTTTGGAATCTTTGGTATTTCATAGCAATGATTATTCGATGTTTATAGCCATCATGAACTCTTGATGTACGCCCATTTCAGTTACACACGTATCCTACTCCAGGACATTTTCGAATATATTCAACATCATCTAATAAATCTTCTTACTGTAGTTATCCAGCTGACTTCGTATATTCCATTATATTCACCAAATTTCAATTATTATTATTATTATTCCATTATTATTTTCCGTATTTGCGGCCCAATAAAAATTCCTTTTTTTTATTTTAGCGTCGCTTATACCTGGAATTGTACTTCTAAGGTGACCAAACGCTTCGCTGTCTTTATTGAACCTCTTTACAAAATTCTTCATTAATCCCAGTATGATATGAAGAAGTGACAAATAAATTTTCTGTAGATTAACTAGAGGGCTACGCAACACATTTTTCTATCCAGCGAAGAAGTTTTATCTTCTGGGCCAGTCTTTCCGAATGTTGTGGTTATACCTGTCACGACTGTTCCCGCTCGCACAAAAAAACAGGAAAAATTAGTATCTTCACAAAAAATATTCCTACCACCCTCAAATCTCCACATATATTCCACTAATACTCCACATAATCCACATAATCTATGCAGTTCAATAAGGAACGCATATTTTCGTACGTTTCCTTCGTACGCACCGAATATCCTATTAGAATAGATGGGTACCTGTTATCTTTATTACAGAACTGCTTTTAAAGTCAGTTCTGATGAATCAGTGAATAGTCTCCATTCATCAGCAACATGTTGTGACCCAAACATACCATTAAATCTTCAATATCGTTACGGTAAACAGTGTCATCAGTGGTAGAAAGAAAGTCGTCCTCACATGTTCGGGAAGATGTCATGGTGGTTCCCTTTGATAATAAAAGATTCCAACCTTGGAGGTTTGAACCTAGAAGTTCCGCTTGAACCTTTGAAAGAATTAAATCCCGAATCAGATTATTTAAATTCTGGTATGTAGCAAATGTGACGTCGATGATGACAGTAAAAAAGGCATTCGCTTGGCGTGTTGTGGTATTAACTATGGAACAAACAGCGATACAAGGTGGACTAAAAACCCTCAGGTGGCGCTGGATAGGCAGAAACATATCTGTGGGTAATGTATTTTTCCTCTCCTTGCATTGCTTTTGCCGTAAATAATTCCGTCAATACCACGAGGAAGCTACTTTAGCGTTATTTTTTGGTCAACCAACTAATGTTATCAAAAATAATGGACGACTGGCTTAAACAATAAACTTCAGAATTGTGTATTAAGATGTGTCATTATAAGTCAAATTTGGTTGTGGTTCAAAACATTTTTAATAATGTGAATTGATAACAGGTACAATTAGCCTTGTATTTCGCCAAATGATGTTGTTATTTAAATTATAATTAATGTTATTATTAATGACAAGACCACTATTTCAAGTCTACTGTTCTGCTCATTCTCGTTGGTTTTATTCAGTAAATATACGAGGGTAGTTTGAAATGTTTCCAATGTAATACAGAAACTTTGAGCTTAGGAAAGAGAAAAAAGCCGGTGGCCAGTCCTTAAAAATAGAGTGGATGATCTATTAACTAGTGAACTTTTGGCAACCACATAAGTATGAGTTGTTTTGATGGATCAAAACCTTCTTTTCGTTCAAATGCTGCCACTTTTACGGAATATCTGCCTTCAAGTAGTGATCTCCGTTATTGTTTTCTTTTTTAAGGGGACTTTCCCGACCCATGGAACAGTCTACGCCTTTTTTGGAGTCACCCACTGTATCGACTGTGCCTTGGCTTCATGAGCATACTAGTTCACCTACAGTTATTAATCGACGCTTATTTCGCTTAACTATTCGTTCTTGAAATACGTTTGTGGTCCCGCATGAATACGTGGGGCATCCAACGCGCAGTTAGCTTTTTTTATCTGTAGTCAGTATATGACAAACACGTTCTCCCGAGATGCACGCATGCGCAATTATATTACCAGAATATTTTTGACGAGTAACGCCATCTAACTAGTCGGTAAGATTAAGATTGTGTAACACTTTCCAGTGATTCTAAACGGCAAACCCTAACAAATATCTATCTCATTCGTCTAAATTCCAATTGTAACACAATACACACAAGGTGGATGGATGAACCACCAAAGATAAATACAAAATGCCGTTTGTGCGTTTGTACAAAATGTTATTTACATTTGCGAAAAAATCATAAAAAATCATGCTAAGCGAAAATTATAAATATGTCTCGCAGAAATCAGAAAACTTCTAAACGTAAACAAGGTGAAATTCATTTAAATGTAAATGATCTAACTCACGCATACAATATTTAATGGTTGCATAAAATCCCCCTATAATCTTTATCTAAGCCTCTTTACTTCTATATACCAGTGCACGACATGTCCAAGTGCGCCAACTTAAAGAAAGCAACGCCAGAAGCAATCTCAATGCATCTCGCAAGATCAACAACGTCCTTGGCATAATATTACTGCTTAATTACGATAACTCGCCGCCGGTCAAATTCAACTAGATATGCATACGTACACACACACACTCGCGCACACGTAATATACGGTCCCTCCTCCTTTTGAATGTTGCGCCAGATCCAAACGGGATCAACTACCTCTTCGTCTTTCTCTATTTTGCCACACAGTACGAATAAGATAAAGCTTCTATCTCGGATAAATTATGGCCGTGTTCATTATTTTTTGCTGATTGCCGCCCCGAGTCACAATTATAATGTGCAGTTACGGTAACGTTTAAAAAGCTTTAGTGTTTCAGCTTTATTGTTGTCTCAATCAAGAAAATAATTTCGTTTGATAATCGATAGGGATATGTAGGATCGTAAAAATATTATTACCACTACGTAAATACTAATCAGTAACTAAAATGTTGCTTTGTAGAAGATTGGTTTAATTGCGTTGGTATGTACCAATTTAAAGGTATTATTGTAACAATAAAAATAAAATGATTAAGAGAAGATTCGCTACATTTCTATTATTCCATCTTAAATTGTTATTGAATTCGTCTTTCTTTTTGGTGCAACGAAATTGATAATTACTGAATGTTCTGCGTTGCTGTATATAAAACGTCACTGTGTAAACGCTTTCTATATCGCACAAATTAATTAAATTCCGCTGGACATGCGTTTCGCAGGTGTATCGATTTCCGTCCCCATCTCAGCTACATGTTACATGCAACAAAATCTCTAATCAACTTCGTATGTCACTTCAATCCAATATCGAACCAGCTCCTCCGCCAAATGTAAACAAGGAGAAGTATAATGTTGCAATTTACATTATGCTGTTTTTCCTGCATTAAATGTACTTACTAAAGGTTACATTAATCACTTCTCAGTTATTTAGTTTATAATTTAGTTACCTTGAAGTTTATTATGTTTTAACCAGGTTTGAATTTAAAAGCAGCATGCAGTAATGGTTAATAATGACAGCAAGGACTGTCGCGTAATATGGTAAATAACACATAAGTATCGGCAACGTCCTCAGCATCAATTGGTGACCGGTTAATGATGAAGACCATTCTTGTCCTCGAAACGGCCGTCCCGGATTATATCATTAATTAAACTTGTGTGGTGCGGAGGTTGTCGATACTTACGTGTTGTTTACAGTAATGGTTATTTGATTAACATTTTTTTAAACGTACACATTCATGTTAAACCAATGCTGTGGGAGCTTACGGTAAATCTGAAAATCTCAAAATTAAATTTTACAAAAGAATAAGTTGCGGTAAGTATAAAATGTTATTTTTTAAATTTCATCGTGGATTTTTTCTCGTTGTCTAGAATTACGTTGTTCTAAAGTGCGTCTTATTCCCCTAAATGTGAATTGCCCAAATATAGTATTTTAAGTTTTCTAGCATTTAAGACCAACGCGAACTCAATAATTACTTTAACTTGCTAAATTTTTTCCCTGAATGGAGAAGACCCATTTTGGATTGGCCAACCTCTTTTGAAATGAAAGGTTTCTAGCCACATACATGGAAATGAATCAAAAGAAACATGGTTAGAGAGTGTAATGTATTGTAAGCATTCGTAAAATTCTTCAAAATCGTTCGAAATTGAGGGATATGGGCATTTTTAAAGAGACTTAAGGCGAAATAAATTAAAATAAAGTATGCTTATTATATTTATGTAGAGAAAAGTTTGTCGATTGGATGCAAGCTTTTTCACTAGTGTTTTGTTAGCAAAGATAAAAATGTAAAAGTATTATTTTAAAGACTATATTGAAGATATATTGCATAATAAAGAAAATGGTCAGTACATTTGGATTTTCTCCAATGATTTATAGAACAGTGCACAGATAACTTTTTAAAAGCATGTATAGAATATTTTATTCAACACGATAAAAGTAAACTTTATAATGATGTTTATCACGATTCAGTGAAGATGGTTCCATCGAGCGCGCTATTCCCATAAAATTCATGATTCGAGTTGGTCATAAAGTCTGTGGTGATTGATCAGCTATTAAAATAAAAGTGTCACATTAAATTCAATAATAAGGATAATTATAGGAAAGATGTACTTTTATACTTCTACCTTTATTGTTAAATCTATTCGAAAGGAAATAATATTTTTATTATGGAACACAATACTATTCGTTGTGCCGTGAATATTGATCGATATTCTTGCACGGGTCTAGACGATTACAATTTTAAGCCACACATAGCATTAAAGTCGAGTATTGAGAGACCAACACCTAAGTTAAGCGCCTCTGTGTAACGCTCACGTTTACCGCGTCTGATTTTAATATTTATGCAGACGTGGGCGTATAAAGACGACGTACATGTGTAGTAAGACGTATACTAACCATATTTTTACCAAGTGACAGTCACTTTTACAACCGAACGGTCATTAATCAAAATTGCAGGCATCAGTATAACCTGCGTAGCGTCATACAAGTTTTTCTTTGTTACTTTTATTAATACGAAAGATGATGACCATCTATTTTTAATTTTGTGGTTGTTTCTTTTTCATTCGGGTTATTTTGGAATCTGGAAAATATAAAATCATTAAGTGAGGACAAAGAAAGGGGTGCTACAATTTTCTGAGTTGATGTTAGTGTTTTAAATTTTATTAATTTAAATTTATCTCTAGTGTTGAACACTTGAAACCTTTTGATTGTTAGCTTGTTTGTTATTTATCTAAGCTCAATGGTCAAAGGTGGAAGGGAATCACAACACACTGCTTGCACAAATGAAGATGCCACCGCTCAGAAGAATTACTTAACGTTCTGATACAACTGTTCCACGAAGAACTCTTCCTCTCCTTCAAAAAGCAAACAATTTACGTTTTAATAACCTCATTTCTAGACGCGTTTCTGGAAGCAAGATGTACGAATATTTTAAATTGCAGAGTGCGTATTTGTAAAAAACCACATTGTTTGTACTTCTTCACTACATTGCAACCAAATTTGCCGATAGTGAATGCAGTATATGAATATGTATTATCAAACTTTTCGAAATGGTTCCTAACTGTTGTAGGATTGAAAGTGTAGAAGATATAGCAAGAGATAAGGAGAGTGAGAGGAAGCAGGAGTAATGGCGGAAGTCTTGTGTAAGATCTGTGCAGGACGAGTGGTAAGAGACGTACAGTAGAAGACGAAAAAACCGCCTCTATTATCAAATGATAACCTGCTTCCAAATGATATGTGTACCATTTTAACATTCCAGCATGCACTGCGAAATATGTACCTCTATGTATATCGCAATTTTACCGTTGTATTTTTCTCCCGCCCTTAATTAATGGTTATTAATCACGTGATACACCGCTCGGTGGTGACAAAAATTCATGAGAACGTCAGCCCGCCAGTTCCGCAAAGCCCGGCTCTAACGCCTCTCAAAAAAGCAGGAGCTCGCGATAAATCTCTTTTAATTAGAACGTGTAATCAGTTACGCTTCAAATAAACACAGGGCACCGCAGAAAAAGGGAGGCTAGTTGCTGTCCAAAACAGAAGATTGATGCTTCCACGCATAAAAAAACGAAAGCTTTATTGCCGGACTACGGCACTTTACAACCCTGTGGCTTATGGTAATTCGAAAAATTAAAAGGTAACATATTCTCATGGCGCAATGCTTTTGTCGCTTGCATATTACATTGCTTAAAATCTAAAATTCGGTTGAAAATTGAGATTCTGCTTAATTCAATGAACAGAATAAAATGCATTAAAATTTGCTACACCAAGAAGAATAATATAATATAGTAAAATATGTAACAACGACACTTCATGTTAAACACAAGGATAATTTTTGTTAGAGCAACTACATACGTTATTGGATTAAATAAACGTGAAGTAATTAGTATAAACTGCTGTTATTTTATGAATGCTATGGTTTGTTGTCCCACCATTTTTTTTTAATGTTGTATCAATAGCAGCATATTTATACAAGCTCCTTACACAGAACACAATATGAAAGACAGGTCAACAAATGATGCAAAACAAATGCAAGGATCAATTGCAATGCAATCAAAATACTAGAGTCTATGAAATGCCTATAGATACATATTCTGAGTTTTTTCGAATGTACTGATATTTTTGTTTTTTTTTTCAAATACGAATGCCTGAAATTTAACGGTATTGGTCTGACAGTTGTATTCACGTCGATATTTATAACCTCTCGTTTTGATGAATACTGTTTACTTTCTAATTTTTCAAAGGCGAGCCTTTCATTCATTATTCTATCCCCAAATATCCACCTATATTTCACTGATGTACTGGGCCAGTTTAGGATAAATTGCTTTGAACTCCATTTACGAGAATTGATTGATACAATCAACCTTTTTTGAGAGTTGTTTCGAAAGGTAATTTACTGACTATCGGTCCACTCTAACGAAATGTACAGCACGTCTGTTTTTAGATGTTACTAAAGTGACAAGTAATTTTCTTAAAAGTAGAACGAAAAGCTTCCCAATAACAATTTATAGCGGGTATAAGACAGTTTTACATTGAAATAACACAGGATTGAGAACAAACAGTCCTAATAAAAGTGTTTGATTTTATAATTTCCTATCATCTCTAAAAGTCTGCCAGTAAGCTTTAAATGGGGCTTGTACACAGTGTCTTTCTTGATCAAAATTTAACCGTGTATACAAAATTAATATGCTTTTTATGGGAATTTACAGTGTTTTATTGTTCAATTTCTGTAAAAAAAAATCTGCACTTACAAAGGATGATCCCGAAGTCGAAAATTGAGAAAATTATGAAACTTTAGAAACATATAAAGCACATATTAGGCACTATATGTAGGTTTATATATATTTTTCTGCTAATATTCACTTTAAGCGGGTGAAATTAACTTTTAAAATTTGGAAGCTCTATCTATGCATATAACTTGCTAATGGTAAGAAATAGAGCAAAACTTTCAAGACAAAAATTGTTTGTTATAATGAGTTTTATGAAGCATTAATGAATTCGGCCAAAGAAAGAAGTTTATAAACATATCGACGTTGTTACATATATGTACTTCTTAATGGAAGTCAAGCGTGAAAATAATGGATTTTTCTTATGCAGTGCAAATGTTACCTACTTTATAATACCGCTATATATATATACATCCAAGGGGAGGCTAGGCTAACAAACTAAAGACTAATGAATGCCCAACTTTGTATAATCAAATGACATGGAACAAACTGTCAAAAACTGTTAAAGGAACTCAAGGCAGGTCCAGAAACTGGCATTCCCAGTGACGCCATTAGTCCCAAATACAGCTTCGACAAGTGCTATAAAACGGCAATCCAGATAGAGAAGAGTGGAAGAGAGGCCCGCCTTTAAAGGCTGAATCCATCTGGTACACAGACGACTCAAAGACAGAGAATGGAGTCGGAGTCGGGATTTGTGGAAGTAGACCTAAAATGTCCAAAACACTAAGTCTAATCCAAAGCGCCACAGTATTTTAAGCCGGAATAGTAGCGGTGCTGGGATGTATTGAAGAATTAGACTGACAAGCAAATAACTATCGATCTATTACTATCTACTCAGACAGTCAAGCGGTAATAAAAGCGCTAGACTCCAAACAGGCGAATTCGAAACTGATGTGGGACTGCACTCGATAGTTTGGGAAGTTGAACTAAGATGATCGTGGCCTGGACGCCAGGACACGAAGGACATCGAGGAAACGTAAAGACAGACGAATTAGCCTGAGCAGGCTCGTCAAATGCTGAAAATCGACCAATACACTCGATGGGAATGGCATATACGGTAATAAAGCAACCACTAAATGATGGAAGGGTTTTTGTTTATTTTTTTTAATGTTTGTGGCACCCAAATGCAACAATACAGGTCTGTTACAAAATCAAAGAATATTGAGTATTAATTCCATGAAATGTTTAATACAAGTAAATGTGATTAAAAACGAATTTTATCTGTTTTTATTATATGTATGTATACGTATTTTATACATAAAGAAGTAAAAAATACAATCTCGATATGTTTATGGCCTTCTCTTTTTGCTCGAATTCATTACTGCATCATAAAGCTCATTATAACAAACAATTATCTCAAGATGTTTGCTCTATCTCTACCATTAACGAATTATATATGTAGATAGCGTAGAAAATTTCCAGATTTCTAAAATTTATTTCACCCACTCAGAGTGAATAGGAGAAAAATAAGATTCCATATATGTGCTCTACATGTTCCCAAAGATTCATAATTTTTTTGAACTTTCAAGTTCGGGATCATACTTTCTTAGTCAATCTTTAATCGTCACATATGATGACTTCCTCCTCCAAACAAGCGTTTACTATTACAAAAATCATTTTGGAGTTTATACGACGCTAACATTCTCAATCCATTCTAGTGATACTCTAGTTCTACGAAACACAAAGAAATATCTACATACAAAAAGAACAATATTCTTATACTAGAGTTATAGATTCATAAAAATGAACATAGATTCATACAATTTCACTCGTACAACAAGTAAGTAGCATACTATAATTTAAGGAAACACACATCAAATCGGACATAAGTTACACCCGGTTTACCATGTGCGGACAGGTTAATGTACTCTGCAGCTCAAGAACCACTTTGACCTCACTGGCTAATACGTGAGAAGCACTGAATTCCATCAGTAAATTATTTCGTATATGTATAATCTATCTAAAACTAAAAATCTAAAACTTTTTAATTATGTATCTTGCATGGAAATATCCTATAATAATAAATTTTACTTTGTTTAAATTTTTAATATCAATATTTTTTATATGAGTTTTTATACAAGCTTCTAATATTTCCTGCATCTGCCACAATCTATTCCAAATACAATAAACAATTGAGTTCGTAAGAAGTGTTTATGGAGTATTCATGCGTGAAATTGCTATTTGGGTAGGCTTATTTCAACTTAATTTACCTCGGAAGCTGTGGAATTAAGCTTTCGTTTCCATTACTAATTTTAATCTTGTTCATCTAGTAACATCACATATCATTTTTCATCTTAAACATTAGTTACCCAAGTTTATTTAAATACTAATACTTTAGATCGATATGAGTAATCTAGAATATATATATTGATTCTTTTATGGCTTTTACTTAACTTTAAAACCTCCTATATTTCCATTATCTTTTTTGTTCTATACTTAACAAGTAAAAGGCTTTCTTCATCCCATATTTAGAATTTTATTTGGTTTTCTTATACGTACACTGCCGTTCAGTGAAGTTCGGTCATACAATAAAAATCTATTATATCGCACTGTATACAATTATTAATACATAAAATTAGAAAAATATTAAGCATACACTCTTTTTTAAGGGGTTAAAGCCATAAATTATTATGTAAGGTAGAAATATTGCGACAACCACAATAAAGTCTCTTTTATTGTCATTCCAAGAATTTTCTCGGAAGTACCGATCTTTTGAAACGGGTCGTTTGGGGATTATTAACGCACAATACATTTAGGAAATATACCACAGCATCACTCTTGTTTATTTATCACAGGCGTAAAGATTAAATTTGCTTCATTTTACTGTTAAATGTGTGTTGGTGTGCATCTGTCGTTTTTGCGCGAAAGTTTTAAGAAAATTTACTTCAAAATGGCACGTGGCAAGCCTACCAGTGTAACGTTCACGCATTATTACGCTGTTTGAAGAAGGATATTCGGGGCGACAAATTGCTGAAAAAATAAATATGGCAAGTTCAACAGTAAATGACATCATAAAGCGATATCGGACAACTGGAACTATAGAAAATCGTGTTCGTTCTGGAGCATCTAGGAAAACAACAAAAGCTGAAGATTTGAGAATTGTATTATTAAGCAAACACAATAGAAAATTAACAGCGCCACAAATAGCAGCCGAAGTCAATCGCGGCCGTGAAGAACAAGTTTCGGCGAGTACGGTAAAACGTCGACTTCAACAAGCGGACCTTCATGGACGCATTGCCATTCGAAAACCCTTATTACGTCGGGGCAACAGAGCAAAACGGCTACAGTGGGCCCGTTCTCATCTAGATAGGTCGCTAGATGATCGGAAACACGTGCTTTGGAGTGACGAGTCAAAGTGAGGTTTTTGGGCAAAATCGACGAGTTTATGTCTGAAGATCTAAAACCGAAAAGTGATCCCGAACTGCATTGTGCCTACACTGAAGCAAGGGCGTAGTTCTGTATTAGTGTGGGGATGTTTCTCCTTTGTTGGGACGGGGGATTTATGCAGAGTGCAGGGTGTAATGAGGAAGGAAAATTATTTTGCAATACTCCAGAATCATGCAGTGCCATCAGGATTGCGTATAATAGGCCGTAACTTTACATTCATGCATGACAACGACCCAAAACACACTGCGTTGGTGTGTAAGAACTATCTAAAGGAGCAAGAAGAACAGCACACCCTGAAAGTAATGACATGGCCCCCACAAAGCCCAGATTTGAACCCTATAGAGTTGTTGCGCGATGAACTGGACGCGAGGATCCGAAAAATATGCCCAACTTCACAAGAACATTTACGGAATATTCTGCAACATGTATGTATTAATATTCCACAATCCGTTTTAACAAAACTTATCGAAAGAATGCCTAGAACAGTTCGAGCGGTGATTAACGGCAAAGGAGGTTTTTTCGATGAAAAAAAAATATAATGTTCAGTATGTTATATTAGGCCAGAATAACTTTTTATTTATTTATTTTTGTCGTTTTACCTGTACAATAAAATTGCATTTTGTTTTTAGTTTCGTTTGTTTCTGTAACCTTTTCATGTTTTTTAATAACCGACCGAAATTTTCTGAACGGCAGTGTACATATCTTCAAAGAAAAATTTTATTAGTTCTCACTTTATTTGTTAGTTTGTTATGCTATCGGTGTAACAATTTCCATAAATTGCAAAAATAAATATATGATAATAAACGTCGGTGCAATGGCCTGATGTTGACCAAAGTAGCATAAATATTAACCTTTACAGCAATAGTTACAAGTAAGTTACGAGCGCGTTTGATCTGGCATAGAAAAATATTAATGGAAATCAGTTCAATGTTGTTTGTTTATAGCTGACTCATCTTTTGAGGCAGAGTATGTAGCCAGAAAGAATGATTCGAAAAAAAGCACCGGCCATTGAATAATTTACAAAGAAGTACTTTGTTCTCATTCAGTAGACTTAATATTCGCAATTTTAGGACATAACTTGATCTGAAGCTTTTACTGGCATTACATGTGCAGAATATAAAACCCCTATCTCTGATTGCGCTCAAAACAAAGTCAAAAAGGCCAAAACAAAACCTTTTAATCTTCAAGTACAAATGCTAAAATACAGTAGTTATCCCAGTAAAAATGTTTAATTAATTAAAATTGTGATTAAATTAGTGACTAGATGTATAGTCGTCATCATTCACTTATTAGCTTTAATCATAAAATTAATTCGAATTTGAAAACTGCTACCATTACTGACATATTCATCTTGTGTGACAACTAATGCTAGCGAACTTAAAGATAATAAAACCGAAATTGGGAACTATGCTGCCCCCTGAACTGTGAAATATTTATTCTTTTAAGTGAGCTTTGAAGAGCCCAAGCAGAAATTTTAATAATTAAGGGATAAATTATTATCTTCAATCAAGATCAAATTCTCATGTAGTACACCAAGAAATAAGCAAGCATGCCCATTATTGCCGGAACTACAAACTTAACCATGATATGTAAACATTTCTGCTGGAGTGAGTTATATTTTACCTTTTTTAATATTTTTTAAGACCAAATTATGAATGTACGTAAAATATTAAATGTAAAGTAAATATTAAATATTTACCAGCTAAATGCTTATAGCTCTAAAAAGAACTTTACCGATTTTGAATCAAAAAATTAACAGTATTAACAGCGTGCTAGTGTTCCCCAGCCACGTTCAGAAATGTTTTCTCGAGTCACTCTTGTGGTATGAGGTCTGGCGTTGTCCTATAAGAATAACACTTTTTCGATTAATCAAAGAAAGTTGCATATGAATAAGTGCTGCTTGTACTCGCTGAAGCTTGTCACAGTGCAAGTTAGCAATGATGGTTTGACCCGTTCCCAAAAACTCATAATAGACAATTCCAGCTGCTATCCTCCAAACACGCATGAAATCATTTTTGGATGCAATTATTGGATGACTTGGCAATAATCAATGATACGGATGCTTAGAAATTGACGAATTTTTTTCTTACTCTTAGCGTTGCAATGAGATAAATTTTGTATTTTAATATGGCTTTGTATTAATAATAATGATAACAACGACTGTGGCGTAGTATGGTAAAACACACAAAAGTATTGGTAACCTCCGCACCACACAAGTTTAATTAATCAATCCGGGACGGCCGTTTCGAGAATAAAAATGATCCACATTCTCAATCGGTGACCGACTGATGTGAAAAACCTCTAAAAGTGACATGCTTGCTCTGTCCCTACTTTCGAGAAAAATATTATTTGCAAGTATCTACTTTTACCGCCTACGTGCCTTAAAAAAACTAAGACATGCAAAAAAATACGGAATACGGACAAATAGACGAAAGGGTCTCTTGTTATTGTAACCCGAGACATAAAACATGTACAAGGTCTACCCCAATAAATCAAATAAAACTGAGTACATCCTCTCTATTCATCAGATTTTTGTTGTTTTTTTATGTAAACCGTTTCGTACGCGTCTCATTCGCACAGCGTTACATTCTTAATCAATTCCAAGTTTTTTAATTTAACATTATGCCTGGTTTCGTCTATGTGTCGGGCTACAGTTGACGAATCTAATCTACCGAAGCGGACCGAAACATACGTTCATATCTTGGCTCTTCAAAACCTTATCAACACCTTGTATTTATTATAAAATCTCACTTAATTTCATAGATACCTGGTATAATAACGCTTACGCAAGGATTGCGGCCGCAAATGGAATAGAAACATTCCAGTTCCACGTATAAACCTCTTTAAATCTGGACAACAACTGGTGCTTTCAATGTTCTAATATGAAATTCCAATCACATGTTCTGTTTGTGTTTTCTTACATTATAATAGATCTAGAACATTGGATATTGAAATTAATTCAATAACCAACTGGTAACCATCGCTATTTCAAACTATAAACGGCGGTGAATAAATTCTGATTTCAAACAATCTACGGGTAGGCACATCGCGTTCGCAGACGATAAATAAACTATTGTAGAACTCAGAAAAACGTTGAGCCAGGTAAAGATACATCGACCTCCATAAATACTGGAGGGAAAAAAAACCTCATACCGACATTCCCGATACTACTGTCTTATGTACACGGCGCCGAGAAAGGCAATACTAAGCCCGTCTGGTCTTCTTGGCCATTTCTGGGATATACAGTTGATGTTGACAACGCAACAGGACGAATTGATGTTTTTTTTCTTTCGTTATTCATTTCCAATAGTTATTTACGACAGTTATGGTCGACTATATGTCGTTAATATAGTTTCCTGATTCTTCAGTATACGCTGCTTGCTGGTTTAACGAATGCCTATTTTCCCGTAATATCCTTAAGAGTTTTGAGGTCGTTTATACAAATGTATGCGCGCATTATTTCCACGTTTACTATAAAGATACAAGACCCAAAGTTGTACATTCTCGTAAAATAGTTCGGAATAAAATAAAATAACGAGAATATACGAGCATATATTTAATATTCATAAATACATCTGCAGCAACTATTTTTAGATTCCATCTATGTACCATGTAACAACAGAAAATGATGGTACATTTTGTACTTAAATCCCTCCAATAATAATAGATCCAGCGCTTTACTTATTTTTTTATCTCTTTGTTCTAGATGATCATTCAGACTACGGAAGTACGGTGAGTGGAAGTACAGGAAAATCACCTGGTCCAGTTTATCCAGCGCCTACATTTACATTTCCCTCACAGCCTGGAACCATGCTAACACATAAAGCTGCCGTCTACTATCACCATCAGCTAAGTTTGCAAGAAGATCAAGGGATTGATATGACACAGGTATATTGATGTATTTTGAAATATCTCAAAATATTGATTCTATTTTCAAATGCTAGTCTCCTGGTCGTGATAGTCCCGGTTCTTCAAGTGGAAGCGCTGGCTCAGGTTCAAGGCATAGCACCGCTTCGTTGGATAGTGGAAGAGCTTCTTACCATCCTCTAAGTAATGCTGGTCGGAGTACTATCGGATCTTCAAGTAGTCCAAGATGTTCACTGAGTTCTTGCTCAATAGGTTCAGAACACGGTAGAATAGAGAGGATGATTCATCAAGGAATACCGGTACGATAGTTTATAATATCAGATCTTTGTAGGATGAAACTTGAATTTTGTTCTAATTATAGGATCAAGAAATAATACATGCATTCCTACTGGATCTACAATTTGAAGAGTATTTTTCATTGTTCGTCTCAGCCGGTTACGATTTACCAACAATGGGAAGAATGACTCCGGAAGATCTAACTGCAATAGGAATCAAAAAACCTAATCATCGTAAACGTCTCAAAGCAGAAATCGCACAATTGAATTTACCCGATAATCTTCCAGACTACATACCGGTACGGTTTAATTATAGCATTGCGTTTCATATAACATTTTCTCATCAATTTCTGATTTAGGGCTCACTTGAAGAATGGCTACAAATATTAAGATTAGAAGAATACCAGCCAGCCTTTTTGGAACAGGGATACCATACGATAGATGATGTTACACAGCTTACTTGGGAGGACTTAGAGGAATTTGGGATAGTAAAATTGGGTCACCAGAAGAAAATAATGCTTGCTATTAAGCGAATTAAGGACATTCGTGCTGGGAAACGCTTTGACATCAACAGATCTTATACACAACAGGTATGTGATATATTTCCTTCGACCATATTTGTTTGTCTCCCCATTTGCTCGCATAAATTAGAATTTACAATGCATAGATGGGTGTTATAATTTCTGTTACAAAGAGAATACTATAAGTCAGGTAAATTTAAATATTCAATAGGTGAGACTTAATGACCTTTAAATAATAATTTCAAGTCAGCAAATTACAGCAGCGAATTGCCTGACGCTTAGTATTTTGATATTGTTTCTTTAAGCATGAAAAGGAATGCAAAAAGTCTTAGTAGAACATTATTATCTCTGTCGGAATGATTGTCTAACGATAATTGTCTCACTGTCATTGTTTCCATCTCGAGATATTTCACATAGTTTCATTTATGTTCTGAATATTGAAGATTTTAATTTACCTGCACTTTTATTTCATTGCATACCTTGGTGTATTTAATATAAGATACTACAGCGTAACAACTTTCAATTCTTTTTTTTTATAAAATTTAAACGGTGCAATTATAGCAATTATAATTGTCGCTTCATTTAATGCTGTAATTATCCGTGTAAATAGATCAATTTACAAAGAAAACATTATTTTGGATTTCGGTAATTTACGCAATATTAAGTGCAATTTATGAGAAATAAATTGTGGTCCCCGCAGTTAATAGTTGCATTAAGACCACTTTTTCAAATAACATTTATTATAAAAGAAATGTGAGATATCTGCTTTCATAATAAACCAAAAGTCTTTAAAAAAAAGATCTTTTTGATATTATGTGAAGTTCAAAAAGCTCTATACCTCGCTTAAGCTGTGCATGTTTGTTGCGTAAGGATGTGGTGGTGCACGCCCCGCTGGGCCCACCATCACCTGGCGTCCCCACCGTCCACAGCACGTTTCGATCCTTCCACCAGCCCTGGGAAATCGACCAGACGAGACAATTGGCCGCCGGCACACACTACATGCAGCCCATGTATTGCACTGACATTGTTCCTATAAAGGTACACATTATATCCACATCTCTACGTATGATTGTGTTTTATTTCTTTCGTGCACACTTCGTGTGCGGCATCAGTGTTATGCAATTGCATGCTGTCACATGCTATCTATCGAATGTTCTGTTTGGATGCCGATTCTAATTTAAAAATTTATAGCAGGGAATTATATACAGAAGTGGACAAAAAATATAGGCCTATGAATAATAATTACTAAATTATCACTTCTCTAAATTGAGATAAGTGGGCAGCTTTAGCATCATTAAAATAGAACGAAATGTTGTATCAAAACTTAAAATCTGCAATATTATAAAAAGAAATGAAACGATGTGACTTTGACATGGATAAAGTAAGAGGCGAATGTAATTTACGCTTAATTAAAAAAATAAAAACTCATGTTGGGTGGTGTTTCCTTTTTTAATTTAGAATTTAGAACTATTACCCCGCAGCATTTATGTATTGGGTGTGTTGCCTCTTTCTGGCAAGGGAGTGGTCCCACTTTTTCTCACAGCATACGAAAATTCTATTTTATTTTTAGTTTTTTGATATACAATGAATTTTTCATATATGTGCTTAAGCATGTGGGTTTACGACCCATATCAAATTTTCTTGCTTATTATCAATTGCATATAGCAATAAGTCAAATGTACACGAATAACGCCACCCCGGAAGAAGCACACCCACACTTGTCTTGTCTCCGTTAGACAGTCTTTATGTATCTAAGCGATAATTCCTTTCTTGCTCATTAATGAACCTATGTTCTTACCAGTTGATACAAATAAATTATACTCAGGTTTGTTACTTCGAAGGTTCCTCTATTTTTCCACACTTTATTCAAGGCCATGAAAGTTATTTTGCCGGCTAACTGTGCGCGAAGTGAAAGTTGTAACAAGTTTCTGCAGGAAATATAAAGTCCCCCATTTTGCCAATTTTTATATGTAGCGCAAGGATCATAAATATCATGTTCTACTAGCTGTGAAATTCCTTTCTGCGACTTTTCTTATTCCGTCAACTTTCTTATCGTCGTGTTCTGTACAGTACAAATACTTTTTGATATAAAAATGTATACAAAAAAATCTAGATACTTTAATGGCTGGAATAAGTGAACGATAAGTAATTAATAAAATCGGAAGATACTTGTTGAAACTCCGTCATAATCGAAATATTTATTCATTAACCAAACTAGGCTGAATCAATGTTTATGACATGCTTACAAAAAAATGGTATCAACCTAACCTTTTAAAATATCGATATCATTCCAATTCAACAGGAAAGTGTGAAAAGCACTACAAGTTATAACTATATTTTTGTCCACTACTGTATATGAAATTATTTGAGAACAATGGATGATGACAGTGTTATTTAATTCTGATATTTTTATGTACTTAAAATATTTTATATTTTTTAAAATATAAAATAAAAACTATTTTTAAATATGAAAGTAATTAGGGACATAAATATTAATTATAAATGCAAATAAGATCGTATAATGTACTTACTGCTGAACTGATACCTTCTTCAGAAACATAGTTTAATACGCTTAAAATACAATTTTCAGATACGAACAGGCAGAGGAAAATCGTTAGAATCTCTCGAAGATCCCAGTGAACGGACCCATCATACATTTAGCCAAGAAAACACACAAACATTCTACTACCAGCAGGCAATGGCATGGAGACCAAGATCCTACGACGACGGTGATATCACACCTACGAATGAATCGGCACTTCTATATGAAGGCGGTGGAACACTACCTAGACCAAGAGGTGTTATCAGACCAAGACCTATTGCAAAGATTGCCGCAAAAGCCAGAGAAGCCTTTCAAGATTTCGAAAAGCCCCAGTTCAATCCTGAAAAATATACTACTCCGCAATACAAAACCTTGCCACGGGAACTGATAGACACTACTAAGTACCACTTGCAATACGGAAGCCCGCTGATGGGTAAGAAAATGCCACCTAGCCCGCCGAAAAGAATGGACGCATGCGAAGAACAGGAACAAACAACTACGGTAGAAATACATCATGTGCAAACTTCAAGTCCATTACCCCTGCCCGCTTATCCCAGTTCAGATAGTCTCAGTATAACATTAGATAACCAAGGCGATCTTCCATTACCACCGCCACCGGCTCCTGGAACGCCACCTGGTGCTTCACAACCGAAGCTCAACTCTTCAAGGTCCTGGGGTGCTGAAGAACAAGAGCTGATCAACACGTTAGCGTTGCAGCATCGAAATGGATCTGACGCTAGTTTTAAGGTAGGGGGTTTAGAAACACCTTTTCAATCCGTTTAAATACGATCATTCTACATTTGGAGGAACTACATATCGTTTTATCATTCGGTAGCAACTTTTCGTTTCTATTTGCGTGTATTTTATGCGTAAAAAAGTGTTTATGCCTTAAAGCATTAGAATCGAATTGACACTACATGCATCACAACGATAAAAAAAAAACACAAAGAAAAAGATGATGTTGATATAAGACATAACCGAAAAATTGTGTAAATAAGGCTGCACTCGCAAGCATCGAACATTGAATAAGACAGCTAAAAAATGAAACAATCACTCAATTGTTTGGATTCAGGACCGTACTATCATAGATTATAAGATCATTTACAATTAGCAGAAAATCCCTGCCAATTGACACTCAATCAAGAATCAAATTTCTTAATATATACATAAACGAAATCCTTGTTTTGTTTACAGTCAAGTTCAAGTACAGAATCTGATTCACTGCCATTTGCTAACGAAAACGCTGGTACTATAAGAACCCGCGCGGGTGGACGACCTGTAGAATATTCTCCTGCAAAACCTAGAACAGGATTGCCACCACATCCGTCCCCAACGCCAAACAGACAACAAAGACCTCAAAGATCGGAACCAGTCGACGTACTAAATGATATCGGAAATATGTTGGCTAACCTAACTGATGAATTGGATGCAATGCTAGAAGAAGAGAAAAGGCTAGAACAGTAACCTCAATGTGCATAAGACTGATTAATAACCCTTCTTCAAAAACATCATGTTTACTTGCTTTTCAGTTTTAGATAATCCAATATATGTAAATATAAACAGTTTTATTTGTAATACAAAATATATGTGTAAATATCTTTGGTTATGCTTAGCCATGAATTTGTTTAAAAATGTTTGTACTTTTAGTATGTTGCAATGCGACATAATTTTTCATTATTATTATATCTACTTATTCAAAGTATACACGTCACTTTTTTTTGTCTATTCTTTACATATTTTTTATGTACATTTCATATTATTTTATTTTTGTAATTTATTAATTGTATAAGGCAATAATACATGTACTGATCTCTTGGTTCGAATGTACTTCTAAATATTTAAACAAGTAAAGTAGCACATAATTTACACGAAGGATGAAAAATATACTTAAAAAATTAAAATACCGAGAGATTCGCAAAACTCGTTCCAGTCGTAATATCTACTACTTGGATACTTGTAGAAGAATTCTTTTATACGTTTTTTATGGAGAATATAAAAACATGTATATACTTTCGATATTTTTGCAATATCCATTGTTCCTTCTAGTGATAGTAATATTTGTTTTTAATTTATTGTGAGAAATCAAATCATTTCAAGAAAATAATCAAAAGATCTGGCTTATACTTAAATTTTGATATGGATATTCATTATATTCACCTATAATATCAAAGTGATACATCACTAATCTTGGTAATTTCAGAACCGGACAAAGCCGTTTAATGGTGTACTCCTAAATGTTTTCATTACGTGCAATATATAATGTTTTTATTATATACTGTACGTATACATTATAATGTTTTCTGGCGAAAATACTTAACACAGATTATAATTTCGTGCGCATATAGATACCACATAAAAAAACATTCTAGAACACATACTTTCATCCTCTGTGTACTAGACAAATTTAACGGTAAGCACAAAAAATCCCACATGGTTTAGAAATTATTTAATTTGTATTTGTATACCTTTAGGAATGATAACAGTTGTTATGTTATTGAAGAAAAGATGTACATGTTTAAGACAATTTAAATGTAATTTAGTCAGGGTAGCCAGCAATTTAGCACTAAATAGACCCTCGGAACTAAAGAATATTTAAAAGATTTATATGTCTGCAAAATATGATAGGAACACGTGTATGTATATATAGTTTTTATGGGTATGTATCTTCTTTGTTTTCATTGTCTTATTATTGAAAACCATTCTGCGGAAAAAGAAGTAATAACTATTAACTTAAGATTAGGAAGAAATAATTTTTGTACAAAGCCAAGTTTAGTATACGGTGCATAGCTGTTAGGTTAGACAAACAGAACAATTAGTTGTTGTAAATCATCAATTTGCAATACTTAGTATCATTTGTATCGTCGAATGAAAGAAAAAAAGGAACAAATGAATACAAAAGACTGGTAAATGGATTTACTTAAATCCACAATTATTTTGCATGTATGCTTTTTCGTGCCATAATTGTGATTTTTCCACGATTCTTCCACAAATATGAGCGCAATCATAAATGTAGTAAAATAAAATATATATTATATACATATATAAGTATTCGTTTATTTTCTTGTATGAAACAAGTTTATTTATTTAAAACCACCAATATGAACGTTTTCCGCATTGCATACATGAAAAATGATGATTCCCTTATGATGCATTTAATCAATATTCGTGTGCACGAATTTCTGTTCCCAAGTGATGGAGTTAGTCTTATTATGACTATTAAGTTTTGTAATATATTGTTTATCTTGTGCTACTTAAATACTTTTAATATGTTGTCCATTCAATATTTTGTTACATGCACTTGCATTCAAACAGTAACTGTAGCCGTTATACTTCCATGCGTCCATGATATTCCTGTTTATTTTAATATATTATTGGTTAACTGTTAACAATGATTATAAATAGATAATAAATGAATTATACAAGACACGCGTTTTATTCAGTAACCAGACATGATTTACTTGTAAAAGGAAGAAGACAATATAAAACAAATTAATTGTCTTGTCCCAACAGTAACCTTTCCAAAAATTAGCAGAAGAATTAAAGCTAACATCTGCTGTAAAGGCAAAAATATGCAAAGAAAATAGTTTTATTCTTAAGAAATCAATGAAAATGGTAAATATTTGGAAATTAGATAAATAGATATAACCATTATTAAAAGCAGAACAAAAATGAACTAACGTGGTGACTGAAGTAGTTTGGCTTTTATGAGTAGGAGTAAAAGTTGAGATTATAAGTCCATCAGCCAAGGATCTTTCTGAACTTCTGATCGTCTTCAACTTCGAAAACATTTGCTTATATAATTTTATAGACCTGAACATGGCAAAAACTCGCTGCGGAAGCTTCAAAACTCGCATCTTGAAGGATTTGATTGCAATTCAGCTCCCAATATTGTTAGTAAATTTATCATTCTTTGGGAATGGGAATGAAATGTGCAATTTTGATTGATTCGTTGAATAGTTGAAATATAGTGCGTATGTAATTAAGAATATTACAGTGATTTTGATAGACCTCCTCATTCTTTTGGAAAATTGTTTCTATTTCAACCAGCATATTTTTTACTGCCGGACCATTAACCGTGGCAAAGAGGGGGCTATGTCTTCGACCATGAACAAATGGAGTACCAAGTATTTACTATGAAATGTAAAATAAATGAGGGTCTCCCATTTCCAAACTTACCTTGACTTACTAGTTAAGCACGAATTCCGAATAACTCCAAAGTTCGGTATAAAATACGTATCTGTAGTGTTGTAGATCGTCAGAATCGTCAATGGGAATCAGTGTTGCCAGATCTGGTGAAATTTCACCACTTCTAGTGATTCTTGGTCTAATTTGGCGATTTGCTAAACATTTTTTAAAAATACCAAAAACCTGATATTTTTTCAAGCACAGAAGTTATTAGTAAGTATTAGTAAAATAAGTAAGTATCTACCGCCATCTAGTGACCAATAGCTACAATATTAAGTTGAATTTTAGGAACAATTTTGAAAATTTATTGAATTATTCTAAGTTCGGCTTTTTCCCAATATTGTATCTCGTCACAAGCTATAAATAAGCTTTGCACAAACTTTTGCGTCAGTATATTCGATTGTACTATTTTAATACATTTTCTTTTTACTTCTTATTACCGTTTACTTTTCATACCTTTTCATATTTGGCTTGTAACATAGTAAATTATTTGTAAACTTAAACAACTTTATACAAACTCTATAAAAAATCATTGAGAAATGGAAATGAAAATCTAGCAACTTTTTGGTCCCAATCTGGCGATTTTCATTGTTTGAACTTGGCAACGCTGATGGGAATAGGCATTGTGAAATAATTGTGAAATTATGAACAAATGAATAGCAAAATTTGCCAAGTTTCTACCGAACATTAAGTTAGCTGAAAATTATTGAAAATTTTCGTGATTAGCAACAAATAAAATGCACAGTCTTAAAGAAGGAGACAATGTACTGATAATTGCAAATGATGCAACTTCTACTGAAGATATTAAACGGAAAATTACCAAAAACGTAGAAATAACCTCAACATCGGTCTCGAGAATTCAAAACATAGGTAGAAATTTTTATTTTATTCCCATTTATTACCATTTAAAACATTTAAATATTGTAAATTGTTTGTTACATTTTTAGAGACAAAATTGTTTGATTTCATAATTTGCAAAGGTCAATTAGAAGCTATTATCTCTGATAGTGTATTACCTAAGGTACTGACACTACTGAAACCTGGTGGCATATTTGCCGTGGCCGATACAATTAGTAATATTCCAAAAATAGAATTCGAATTGAAAGTTAATGGCTTTGTAAATATAAAACAAAACGATGGAGTTTTATACTGTAGTAAACCTAATTACGAACTTGGTTCATCTACTAAACTAAATCTGAAAGCTAAACCAGCAAAGGCGGTATGGAAAATAGATGATACCATCGAAGATGATATGATAGACCCGGATAATTTATTAGATGAAGATGATTTGATAAAGCCCGATTCTTCCTCACTTAGAGGTATATATATGGATTTCTATGGATTTTTTACAAATAATTTTATTGACTTTATTTTAGTATGTGCAACGACTGGAAAACGGAAAGCTTGTAAAGACTGCAGCTGTGGCTTAGCTGAAGAATTAACTGGTGAAACAAAAGCGAACACAGTAAACTCAGAAAATGCCAAATCATCATGTGGCAATGTGAGGTGTTTAACAATATTTTGCTTATTGTATATCTAAAGTTTATATATTCCAGTGTTATTTAGGGGATGCATTTAGATGTGCTGCATGTCCATATCTTGGAATGCCCGCATTCAAACCAGGAGAGAAAGTTCAATTGGCAGGGAGTTTGTTAAAATCCGATATTTAGAATAATATAAAACCTATGTTATTAGATTCCTAGGGACAAATAGAAATAAAAGTATATACACAAATTGTTTTGTTTAGTTTCGATGTTGTTTTCATTATTTTATATGAGAGTCAAGCCAATATTGAGAATAATATAATCCAGTATGCGATGAAAAACAAAACACACTGTTTAGCAGTGGCAAAGCAACATTCTGTTAGTTGAGGTTTAGTTGTTGAATTATTGCATTACTAAGTCTGCAGAAACGAGTACACATTCCGCGTACTAGACGAAATTAGCAGAGAATTAGACAGACTCGATGTTATTCGTAATATATGCGCAAGCGATCTTATTGCAGTCGTAACTCATCCAATATGTATTTGATGGCCGGTTGGAATGCACGCGAGCGTAGCCAAGTGCTGCATGTACAGTGGCCGGTTTATGTTTTGTATATAATATACAAAGTCCTTTCATTTGTATCATCCTAATAAAAGTGTTCAACTTTAAATTTATTTTTTTTTAAAGTACGCGTTTGTTTAAATAAAAAGATCATCCCTAGATACCATCAGATGATTTCTATGCGAAATTGATAATTTTGGAGTTTTTAATAAATCACAACATAAAACCAAAATTTGAATTTCTCGTATTTTACTCTAAATCCCCTGAGGTCTGTCGAGCACAATACAAAGGCTTTAGTTACATGTTTTTGAGTAAAATCGGACACAGAGAATCGATTCCCACCACCCTCATTTACCTAACTTGTTTAGTTTTCGAATTACACCCCGCTAAAGATAGGGATTAAAGTTTCCCAACATTCTAAAATTTATAGCTCGCTTACCGTAAGAGATAGAAAATCGGGGTAACTTTTAATGGATTCAGCGTATCGAAATCTATAAATGAAGTTGTTAGTTGGAGAGATAGCGAAATTAAAAAAATAATGAAGAATTATCGTAAGGGGTCCCCTTTGGAAATTCGGACGATTTGACGATTTCAAAAATGTTTTAAAATATTCATTTTAATGATGGTCTCTTATGCAGTTTGGCCTGCTGATTACAGGGATTACGATCATTTTGCGAGATCTTCAATAGTTTTTGAGAAATCTAAGTTTGAATGTCATTATTTTGTAACAAATTTATTTTGGTAAATTGAGTAGATAAATATCGTTCCTGAAACATAAAACTACTAGAAAATCATTTACAACTTCTTCGAACGCGACTCACAATAAAATAGCAAAAAAATTATAATTTTAACATTTCTTTTAAAGTTACTGGGTCAACTACGCAGTTATACTTATAAATATCAATTTGGTTCTATAAGATGGACGACATCGCTGGTAACGCATGGACTAATTATCGATATTTTCTTCCGCCTGGTAAGGCCAAGCACTTAGGGTCGCAAATAAAAGCACAGAACTGCGTTTATTGTGAATACCCATCATAAACTAAAATGGGAGTAATAAAATCTATCTGCGAATCCTACAATAATCCAAGCGGACGGCTACGAGCGGTAGAAAGTGTAGATTCATCATCTCAGAGGGAGCCAAAACATTAAAATGTCACTGTACGTTATACATAATAAAAAGTTGTCGATAAGTGGGAAGGAAACGACCATTGATAGATAAAGTGAATGAGTTTATTAGACTTCCCGGATTTAATATACGATGGCGTAAAAATAAAATGTTTAGTTTGCGATATATGCTTAATGTGTTGGTCAATAACAAATTGCCTAGACCACGTGGGAAGTGCAAAGCACAATAATAACAAAACAGGTGTATCTCGGGAACAGCTTGTATAAGCCGTTGTAAGTGTAGAAGTAGAGTAGAGTCCCCACTCCATCGCGTAGTCTAATATGCGGAGCATAAATTTGCGCATATATTACGAATCACACACCCGAACGCCTATACCGACGCCTGTGAAGTGCACGGAAGGTGGCGAACTTTGGTGATTACACAAGGTATTAATTTCTCTTAAATTCTATTTTCATAAGATACCGGTTCAAATTACAAAAATTAAGCTTGCGAAATATAAACGATAAAACGTAAAACGGAAATCCTTTTGCAGACTTTAATGTTGTATATGCATAGATACGGCAATTCGTATGATCATGGATACTGGTAACTGTTCTAGCTGTTCTGATTGTATGTGAAATGAGCGACATTAATTTCTACCAACTAAATTTAACAATAACTAAGTTAAGAATAAAAACTTGAAGCAAGCAAAGAAAAGCATTTTCCAGAGATAGCAACGTAAGTTTCACCTAATACCAAACCGTGCAATTCTTGAATTATAAAGCTTCACCAACCAAAATAATATTAGCTTCAACTTCGTTGAACTCAATAAATAGAATATATTAAAATATATTTTCTAACTATCTGATCATTCGCCAATCATTTGATTGGCGGCATAATTATATCATGCTTCAGATAAAAATTTCTGTGTTTGCGTAACGTAGTGGTGAAATTTCATATTTGTTCCGAAAGAAGAAAACGAAATATTTCAGAAAATTTATTTAGAAGTAACATGTACCATAATTATATTTTCACACAAAGTTATTGAATTCTTACTAAACTATACGTATTTATGTTAGTACTGTGAAGACGACTTTCGCACTAGTATGTAGTCTGTTTAACAGTAACTTTAACATTCTAATGAAGTGGATATATGACAAGTCAACTAAATAAAGTTTTACAACTAAGTATTCTAAGTCAAAAAAAGCTATGTGAAACTTAAACCACGCCGATAACTTGGTTGATGCAACGGGTCGATCTTCATAAATTATGCATATGGATTACCTAAAACAAATGTTTATGATTTAGACATTTACATTGACTAGAAGTACTTTTAACAAATTTTTCAATTTTTTTTTTTTTCAAATTTCAATTGGTGCAAAAGAGTTGCACACAGAACACCAATGTAAAAACCACTTGTAGTGGGATACATCACACAAAAGTTTAAACAGGTTCTTCACTTGCAGGGCTCGTTGTCCTCGCAATCACCAATACTGTGAATATCTGGCATGTGAATCCTTGGAATCCAATTAATCATCATGTAAAAATCATCGTTTTCATTCAACCTTCTTACTTTTTTACATTCTATCAATTATAATTTGTATTCAATTAATTTATAGCTATGAATGTGTCTTGAAAATGTTCGTAGGGGCTTCTTCAAATACGAGGGTTGCCTTTTATTTACTGACGAATACTAACAAAAGCAAACGTCCACTGATCTTTATTGATTTTCAAAATATTCTCCATGATAGTCGATGCAATTTCTTATATGCTGGAACCAATTTTTATACATTTTCTCCAAATCCAATCAGCTATCTCCAAAACATGGGTTTTGAACGCATGAACCGTCTCTTCTTTCGACGTCGAAAATCGTTGTGCACGCTGTTTGTTCTTCAAGAGAAAAGAAATCGTCAGGGACCAAAGCAGGGCTATGTTGACGATGATCTATTGGTTCGACGTTTTAAGTGCTCAAGAAGTCGGTTGTTGTTATGGGGGAGAATCATGCGGCGTCGAGCCTTCTGACAAACAAATGATTGTGTAATTTTTTTTCGAAAAAACAGGTGACCATTTCTATCGAAGTAGTTTGAACGCGAACGACCTTGTTTGGGTTTGGCTTACCTTGGGAAATCCATCCAGTTGATTCGAGTATATTTTTGGGCTCATATTAAGCGCTTGTTAGCTTATGCAGGATCCAACGCGCATTTGTTGTATTCGGTAGGAACCCATGTACACTAGGACTTGGTGGTGAGTTTCGAATTCTGCTGATCTGGGATTACGAGCAATTTCCACTTTACTTACCAACAATTATTACGACATTAACACGCATCTTCTTTTGAACGAAATTCAGCGTAGTAATTCATCTGCACGGTGTTATATTTCATACCATTGTCGGACGCGATACTGCTCAACATGTTCCACGTTTTCATTCGATGTAGCGGAAAGCTGCACAAGCATCTAGCAGACGTTCTCACAACTGCTCCACAACAGTTGTGTCAACCATTGTTTTGTTCACCGAGATGTCAGGTTTAAAAAATACAACTTACAGACATCGATCAGTGTGATTATTAGCTGGCGCTACGAATTTTCCCGGATTAAGGAATGTGTCAACTTCCGGTAACGATTTTTAATTAACCCAACATCGCCTTGATACGGAGTCTCTGTGGTTTTGTTTGTTGTCCAAAAAGGTATATTCCGATTTTAATCCGTAATTCAAAACCATCCGTTTCGACCAGAGCTAGATCCTTGATTGGCCCTAGATTGAAAGGCACGTATGCTAACCATTTTTATCCAATCTTCATACTTGAACATCGGTTTCGAAGAATAAAATGTATTTAATTGATCATTATCCCGACACTATAAACATTCAGTTGCAAGTTATTTCGTCATTAGCAGCAGATGAAGACATCTGCATAAGAATGCAGCTGTGAACATAAGCTATCCAATTAAAGCTACGACCATGTAAACGTGTAGATGGTCAACAACATTTCTATTTTGACAATAAGCACTTATATGAACTTAGTACAAGCCCGAAAGATGCAACTTCTGTGGTCCATTCTCCATCCTAAATAAGTTGGAGAATATAAAACAGCCATTTCTAAAATATGCGATTTTATCAATTATTCCGTACAGCACAGTTTGGCTAGAGTTCCTCAATGCTTAATACAATAATTTTTTTTGCTAACCTTTTGTATAGAAGAGAGGAATAGAAAGCTCAATTTGATCAGAGATAAGTAGCTTTTGAATTCTAAAATAATGGCGACCACCACCAGTAATCAACAAAGAAAATCAAAATGATATAACAGTAACTACTGTGGTTACCTCCATTCATCCAATCTTATTTGCGGTTGCGAACAGAACTGATTTTCTAATGAGTTCTACATTTCAGCGATATTGACCTATGAAAGAAAGATGTGATCTCTCTTGGTCCATTAGCTACAAGTAGAAAATTAAGCTATACACATATTGGGATAAAGTTGCCTTGTCTGTTGCTTAAAACTGACGTTATCTGGTTTCCTTTTCTAAGCTTTATGGAGCTTAGAAAAGTTAATAGAGGAAGTGTAACTGCATTTGTGTAGACGTAGCCTAGCACTACGTAATTTTTCTGGCGTTACTATATTAACTCAAACTGTAGCTGGGAGAGCTCTTCTTAATTTCCACACTGAATATGACGTCAAAACAGGCGACCCAAAAAATATAGTCTACTTCTTAAATTAGAAATTATTTTCAAAACGCATTCCTGAAATCACTAGTTTTTACCAATCAAACAGGATAATGTTAGTTGGATGTCAGTTGAGAATTTCTTTTTATTAAACGTTGTTGGATTATTCTGTGGCTATCGACGGTAGGTTATTGTTTTATTCCCGCAGTTCTACTTGGGTCCTTTTTGGTTGGAATCACTACAAATACATTTCCAAGCAGAAATGCTTTATGGCCACAATGGTCTCTTCGCTATGAGCTTTTAACCAAAATGAACATTGGAATGGTATATCCATCATAATTAATTTACCATCGGAAGGTAACGGATTTCCTCATTCATTGTATAAATTTTTGGTATTGGACCTTATTTAATTTTTTTTGTAAAAAAAAATAACAAAGAACTTCTTTCTTTTTTTTTTCTTCTCTTCTAGATATTCCAAAACATCGGCATGCGCAATTTTTATTCTTCCTTATCTGTAGATCTTCGTTGTCCAATGTCGTAGAGCGGAACTCCTTTAAACGACATACCATTTTAGCTGCAAGATCAATGATGGCAATTGCTACACTTTTTTGAGGATTCCATCCTAATCCTATGTATTGGTGTAATTTTAGTTCATTATTTTGTAGTCGAAGATTAGTTCTACACAATTTAGTTACATTTCTATTTAGAAAGCTTTGTTACATTGATAATAAATATTGTTCTTGAAATAGCTTTTATAATGTTTATATGAGATTCGCGATAATTTTTTAATTTATATTAAGATGGTACAGAAAAGATAGATGACAGAAACCGAACTATTTAAATAAAGAGGAACATACTGCTACTACAATACCGTTTGTGTTGTGGATCAGCAGATCTATGTACGGAGTTAGGGCTAACGGTCCAGATCAACACCATAACCAGGAGTGAAATCTTTTCCTAATAAATCTTTCAATTACTCAAAAGTTATTTGCATATTCTTATGTAAATTTGATCTTTTTTTTTTACTTCTGTCATAGAAATTTAAAGAAAAACGAATTGGCAAAGCTACAATGTTAAAAATAGTAAAACTTTTTTTTATTGCAAGAGTTTCAAAACTGCATGAATTAAATGAATAATGAGGTCATTGCATGTCAGCTACCAGCTACAGACATAATTAATAAATTTTATAATCTATTATTTGTTAGCTGATTTTTGTTTGTATTTGTTAAAACTTAAAAAAAAATGCGTTCTTTTATCTATTCCGCTCCTCACAACTACTTATTATCAGACGAAATACAATAAAATTCTCGCTACAATACAAATAATATTCTAAAATTGTTTTCTTGTGCACCTCCAGCAGCTCTTCTTAAAATTAATATCTTCTTGGATGTTAGGTATTAACTGTGTTGACTTTATTAGTCAGTTGTTGATGTCCTTGTTACTCTTTCTAGAAAACTATTACAACCATTTGTACTCTTTCACAAACTACTAAATTTTTAAGGTTTGTTACATAAATAAATTGGAGATACGACTTCGCACCAGCTTTTCTTATACTTCTCACAAAAACAAATATTGCTATTTGTTAATGCCTAATTGAGCTTAACATTTCAAATAGAAAATGAACAATTTCGTACGAAATTCTGTTCTTGTGAAACTATGAATCTTTTAAAGTTGTCCATGGACTCACTCCTGTTTCTTTTTTAGAAGATATTGTTATTTTTAAATACCACCTAACAGCACTTAGAATAAGATTTTTAATTCAAATTAGTATTATTATCCACCCCCACATTTCAGTGGATAAACAATTTTATTACTAGGTTATAAACTGGTTGAAGAAAATCTTTTCGCTACTGATAGTTGGTAGAAGTAATACAAATCCATCTGTAACATTAAAAATACATAATAAATGCTTCCATAACTTACCATAGAATTGATTCAAATATATTGGCTCTTTGTACAAACGTCCTGGTGGAGAACGTCTTGGTGATCTGGTTATGCGATCTGGGCTGCCTCGATGTAGCATAAATTCGTGATCGTGACTTCTTCGAAGAGGTGTTCCACTTCTCAGCTCAATAGTTGAGCGATCTCTGTCTGGTCTTTCTTCAAAACTTTCTTCCGAAGTAAAGAAAACTACATTTCTGTTTATTGTATGAGGGTACTTTAATGCTGCTCTTCCTAAAAGGACTGGAGTTTCTTGAATGTTGTCTCTGACAACATAAAATGACATTTCAGTAAACAAATTATCTATCCGCACTGTAACTTGAGTTTGTCCCAATGTTGGAATACTGCTCCTATCATAACCATTTATTGCAGCCATCTGACGACGATACCGTAATTTCAAAAAATCAATATCCGATTCTCGAATGGTATTGTGCGGAAAAGCTTCGTCACAAAGACATTTCAATTTGCTACCTGATACATAGATATCCTTGTAACATTTGATCTGAACCGGTCCCTTTCCTTTTGAATTCTCTCCTTGTAATGATAATTTTCCTTCACTCTTACGACAATCGCAAGGTCCGCGTTTTCCACAAGTACTGCATTTACGGCTGTTACTTTGACTTTCCAGTTCTTCTATGTTTTCGTCCATTAGAAACTTGTATAACTCCTCCGGTGTTGCAAAATTTTTATCCAAAGCATTAGTTTTTAATTTATTTACAGTATCCGGTAAACCTCCAATAAGGCATGAAACTGCTTTCCTACCAGTGATGTTACAATTTCTTAGCAACACTATTTTGTAGTTAAAATATGAACTTAATTCTTCATCTGGTGCTTTTGTTCTTTCCAACATGGTGGTTAAATTTGTATGGTAATCCATATCATCGGGAAAACTTGATCGAAATTGCTTCTTAATGCTTGACCATGAATCTAAGAATTTATTACCATTTACAAACCAATCCTTGGCACTTCCTTTCAATTTCATGGAAAATTGGAATTTTCTATCATGACTTGACCAATCTTTCTCTTGCCCTATTTTATCAATAAGTCTAAGAAAAGCATTGACACTGATAGCGGATGATTCGAGATTGAATTCTGGAATAAGACTGCTTCCCTTTTCTTGTCCAAATGTAGGTTGTAACTGAGATGTTGATGACGATGATGGTGCATTACTCCAAGGGTCTGGTTTGTCGTTATTTTCATCTTTCTGAAGTGGTGTAAAGTTGGATGCATTTTCTACTGGTCTTACAACAGGTTCAACATTGTCTGCAGGAGTCGCCTCAAAAAATCTTCCATCCCCAGGAAACTTGGCATAATCAGACGGGCACTCAAAATTCAAATTTCGTTCTACACATACTGGTTCAATAACTTCGGTACGCTCTTCAAACCTTGGTGATGGAGGTACATACCTTTCATTTTCAAAAGGTCGCGAGTGATCCATATCTTCTCTAGGAGGAGGTTCAAATCTTCCAGGTTCATCGATTATCTTGTGGGGAGGTTCAAAACGCTCAGAAGAAATACGTTCAAATCTTGATTCCTGTCTATCCCTCGATCTTCTCTGAAACCTTTCGTGAGAATGATCTCTTTCAAATCTTGGACGACTGCGATCTCTGGAACTCCTAATTGGGCTACGATGTCTAGGTGGTGACTTTCCTCGAGAACGTCTAGCTCTCATAGGGTGAGTATTACCACGACCAAATTTTCGACGATTTCTTTCGTACATATTCACCTTTATTTATATTTATATATGATTCAATTTAAAATTTCTGAAATAATAGCACATTGCAATAAATGCCGAGGTACACTTCAACAACAAAAATTTTACACTAAATATAGATGTGATGTATTGTTTCTAACAAGGTTAGTAAAAATACAATACACACCTACATTCAAGACATCTTTAATAGCAAGCATTAGTGTAATAATTAAGAATAGCCCAAAATCCTTACCCAAAAATAGAATCTGATATCCTATTAGCAAATTATCGATCGGTCTTGAATGTTTAAAACATTCAGGACATTTGGTCGAGACTAAAATTAGTAAACGATGCACCTGGTCACAATATTTTTAAGTCCTCCTCACACATCTACAAGAATACGAAGGTTGATTTAGAAGCTAAAATTTGTCGTATCCACTCACAAAATAGGTATAAACCCTATTTAACTCCTCGAGTACAATAGGGAAATGGCGTGAAACGGAGATCACCATATATAGAGACACCAACCACGAAGGCAAGAAAATAAATCAAATATTTGATTTTTCAATGCATTCCATCTAATTACGTACAATTTTAGGTCAAGCTGGCGCTTTCGGTTATACGTTGAATAGAAATACGTAGCATAGAAACGGACAAACACGAAGTCGGACGAAACCTCATCGGACGATTTAAGCGCGAAATTGATTTAGTTTGAAATCAACCTGAAAAATA
The DNA here is from genome assembly GCA_902654985.2 of Oryctes borbonicus. Classification (NCBI taxonomy): domain Eukaryota; kingdom Metazoa; phylum Arthropoda; class Insecta; order Coleoptera; family Scarabaeidae; genus Oryctes; species Oryctes borbonicus. Next base: position 11,802,549 of record LR736857.1, read on the forward strand.
ATGCCCATACCCAGCTCAAAATCATTCTTATAAGCGAAATGCTTGTCAAATTCCCATCATACACGAACACCATACATTAGCTTAGCCTGTACTACCACTATTCTACTCATAACCACATTATTTAATTAATATTAATAGTATTTAAAGGCAGCCGAAATTATTGTTACGAAGCAACGTACAAAAGACTATTAGAGGAAAAATATGCAGCAAATTACCCCATTAGAAGCAAAAAAAAGTCAAAGTTGTTGACGATATTATCGCCCTTGACCTAAAGATAGAATCCTGTTAGGCCTTTTAATTGTTGCCTAAGGCGACGGAAATTAAACAACCTACAAGAAATGTTGAAAAAAAACACTAAAAGAAATTCTATCCCCACTCTTAAGGATATTATCGCTCCTGCCTTAAAAGAATCTCTGTCAAACTGCATAAGGAACCATCATCAAAATAAATACTTTAAAACCTTTATAAAACCGCCAAATCGTCTGAATTCACAAAGGGAAACCACCCCAACTAACAGATTCGTTTATAGATTTCGATACGCTGAGTTCATTAAAATTATCCCGATTTTCTATCTCTTACAGTAATCAAGCTATAAGTCCTAGAATGTTGGGAAACTTTGATCCCTACCTTTAGCCTTTTTCGGTGTGTAATACCTTTAGGTCGTTATATTATCGTTAAGGATGGAAGTACAACTTTTTTGTGTGTAATTTGCTGTAACTTTTTCCTCTAATAGTATTTTGTACGTTGCTTCGTCACAATACTTTCGGCTTCCTTTGTAGATAGATTAATTAAATAATAATCTCTCCTGTTTAGAGCTATGAATAGAATAGTGGTAGTACAGGCTAAGCTAATGCACGGTGTTCGTGTATGATGGGAGTTTGACAAGCGTTTCGCTTATAAGGATGGATTTAAGTTGGGTACAGGCGTCATTTTTCTTCAATTTGATTTCAAATTAAATCAATTTCGCGCTTAAATCATGGAGTCCGGTGCAGTTTCGTTCGACTTCGTGTTTGCTCGATTTTATTGCATGTATTTCTATTCAACGATAGCGAAGGCGCTAACGTAACGAAAGCGCTGGCCTTACTGGATTTTAAGTTAACTTACTAAGGAACAACACTAATTAAATAAATATGAATATTGTGGAATATGCATTTAAGGTCATTAAGGTTAATTCGTTTTCATTCGGGAATTTGCAAATTGGGAAGGTGGTGACACTGTAAATGATACCACAGAATAATTAGGGACCGTTTAATGGGTTATTGAGTTTCGAGGACATCTAAATGACCTGCACCACTCTGAGAAACAACGTTGATTAGAGATATTGCATCACTATGCACAATTTGAGACATGCATAATTTAAGTTATTTTAAGATGTAGCTCATTTTTTACAAATTGTTTGGGAAGGTGATTTATTTAACTTTAACTGGTTATAACGCTGCAATTCGAAGGGGACTTGGGACTTTCATATTTTCGACAACTCAAACATTCAATTAAACATTTTAACGCATCTATAAAAGTGTTCTAATTGATCAAAAAGTAGTCTTTTGGAAAATTTATAACAATTTTTCTAATACCTAAGGTGGCCCCTATTGACCTCACGTATACATAAAGAGATACGGAAAATTCAACTAACTACTTTTGGCTTGTGCTGTTATCGCTTATGTAAGCGACATGCAACAGAGCACGTTAGAGATAACGTAGCAAATAATATAAATAAATAGCAAAAGGAAAATACATAGTAGTAACATTTATTTTTTTATATTATTATATTCCCAGCATTTAGAATGCTGAAGAAGTTCTTAAAACTACAACTACGATTTAAATTTTGAAATGTTCAGTATTAATAAACGAAAAGTGGCACAAGCTAATCTTATTAAAGTTTGTAATATATAATTATAATAAACTTTCCTAATTATAAAGGTCAAATTGGCTTTGTCTCAAGTTCAGCTGCCACTGTAAAGCCTTATTATATGAATTAAAGCTATGTATAACAAGCTAATCCGTTTTCGATCCTCACCAAGTATCTTATCATTGCAAATAGAGGGTAGGTCAAAATTTTGCATTGCCAAATTTGGGATTGGTTATGGACTTGAAGAGAAATCGACCTGTGATAAAAGATTCTTAAAAAAATAAAAAATGCAAATTTTCTTCGTTTATATTTAAAACTTTTATTTGGCCTTGTAGAGAAAAGCTACATTTTGAAGGCGACGTTCAATTCTCTCCCTAGTAATGTCCTCGAAATGTTTATACGACGTTTAGGTTTTTTTCTGGTTATCACTAGTAGCGGCGAGTAATAATCTAATGACGAAAACGAAAGGGTGCGGGCAGTGATTCTGTTTCCCCCGTGTATTGTCGTTGCATCATTCAATGTACGCAATATGCAATGAAAATACATTACATTTTGACAATTAATGGTGTAACTACAAATTGCTGGCCCCAATGTGAAAATTGTTATTGGTCCCTTGAAATACTGGAAGATTTAAAATATACATCTAGACTAACCTAAAGGCGCGTTCTTGACTTTAATATAGCAAACTCGTAAATGCAGCGCTGTATTAACTTTAATTTTGAAAATGACTTTCTGAAGTTGCAACTGTGATTGGTACGGTAAAGAATAAGAGAGTCACAGTGCAAACATTTGGCCAACTTTCACTCATGTTGTAACAGGCTTGTTCCAACAGAAACCACAAACCAGATGCGATTAGAATGGCTAAAAAAAATCTATTAGTTTGTGATTTCTGTTGCAACAAATCTTTTTGTTTAATTATCGCCATTGCTGCCAGTTCTCTAATAGTTTCGATTCTTCCTATTTCTTCTTTGAGAGCTTTTATAAATAAGATGAGCTGTAGAAAGATAAAAAATTAACTAAGATGCTTTGCGTTCCTTTAAATCTATTAGTTAATTGAGACTTTACTATATCTATTGTGCTAATTACACTTATTTAAAATGATTTTTCAGAATTATTAAAACGATGGTCCTCTACAAGTTCACCAAGAATATGTTTAATAATTCTTTGTCTTTGATTCTTAATTACTGTTCATTGTAAATTCGGGGTCCCTCTGGATACTGGGCTTCAATGCAACGCATCGAATCGCTGTCCGCAGTCGTCCATTTACGTCATCACCCTTCGCTACTGGTCAGCATAAATTTGAATGAAAATCAACGGGTTGAAATTTGAAAAAAAATCGTGTCAAAATCCAATATGGCGCCTATGTGAAATAAGAAAGTTGATGATGGCCGGAAAGAATAGAGCATGTAAAAATTTTGAGCACACCTCTTCAAGGCCAAATAAACGAGCAGTTTCCTTTTTTTCTCTCGAACGTCATTTGTCACAGATCCATATTCTCTTCGGGTTCATAATAAACATAAAATCTACTAGCTTTATCAAATTTAAACCTTTCCTCCATTTCCATTAATAAGCGAGATGCGCTAGGTGAGGGTCGAAAATGAATTAGCTTGTATATATACAATATGGGGGACTCTTCTAACAAATAATACACGTTTTATTTTCTATAATAAAAACAGCAATACTTTATTTCTGCGCATATTTATAATATGTAAAAAACATATAAAGGAAGCATTAATATATAATAATTCTTAGCAAAATTATGTAGTGGATTACAAACTTTTTCTTGAGTTTATGCAACCAAGTCTTTCTTCGACTAGAGAATCAAGCTTGCCTAAACCGTTGCTGCTCACTTCATTATAGAAGGGTAATTTCTTGCATTTAGCAAACCATTGGAATAGTTTTGGATACTTCTCCGAAGACAGAGGTATTATAATGGCTGCCGAACTAACAGATGCAACACAGCAAAGGTCAGCTATTGTCAAGGTATCACCAGTTAAATATTCAGTCTTGTCTAAAATCTTCTCCAAATAATTATACGTCTCTTGCAGGGAGCGGATGTTGTCGATTGAGATTTCTTTTTCGTCCTTTACTAAGATGGAATTCTAAAAAAAATGTAAAAAAAAAATCAACTGAGTTTGATTAAAAATAATATCTTTTCTTAAAAGGTCCAAGATTAAGTACGCTGATGGATTTGTATGAAATTTGGCAAATTATTCTATCCGAGTGTACAAAGTAAAAATAATAAAAAGATCAGAAGCATTTTTTATTTTTTAAAGCTATCTTTTCAGTAATTGCAATCCTATAGTATAGTATAAAGCTTAGGTATCTAATCTAAAGTAATCAAAAACAAATCCTCCCATTTAACAAATCTGTCTTTAGTTAACATTCAAATAATAATTTGGTACTTCATAGCCATTGCTGTGGCCATTGCTCCGTTAAGCGAGACAACCAGAAGTTGAGGGGTGCATGGTAAATTTTCTAAATGTCCAAAATTGAGCAGTAATAAAATTTCTTACCCAGGAAGGAATGACACCGTCCGAAATCAAAGAGCTAATGGACACGGTTTGTAAAGACTGCACCATGGTATGCCACAGTGAAAGAAACATGGATTTCAAAAGCTACTGTTTTGAAGATGAAGATGGCACTACAAAAATTAGCGCAGAATCGATTCTGAAACTGCTTAACGCGAATCAGAAGGAACAACGTGTCGAATCTAGCCGAAAGTTTCTTGAGCTAAAACAATGGTTCCACACCACTAAAAGAAAAATGATGGGGTAGCAATGGAAAGGTGAACCCTGGGTATTGGGGTAGCGAGGTCATTTTGTTCATCGATGTTAAAGAAGATAACGTTACAGCAAACGCAATATATTATCCCGATTTGCTACGTCATTTAAGACCAGCCATCATTAAAAAACGCCGAAGAAAGCTGAGATCTCCTTTGATATCAAAGAAAATGGGGTTGCGATTCGACGAAAGATCGGACTCCATCCCGACCGCGGACACGGAAATAAGTCGGCTCCCAAAGGAGACTGAAATTGTATTTCATGCTTTTTGGTGTGTGAAAGTAGACTCTTTCCATAACCATTCGTGTATGTACTATGTACTATGAGGTCACCTCCTTCAACGACCGGAACATCTACGGGTGATCGGAACAGAGCCCGATATTTCGCAGGATCGAAACACTTATCAGGTATAATAAACTTCCACTAAATTGAGGAGACCCAAATGATATGTATTTAGCAATATGGCTATAGTCTCGAGGAAAGAAAGCTTCGGCAATGATTATGGAGAGTGTCGGAGAGAATGACGGAATGACGGTTCCACCCTTAGAGTGTGTCAATAGTTTTGGGATGTTCAGTCAATTAGAGGGACTTGGAAAGTATCAAGACGTCGACTGAATAGTGTACGAGGGCTTGAGTGAGCTCATCGATTTTTCCAAAATCCCGTTGGTGGTACACGCTATAAGCTTTATTCCTGGAGAGTTGTTTCCCATAGTCGATCTTTATCTTATTTACGCGAATTTGGTGTAATGATCGCCCTAAATTTCTCGATCACAGAGTTCAGCGAGGCTGCAGCTGTCCATCATGGCACCAAGATCAAGTTTTTAGTATTTTAGTATTTAGTATTCTACGGGGTCTTAGATGAGGATTTAGTTTGCCCAGGACAGAAAATGGGTGTGGCAGGCTTACGATTACGAGGAGGAGCGACAACTTGGGAGTAAGTGCGGTCGGAAATGGTCTGTTAACTTGGCTGTTTCGACGTCGGCTTGTCAGTAAACTAGCAGGTGTCCATCCTTATTTATGCAGTACATTCAGCTCATGCGAAACCCTTTCTTCCCTTTTTTTTTGCACAGAGACAAATTTTGTGACAGCAAGGCTTGTAAGAACATATGTTGTTATTTTAATTTGTTGTTTGTTAGCGAGTGTTCATCCAAGAGAGTCATCCAAGCGTCGATCGGGTATATGCAGTAGCGTAGATAAATTGAAAGTTATATTTTGTTAATCGTCAAGTACGTTTTCGATACGATTGTAATATTAATTAACTATGATATATTTTTCTAAATTATTCGTGTACTAACTGCGTACTGGCCATTACTGCCGTCGCTCTCTGTCTATCTCCTACGTGGCGAGTTACACACATGCGAAACTTAGCCTGCCACCGAACGTAACGTCAATGACAAACTGCACGCAACGTCGCCACTCTATTAATTATACAGAGTATTGCTTTCAACGTCGTCTACTGTTAATAATGTTTTCTTTTCATAAAAACTTCGTTGCAAGTATCGGTAATCTTGCGTATTTTGTCATCATTGACCTGATAGGATTTAGTATCCTGACCATTCTAAACATCTACTAATCTGCGTTATAAACAGGCTAACGGAATAGATTTTCCATTTTCATCATTTGTTTTAAGTAGTTCATTCTTATATTGAGTTACTGTTGAATAAGTCGCAATGGTGCAACACACTAAGCGTCTGTATGTACTTTGGGACTTTTTGAAAGAAATAAATATCTTTATGTTTAGGTGACAGGATAATATTATAAATACGTCGAAGTCTACTAAAAATCCATATTTCAATGAATTAATTTTAGATGAAGAAGCTGCAAACGTAATAATGTACAGGTGTTTCATTTAAGATAACAAGGTAAGTCCCTGTTCTCGACCATTCTGTACATATGCAAATGTTTTTAAAAAATGCTGTATGGTGCTTGTTATGTTAAACATTTTAACTTCCTATTTGGGCAATACACGCATTCTATGTTTCCAGAAGGACATCTATGTAGTCTTTTTTATCTATTATATAGAATACAACAAAAAGCATTCTAATTCCAATGCCATTAAGTGCTACTGTGCTATTTAACAATCTAAATAAGTGTCTAAGGAACAAATAAAGTCGACTAACGTAGAAAGGGAATTACTTAAGACCGAATGTATTTTAAATACTATTTTTCTCAAATAAATAAATGAGTTTGAAGGATATAGGACAACGTTTTAAGTATAAATACTTATTTTCAGGTTGCGAAGTAATTCTAATTGTATACTTCTACACTTACAAATATGTTGTTAATTCTAGTCAACAGGACACTTGAGTCAAAGTACATCATTTCATCAATTAAACTTCTTTTTTTCGGCTCATTTGGATATAAAGGATCATTATTTCTATATTGATTTATTAAGTACGCTATGATGGCATGGTTTTCCCAGATGATTAGGTCGTCATCTTTCAGTACGGGAGTAGAATTGTGGGGAATTGCCTGTAAAGAAGAACAGTTTACGTTAATATTACATTATTTACTGATGAAACAGAAATAAGTTTCTTAACTGGAACGTGTCGTAATTAACAGTATTTGAAGGGATTAGTTTAGGATTGTGGTAACCGTAAAATTAAAAGAGAAGAAACTTTATATGTAGTTGTATGCTATCTTGGTTATTATTGATCCTACGAAATCGGTTAAATTGGTAATATACTGGTTAGCATATAGATTGAGTAACGTATTTTTATACAAACTCAAAATTTACCATATTTTTAAGTGGGATACCTGTATATTTTTCAATATTTTCAAAGGCATTATTGGATCAGGTTTTTTTGAAGACGTTATAAGCAGTCAATGGCGAACGATATCGGGGCATGATAAATTATTATATATTTTATATATAAATTATAATGCACGATGACTCTGAGTGAGTTAAAATTGAACGAAGGGTAGGAAATGAAGGAAAGCGTCCTTATCTCACAAAAATTCTGTATCTAATAAATTGAACGCGAAAGTGGTCGCTCAATTTATTAAATACTGAGTTTTTGTGAAACAAGGACACCTTCTTTTACTTCATATCCTTCACAAAAATAATAAATTGTTATTATTTAAATTCTTATAAAAATGCGTATTCATACTAATCAGCACAATTCGTTTGCTACTTGAAGCGATTTCGTAGGACCAATAACAACGAAGATAGCAACGGTGGCGCGTTAATTAGGATCATCTTCCTCAGAAATTGACTAGATATGGATTCCAGATAAAAATTGTTTCTTTTTTGATTCCTAACTTCGTAATTAAATATATAAGTATTAAAATTAAAATTAAGTCAGCTAAAGTACGCAAAATATTAATTTTCTTGTAGGATATGAATTGCAAAATGCATTCATATTTTGCAATTTGCAAAATGCAAATGATGATTGCAATTTATGTAACGCTCCATAGGTGCATTACATAAATTATATTTAAGTGTTCCTGGACGATCCTTAGCTAGAGTTACCCTAAAAATAAATATAGTTATAGAAAGGCACAGTTTTTCCCGAAAGTTATTATTTCATTTATATCATATTAGTTATTTCATTATTGGTAACATTAAAAGCATATTTATCTATACGGAATTAGCTTTGTTTTGAAAATTAAACATTTTTTTGGGAGTTTAATGTTATAAGTATCCTTTTCAGGAAAGAAATTGCATACGTCTTCTATTCCATAGGGAAAGCTATGAATTTTTGATGACAATACACCTAATCCATCAACTTCTTATTCTCAACGATAAAATGGGTTAAAACTCAATTTATGAAGAACATATCTCACAGAACACGCAGAATTTGAAAGTATTGCCGGTTTTCAAGTGTTAATCCAACTGAATAAAGTATTTTATTTACGTATTCTGATTTTTAAAACAATTTGGATGCAGTATTAAAAAAAAATGATCATGTTTTGACGATTGCTTACATGACACAATATTCGATTTAATAATATACTTCAACATATTTCAGACTATATTTGTGACATATATAGTTTCAGTCTGCTCCTACGTAAAATAAGTCTGATGTTCCACGACAGGCACTCTGACATTAAAAATGAGATAAAAATAAAATTGCGTGGAAGATGTCGTCGTGGATATAAATATTTCGCTTAATAGGTATCAAATGCACACTGCAAAGTCAATAATTTGGTTTTCGAAAGATAATTTTGTTTTTTTTTTAGATGAATGAAAGATAACTTGGTAAAACAATTTAAAAGCTGAATATTTTCTAAGTATAAAAATAGGAATAAAACGAGGTGTAAATAGATACTATATAGATATAATAGATAATAGGAAAATAATTAGAAAATACCATTTCTTAAAGATTAATCTTTGAAAAAGAACCAACAAAATACTTTTACTGCTGAAAGTTGTTGTTTTTTATTTGCTTGCAGCTGGAATTCAGTGAAATATTGTTAAATTTGAATGAAGGATATGGTTGTGAGTAAACTTGAAGTTTGGTGAAGAGCCAATATCTAATTTGAATAAACTTTCTGGGCACTTAAATGCACCAACCTATAAGTATTAGTTGCTTTAATATATTAGTGCCTGTCACAATAATTCTTAAACGATGTTGAGTTCATTATGCATAATTTTTATTTGATGTTTATAAGGTTTGTGTAAATTATATTTTGTTCCCTTTTGACGGTTGAGATTATTTAAATTATAACATATTTATGAGCACTTCTGTTTGGTTATCGTGAAGAATGAGACTGCTAATGTTGATTTAATTCATGCGTATAAAATATGCGGAGATCAATGTGATTCCACTAACATTTGTGCTGTGATTGAAACATCGAAAGTCAATTTGCGAAAAAGCTTCTGGAGGATAATTGAAATGTATCAGTGAAAGTATTTAATAAATTTGGTGAACACATTCCTATGCCATACGTCCATGTATCAACCTTGAAGCATGTAAACATATGAATAATTTATTTCCTCGAAACTTAGTTATGTCATATTCAGTCAAGTAGCATGTGTCTGTACTATTAAAATTGCTGTGTTATACGAGGGAAGTATTAATATGAAACAAATAAAATAATTAATAATTATTGGAATTGGAATTGGAACTTACTCTTGCGATTTCTCCGCAAATTTCTCCTCCGTAGATGTCAACTTCTTGCAGCACGAGGTCGATGTTTAAAGCCTTGCAGACGAGAAGGACGGCTCTGGACTCGGAATTTACGTCATTGTGGTACAATGTTAAGGACATTTCGATGAATGTGCCTTTCATAGAGAAACCGCACACTATAAATAATTTCACACTTTACTTCATCAAATCGCTATTTTCGAACGGCGCCGACAACGGAAAGGTGACAATCCACCGCTTTACATGTTATTTAAAAAAAGATGTACATTAAATTTAAACGCGCACAGTATTATGTTAGTAGGCGCGATGTCATGCATTACAATTTAATTAGTTAATTGTTTTTGCGTGGTGGTAAAGACGTCGACGGTATATCGGCTGGATGCATTCGTCGCTGTCCGCGTTATTCTAGGTACTAGGGTTACGGCGGCCTTTATTAGCGTTATACGTATGTATATTACTGGTGCGAATATGCTCCAGACACGCGTTTTGAGTAATACGCTTTTTATTTTTGTTGAATGAATACTAAAAAGTAATGCTGCGAGGTGTTGTAGCAAGTGCGATCAATGAAACGACAGGCATGAATGATTCCTACTGTTGCTGGCAGTATACTGCTTGCTTCTGCTACTCGGGTACTTTACAATGTTACCGTTATTATTTCGTTGTACTCGACTTTTTTCCGCCTGTAATATACCGAAGGAGAATAGAACGAAATTGTTGGAAGTCAAGGACTAGTGTCGCTGTAATAATGTTTAATATAAATCTAACGAGAGTAGACTCGCGGATGAATGCGATTCACGGTAGGGTGACGCGTTGCAACGCTATTACACGGTTTTGCGAGCCGTGTCCTCTTCTCCGGCGAAGATATAGATATATTTTTACTCATAGAAATAAAGTAAAAAAGATGTACTTGAATTTTATACTCAGGAATTCACATTAAGTCTGTGTCTTTTATCAACTGAAAATAGATCGTTTTAAATATATCTGACTGTCGGAATTTAGACGTTAGTTTTGTGCGTTCGGTCACAAAAGAATTCAACAAATTTTAGAATCAAACGAACATTCTTCTGATTCAAATTCTTATTCTTAGTATGTTAAGTATTGGGAATTATTCTTTTGTAGAGATTTGGTGTTAAATAATAATTTGCAATCGAAAATAAAAAAAAAGAACAACTTTCACTTATTTAAATAGATCTCAAATGTTGTTTGCGAGGGATAAATTGTTACACTATAAATTATTTCTTGTTAAATAGTTAGTTCATTTTTATGCAGGGTAAGTGATCTCAGTGGGCTCAGAAGATTGTCCTTTTGTGAATAGATATTTTTCAAAAGTTTCTTTCCTCTTATGGGGTCTAATTGTGGGCATCGTTTAGAATTATGTTGAAACTTACAGATGTACCACAAGTTGGTAACTATCCAAAATTGTATTTCTGTAAATGGAATATGCTATATATTGTTCATATACAGGGTCTCTTATGAGGAATTGCATTGATCGATATTTGATACAGTATAAATTGGAGAAGTCTGAAAACTCGCTATATGCTGAAGTCTACAGCTAAGTTTTCGATAACTTAAGACTTCCGATTATATCGGAACTAGCTGCCTATTTTTTTATTTTAAATAGAACATTATATATTGTTATATATTATAATATTTTTAAATTCCTAATTCAATGTTAAGGATTGTTTAATAAAACAATTATGTTCCTAGTTCTAACCAAATTTGAAATATTCCTTTTTTTTGAAAATTCTTGACAAACGGACAAGTGTATGTGAACTTTTGTAACTGTGAAAGCAGAGCTGTTTGCCGTATAGGGTAGAATTAGAAACCGACAGCGTGACCGACATTTACGATTAAACTGTGGAGAAAGTGGCAAAATCCTTTTTTTATAGAATTACTTATTTTTCTCTTTCCCGTCAAATTGCCTTTACAAAAAAAAGAAAATGTAACGTATTATGCATCTAAATTGGTCCTAGTACATATGCATTTATGTAGTTCTGAATTCCTGTTGTTCTGCGAGTTGTTAGAGTATGTATGCCCATTATTGTTTACAAAATTTTATTGCAAAAGAAGCTTCCAGAGGAGGCATTGGATTAAACCATATGATTCAGCGTAGAATATAATTGGGGACCTGTAACGCCGTAATAAGGGAAATTCAAGTTGAGGACACTCAATAATTATGAAATTTCGTTCGTATGAATTCAGTATGTAATAGAATTAGTTGATCCAAAAGTTGCCAAAAAAAGATACCAAAGCTGGCATACACCAACCTTTTTTCTGTGCCAATTTAACGAAGCAACTCTTTGGAAAAATTACCATACGAAACAAATTTTGACTGTCGAGGAGTGCACTTAGTCGTGTTCACCTGCAAGCAAGCCGATGGAAGTTACCTCAAGATAGTAAACGTTACCATTCTTAGTCATTTACTCTCAAAGCACGTACAGGCATATGTCGGGTAAGGACATAGCCTATTATCCGCTACCAGGGCTTTCAGCAATTTCACTCTCTGCTGAACACGTATGTATATGCTTCAAAATTAACCATTTTCTCGTTATAGCGTTTTTTGGAATTGAACATTTATTTTATCAGTGTATGCTGAAACACTTCTCTATTACCCCTTACCACTGTCTGTGGCTCTAGTGCCACAATATTCGAGTACGTGATTTATCAGTGTATCATGACAGAAACATTTATTGAACATGGTGACATTTAATAATATGTAATTGCATTTACAACAAAACTGCCTATTATTTTCTTCGAATTCAGAAGTGTTTAAAATTTAGAAGTGAATGGAACATCTCATAAAATGACCTGTATTTCTGTTTAGCACTTTATTTCTTATTTCTCCCTATATTTATTGCAGTTTATAACATATAGTTTACTAGTATTTGCTAATTTTATGTTTGCAAAGTTTGGTTTCGTTGTATGAACCAATCTTCTGTTACGCAAAGTATTATAAAGTAAAATGACGTACGTTTTCAGCTAGCTACAGAGACGATAGATAAACTATTTGCCGTATGGTATTAATTATTAATGTTAAGCCAGTAACAAACTATAGTTAATCAGGTTATAACGAACCTCCAATGATAATTTATTTATACTATTAAATGTCATCCTATTTAATAACTATATTTAAATTATTTACGTCTTTTTGTCATGGTGCACTGTTAAAATAAATATTGGCAATAGTCCAGTTTCAAAAAGTATTATAACGAGAGAATGGTTGATTTTAGATTATTAAGAAGTAATTTTCTGACTAGAATTTTGCCAAAACTAACACAACATAGGCGGTGTTCCATTCAAAAACAATAACTTCTTAACAAAAACTTTATAACAACTTAATACTATATTGCGCGCATCTCATAAGAAATTCAGAACCACATTTATTATTTTTAATGCATATATATGAGGTGCTCTTATGTCTAATCTACGAATCAAAAATCCGTCGACACTGGTTTAGGCAGACACTGTAGATTTCAATACAATTTTAAAAAGTGCCCATAATCAGATCTCATAACAAGAAAAAAAATTTCACGACACCCTGGATAATTTTTAATTATGTCGGTTTTTATCTCTGACTTATTTTTAAAAATACTTAATGTGTGTATTTTTGAAATCATTATAAAATATCATTAACTTGCAACTTGGGAGTACAAATAGAGTGTAAACAAAACAAAATCTACTTTGTCAATTTGTTAATTTTGTAATAGTAAACATGAGAAATAGAATAGGCGTTACCTTTCTTTTCGAATATGTGCTACTTAAGTACAAATCGACATTTTTTTAATTGAATGTTTGAATTGGATTTTTAAAATATCCTGCATTTTTAACATGTATGTATTCATTATAGCCACACATTAACGTTTTTAGGAAAAAATTTTATTCTTCGGTATTCTAGAAATATGATGATATAATTGTTATTATTTTTGGAAAATGCCTCCAAAAATATATTAAAAAAAGTATATTAAAAAATGTGAAGCAATTTACAGTAAACAGGGAGGAGTTATTCAAAATTAACTAAATTTAGCAAACAGATGACAATAACTTACACCACTAAGGTAAATATTCTCATTGCATTATAGAGAAAACGAATTTTATCAAACAAGTGAGAGAAAGTGTTATTTTATATAGCTGCTACATTGTTTATGGTTAGTGACAATTGAGGATGCTTCTACATATTTCAAACGTCTTGCAGATGGGCAGGAGATGTACGAAAACAATTTCCCAATGTTAAGTTACAACAAGAAAGCGTTAAAATTTTTTGATGATTTTGATTTTGCAGATTTTGATGTGTGTAGCTACTACTGAATAAAAACTATTGATGTTTAAATTAAATATTACATCTGTCAACATTTTTGGGGGAAAAACTGCCATAACTCACAATATTCAAGATCTTCTTTTTAAAATAAGAACGTTTATCTCTGTTTCCAGTTTAATCTAGGCCTTTTGAATATAATTTGAAAAGTAGAAATTGTGGTTAATTTTTGTATTGTTCTGATACTTTAAAGGTTTGTTGTATCACTCGTTCTAAGATAGTTACTTATCTCCTTAAACAAAGTAAATGTATTTTACTTTCTTCGAACTGGAAATTAGTACAAAATTTTGTTTCTGCAATCCCTATATTGCGTAAATAACAGGCATCATATTTTAAGACACCGTAAAGGCTTATACTATTCCATTGTGAAATGTTCATTAAAAAATGTTACATATTCACAATCGTTAACACTTTAAAAGGTACTTGCATCAACTGAGAATAGTTCTCAACATTTATAATAAATATAAATAATAATAAAGGTATAGTTACGTATAATTGCATAGCGATGGATCATCAGAGGAATCGAATAAATCGAATAAATATGATACATCACTGTATATTTTCACTAACATAAAAGGGAAATAAAAGTCAAAGAAAATGATGTTTACTTATATCAAAGCAGAAATGGAAATAAACATACAAAACATGTTGCAAAAAATTGATAGGTATATCCTGTGGCAAAAGATATAGTAGATTCGAACGAAGTGTAACTGGCAGCTATACTATGTAAATATTAAGAAAAAACAGGGGTAGAATAACAAGAGATATAGATTCATAAATTTAGAACAACAGCAATGAATTTCTGGTTTCCATCAATTCTTTTTTTTTGTATTGTACAATGTTGCAAATAGAACTCGGATCTTAATTTGCGGTTTTGGTGAAAATGTGAAAGTATTATATTTTTATATGTACGTAGATACGAAGTCCGATAAAGCGTACATTTAAATCGAAGCTATAATAATTCAGAAGCTACAAGCGGTAAAATCCAAAACTTGCAAGACTATTGTAAACATTTTAGTAGTTAACGCTAAACTTAATTTTAGTAACAATGAAAAAAGACAGGCGTTGCCAATAGAAAGAAAATACTTTAGGAAAAGGCAGTAACATTATTTACTTACTGTTTACATTTATTTCACTTTTCTATATTATGATATAAGAAAAATGAAAAGTAAATAAAGTAAAAAAGCAGGAACCCTATGGGGTTCCTGCAAGGCCGCCTATGTGCATCCTTGTGCTAAGGCGAAATCGCCTCTGTTAACAGTACACTTTGTATCTACGGTTTTTTTTTTTACTAGAAAACATTAAAGCTCTGCTAACAAAAACTGTTCAAATAATGAACTAAATTTCTAGACAAATACTTAATAATGTATCACTATTAAATGTTATAAAACAATAATAACGTAAAATACTTATTCAATTGAATGTTCGAAATGTTGATCGTGAACCTTACTTCTGAATTCTTCCAGTGCACGAATGATGGACTTGCAGTAACAAGTTTTCGGTAATTTGTGAGCATGCATCTATTATCCTATTACATCTTCAGGTGCCGTTGGGGCATTACGATACCCTTTTTCTTTAATTGAACTAAAATGATATTTTTACTGTTTCAGTACTTGAACAATACTAGTTTGCGAAATTTCAGACTGCTTTGCAAGTTCTTTAGTACTAACTTGTGGGCACACACCGCAACAGCTAGTAAAACCATTTGCGCGTTGCCATCGGTATCACTCTTCATTCTTCTTTGTAATACCTCCTGTTGTAGAAAACTGGCGTACAACACGACGAAAATTCGTACGAGATAGGTGATGCCTATCGAGATATCTTTCTCCCACAATGTTATTATCACTTGAAACTGTTTTTCATAAAATTTTTTCTAAATTTTCCCACCACACCACATAATACAAGTTTACTTGAAGACTTGGAGATTGGTAGTAACTATATAAAACAATAGTAATGGCAATGAAAAACGATATAGAAAGTAATCAGGGTTAGTACGAAGTTAAAATCAAGAAGACATAGTGAGACTATAATACATGTTCAAATCAGGAAAATGCCCAATTGAACATGTATTGTTGATTTCTTCAGTTATTTGTTTTCGTAATTGTTCAAGATTATTTGGCCGATTTTTATACATTTGATATCTCACAAATAAAAATCCGGCGGCGATAGGCTTGAAGAACGTATCAGTCCGTTCTTCAATTGCTCTCCCCTGCATCCGATCCAGCGTGTAGGAAATATTTCATTCAAATAATGACAACATATGGCATAACCCCATCCCGTTGGAACTAAATAATATATTTTAGAATTTTATGGGCAGAATTCGGGAGAGCTCATGAATTTGTTCCAATTCTGTTGCAAATATATAATTATTTTCTTGAACATGCCTTCATCGGTGGCTGTTTTTCGACGTCCACTTCTTAGTACATCTTTTAATGAGTCGTACTTTTCAACATATACCGTACTTTTATTGATTTAGTGGTCCGGATAAACAGTAGGTATTAAACAAAGTATAAACTTCTTCAAAAGAACGTCGACGATCACCATATCTATTCATCATCAAAATGTCAATTCGCTCAGATTTTGTATATGACTGTCATGGTAATAAATCAACAAGATCAAATGATAGTGACACCAATAACTTCTGACAATAATTTGAAAAGTTGCAGTAAAGATATCTTGATTTTCGTCATTAAGTAACTTTTTTGTTTTATTTATAACAATATGCTGGATGTTATGAATGTATGTATGTAAATAAGTAGGATGCATTTGCTGTCAAACCGGAAGTGAAAAAAAATTGAAAATGTTATAATAAGTTCGTTATTTTTAATTATACACCCATATTAAATTTAAAAAAAAAGATATTTGGTTAGGACGTTATACTAACTCTGTATATATAATAAACGAAAATCAGGATAAAAATCAAATCTGCATGTAAACTATCTAGCGCATCATACAAGAGGATTCCACGAGATATTAACAGGAACAGATAAAATCTAAATTACATTCCATCATTTCGGAATGATTGATACAAATTATGTTGAACAGAAATGATTGATGTATCTGTAATAGGGAAATTACATTAAATTTATTTGCTTGAGAAGTTGCATTTAAGAACAGTAAAAAATGATTTTCAACAATTTTATCCAAATTTCATTATTTTGGGCAAAATGCTTTTGAAAATGTCTAAGATTCAGATTTTAACCACATGCCGCAGCGATTGGCGTAGCGTTAATTGGACAATTTAATTAAAGTTCCTGAAACCATTTATTTTACTCATCTAAAATGTATATACCCGTGTTTGATCTGCATTACTCACTATGAATACTATTATTTAGCCGACATCTGTTAACATTTCGAAGAAATTCGTGGAGTAGTGTTGTTTTGTCAGCTTTTGAAAGTGAAGGTTAAGTATTTGTGGAATCATAAAAAAAGAACAATACCCATTAGTGATTCGATTTCTTTTTTTTGGACGGTAAAACGTGTGCAGAAATTAAAAGGAAGTTGGATACAGTTTAAAAGAACTATATGCACCTACGATGACTATCATAGATACTGGTCTAATGAATTCAAGCGTAGCCGAACTGTGTTTGATGAGGAGCAGCTAGATCGTCCTATTCAGCTGACTATGTACTATACGACCAGTAAAGTATATGACGTCGTGTTAGCTGATCGCCGGATGAAGATTACGGAGTTTGCTAATACGGTGAACATCTCAACTGAACGTGTGCAACGAAAAATTGAGTTCGAGAAAGCTATCGGCGAGATGAAAAAACGAATTGCGCGAGAACTTCAAAGCAATGTTTGGACTCGATTAGCCGCAATACGAGTGATTTTCTGCGGTGTTATGTGACCGCAGATGGGGCATGAATATATCAGTACATGCCCGAAACCAAAGGCCAGTCGGCAAAATGGGCGAACGTGTACCAAAGAAGACGAACACCACTGGCCAGAAAAGTTATGGCGGGAATGTTTTGGAATTCGCAAAGCTTAACCTTCATTGATTATTTGAAGAACGGAACGACAATCATAGGACGGCACCATGTTAATTTATTGGACCGCAGCGAAGAAAAAATTCTCTATTATCCCGGCCCATTCATTGGTAATTGTGACGGTAAACTAGTCGAGCTACGGTACGAATTGGTGTCCGTTTTATTATTATTCGCAAGATTTGGCCACCTTTTTCAGTTTTCAAACGTGAAAAATGTCTTCGCGGAAAGCGGTTCACCTAAAATGAAGAGGTCATTGCCGAAACAGAGGCCTATTTTGTAGAGTTTGACAAATACTATTATTTAGATGGATTAAGAAAGTGGGAACTTGGCTGAATTAATTGTAAGCATACAAGCACACATCTACAAGGAGATTACGCCGAGAAATAAATTCACTAAATGCGAAACAATCGTTTAATTTAATTTTGAGCTAGACCAAGTGTAGCTCTTTTTTTTTTCTTTTTCGTAAGAAGAAAGACGCTTTTTTCCTTTAGTGTTCATTTAATGTGTTACGTTTCGCCGCGCTGTGTGCCTACTTTTTAAAACATATATTTTGGGATAGCAAAGAGTATTTTTTCTTAATTTTGCAGTTTCATAATGTATGTAATGATTCCTATATTTTTTCCTTTATTTATTTATTTTTTTCTTTCTTATTTCTTTTTTTTATTATTATTAGCTTAATTAATTAATTTACCTATAGGTATTCTCTTTGCCATTCATTCTAAATCATTCGCCATTATAACTGTATTGAAAAATATTTTTCCAGTTTTCATCTTTATGCGTACCCTTTCTAGCTTGTATTAAAGCTTAGTCTTTGTACGCTTAAATTTCAATAATTAGTTCTGATATATTTAATAATTTTGTCAAAATTGAACGAACAATTAAAAAAAAAATTCAATTGTAACAAAGATCCGTTAACAAACAAGACGAGTACAGATACATATTTAAATGTAGGCGAAATATTTTTGAACGGGAAGATGTTTTTTATTTTTAATTTTCTATTTTATTTTAAAACATTCTTTATCTTTACCTGGGCTATATTTCACCCTGTTTATTTTCTTTAAAAAATTGGAACCTTAAGTGTAGCTATCCATGTCAACAGTTATCTGTTAAATAGAGAAACTGTAATACTCAACAGAAAAGTGTTAGCGTAAGCCAACAAAAGGTAAGTAACATTTGCTTACATTGAAATGGTTCTTAAAACAATGACCAGCTAGTTTGAGTACGCGTACACCACAGCTTTCTGACCTGGTTGTGCCTTGAGGCAGAGAAAAGGATTCTATACGGTGTCGAATGTCGATACAGCGGGATTACTGCAACAATATTTGCAACATTCTATCTCTTTTTCATTTACTCATCCATCGCTAAATTAACGCAATATGATCAAATACCACGTAATCTCCTCCAGCATAAAAGTACGTTAAATTCGTTTTTAATGCAAAACAATGACAATGTAAACACATTGTTGCCAGCGTTAAATGAAGGGATTGATTATTTTGCCCGGATAACGTCATAAAATATTTGATTAAAAATGGTCGTGTTTGACCTGGCTTTGGAAAGAGAGATGGGTATATAATACTTCAAAATCCTTCAATTTTTATGCACTTTGTTACTATCATGAAAAACGTGCAAATTCCCTATTTGAAAAGGAGAAAGAGAAACAATGTTACTATATATTGCAATACCAACTAACTAAAAAGATAAAAAAAATCTAACGGGTGATTAGGGAGGAACCCCCACTATTCAGAGAAAGTGTTATCAATATTTCTTATATCTGCGAAGCTGTTATTATTTGATATTATATTTTGAGTAGGGCATCCATTCTAAGCAAAACATAAGTTATGAAGCAGTAGGAAACAGTATTTATTTTGTATTATTAAGTTGTAACATTAGAATAATTAAATAAGTAGCATTACATTAGATTTTAAGATACCCCATCGTCCGTGTCGGTGCATCCGCTCCTTTGTGGATTGCACGGGTAAATCGTCGAAGTGCGCAGTGATTTTCGCCTATGAGTGCTGAACGGTTGACAATCCGATCGAATAATGCCTCTCTTGTGTTCACTTTCGTTGCATAGACTAATGATTTAACACATACCCACAACAATAGCTTCCCAAAAATAAGCAATATCGCTAAGCATATGTTTATTAAATTTTTTTGATCATCTATGTCTCCACAACACCTTTTCTGAATATTGGGTATTCTTCTCCAGTCATTCCATATACAGCAAGGTCTTAAACTATCTTCACCTTATACCAGCTTTTGAATGACAGAAGCTAACTGATTTTTTTTGAACCTTTGGCGTCAACAGCAGAGGTATATTTTATTAGCCGTCGCCATTTCTTCACACTACCAGCCTCTGTATACACTAAGTCAAAAGTCACAGTAAATGATACAATAGACCAAAATGTGACGTATAATAACCCATTCATAAACGAATACTCGAAGCTTTTTTGACACGACATTACTTTTATCAACTAGGTCAAGCTCGTCTGTACTCTGACGATGACCACATTATGCGAAAAAGCTTTAAGTAATTTTTTAAAAGGATTCTTATTAGATGTGACATTTTGACTTGTTATTCCATTAATTAGAGAGTAATGTTGACGCGCGCTTTCAATCAGGTAGCAATCATTACCTAAGACTCGTATAGCTGTATTTCGTTGAAATTGACTGAAGGTATGAATTTTCTTAAGATTGTGTCTATTATAACTTTTAAATAGCATCACAAAATTGCAAAAAGTTCAAAACTGAGACTCATTTCTGTAACTCTAGATTCGGATTTTGCAGCATTTTAGTGATAATGTTTATTTCTGTTAGAAAATCAATCAAATAACAATCGACCTTTAGCTTTAAAGACTAAGCCATATTTCTTGTTTTGTCAAATCTCTACTTATTTGGATTAAACTCGATAAAATAAATTGAATTTGGTTCTGCAGAAGCGTTTCAGTGTGTTAACTCTCATCGGGTTTCGCTTATAAACTTGAGTGTAAAACTATTAATTTGTTTTTAAAATATACCATCTCTAGGCAGAAATAGAAAAATAAATTTTTGAATCGCCTAGCTACAAGATCAGCGTTGCAACAAATTATCCAATAATTTGATATAAATTATTCTTATATATCTTATTATCTTCTGTCTGTAGATTTTATTCTACCTATCCTATTTTACTTACCGCAAAGTTCCAATAATTCCGACTGTACAAAGGTAGCGTTCATTGTGTTCCATTTCGTGGTAATTTTTGCCAAATTCACCGAATACTAGAATTACATACTTGAAGTTTGTTATTGTAAAAATAAACAAATTAAAAACCGGAAAATAAGTTCAGTATCCGTAAAAAACTAATGAATTTTGACAAACCTACCATAAATAATTAATTGCAACAAAGTTCGAAAAAGTAATGAAATAAGAATGAACAAAACAAGAATAATTTACGCTTTCGGCTTTTAAATTTGACGGTTAGGCAATTGTTATTATGTTGCTTAGCAACGAATTCTTTGGATCAATCTAGCGTTGTAGAAAACAATTTGGAGCTCTTTCCTAGTCGATTTTGCATAACAACAGAAATTACATTTATTGCTGCATATCTCAGTATTTCTTAAGCTGGTGTTACTTGTTTGATATCAATGGATTCGTATTTTATTCGCCTTTCCAAAAAACGTAAAAGAAAGTTGACGTTGTAATTAACTATCGACAACGTCAAAAGCTAGTAAAAAAGAAATGAAAAACTGCTCACATTTTGTAAAAATGCTAGTTTTTATCGTATAATAGTTAATAAAAAGGCGGAGCAGTGATATTAACTACTATTAGGTACTATCACCAGCAAATTAATGAAGCAATAAGAAAGAATATGGTGTAGGTCATATTTACAAATACAAATTATGTTACAAATATTCTGTTCACACAAAAATTTCGATAACAGAGAAAATTAACCACTTATTCTGATATATAACACATACATTTCCTTCTTCCACCATTATTGAATAATATAAGCAGCAGAATAAGGCTTCAAGTATAATAAAGTAATTTAAGAGAAAACACGCACATTGAAAACATCTGTAATTAAATTACGTTCTTTCCTATCTAACATACATAAAACACACACGTCAAAAAATCATTAGGGAATAATCTCATCAGAACTTCGTAATATGTATCACATAAAGGTGAAAATTATAAATATACAAGGTGAATTTTCATTGTATTATTGTAATAGGAGACGCCCCTTGAGACTGGAGTGGTGGATTAAAATACTAAAGGTATTAACGCTTTAATTTTGTTTACGTACGAAGCCATTGGGTACATCATGCTCCATTTTTCAATTTTTTTTTTAAATTTAATTCGTGTTATCTGCTTATTTGAAAGCTTCATCTTGCATAATTACCTATGAGGATGATATGAGAAGTACCCGTGTTTGGAGACAGATGGCATTTTGTGTCAAAATCTTTATTACCGATAAGCAAGTTTATGTATCTGTGGAATCATGAAAAAAGAACAATACCGGTTAGTGATTCGACTTCTTTTTTGGCACCTTCGATGACTACCATCAGACACTAGCTTAATTAATTTAAGGTTGATAAGAAGCGGCCAGGTCGTCCCATTGAGGTGACTACGGACGATAGGAATAATAATCGTGTTAGCAGACCGCCGGCAATAACCTCAAAGCAACGTTTGGATATGTTTAAACGTATTACGAATATCTGTAGCCCTACGTGACTGTAGATGAGACGCGGATGTATTAATACACGTAGGAAACTAAAGGTTAGTTAGAAAAATTGGATTTTCTTGATGAACGTGCACCAAAGAAGGTGAAGACGATTCCATCAGGCGGAAAAAATTGGGCAAAAAAATGGTAACAATTTGTTGAGATTCTTAATGCAGAATTCTTAAGGCATTGATTATTTGGAGAGGGGAAAGACAACCCTGGGACAGTGCTATGCTGATTTATTGGACCGATTTGGTGAACTAAAGAGAAAAAGGCCCCACTTCTACCATCATGATAATGCGCACGTCCATTCACCGGGAATTGAAACAGAAAAGCTAGTTCAGTTACGGTACGAATTGGTGCATCATCCACCATATTCGCCGCATTCTCTTTCTAAACTTGAAAAAATGGCTTGGGGGAAAGCGATTTCCATCAAATAGGGAGGTTATTGCCGAAACAGAGGCCTATTTTGCAGAGACAAATCCTATTATTTGAGTGGCTTTAAAAAAGTTGGAATATCGCTGGGTGAAGTGTATAGAATTAAAAGCGGATTATGTGGACAAATAAATTTACTAAATGCAAAAATAATTGTATTATTTCCTTACTATAGATATTTATCATACCATCCTCGTACATTTGAATTCACAAATGTACTACATACTTTTCATACGAATTTATATTAAGGGAAAGTTGTAACTTCAAGTTGTCCTGCACTTGTATATACGCTAGCATATGCGTTGGGAAAGTTATTGGACCGCATTTGGCATAGCATTCATACTTTCCTTCGATTCCTCTACTTCTTATCCATAATTTTCAACAAAATTATGTACGCTAGATTTGTGATATATTTAAGGTAAATATAATTTTCTTAATAAAAATATTTCTTTTCTTCGTGCAATAAACCTATACATGGAAAGTTTACTGAAAAGCTTATTTAATCGTCCATCTAAAACTGTAAAAGTGTGCATGATGTTATAGTTTAGGTCACTATTCCAGGTCAAACCGGAACTCATATTCAATTGTGATATAAGTTAGAAAAACCCAAATCAAGAATACACATACTCGAGCTGTTTTGTCAAAAAAAGTTTATTAAAGTTTTATCGAATTTATTCCCTTCGGTGTATGGTATATACTGAAATGACTTGTGAACCATGTAAATTACGACACTGTAAAAAAAAATTGAGTTTCACATGCAGTTCAAGTTTTAGGTATATGTACATAGCAGATTTACAATGTTGTATTGTGTAATTGAAAGTGTGACATTTCCTTTTTCGCGAAACAACACGCTAAATATGGTCTACTGGTAAGTATGCAGTACGCGCTAGAATTTTATAGGTAGCCTTATCAAACCATGTGCAGACTTAGGAAATCAATATCGACGTTGTTAAGGTTTAGTAAATATAGCTCGCTTCTGCATTGCTTATCAAATAACGCAGTATGTGATCATACAATATTCCTTTAACGCATTTGCTGGATTAAAGCTATTTGTCAATAAATTATTTAAACGCATTAATTTTAACATGCCTTTTTACTTAAATTAAGTGCACACGCTTGCGGTTTCGTGAAATCCCAACTGTGAAATTGCGAGCAATGGAAACGAGGTTGAAACGTGGATAAAAGCAAAAATAAATAAACCAAGCAATATCAAAGAACTTAATAAAACATGACCGACTTGGGAGTAATATGTTCAGAAATACCGTACATTATGCGGGAAAAAATAATAACGGAAGAATCCCGTTATTATTTTTGTTACTTTGTTTAATATCTATATATATAATTTTAAAAAAGATGAAATTTAATTCATTATTTATTAATAATTCAAATATATTGTTTTTGAAATTTAATTACGTTTGCTGTATAATTTCGTAATGGAAATTATTCGGAACAGTAAAGTTATGTTTCATAACATTTATTAAATCTAGAAAAAAAAATGAATTATAATTATTATTCCCACAGAACGCAGAACATAAAAAGATACTTAGGATTGAGTTGCCGCCATCTTTGGATTGAAGTGGTCATTATCATGCTGAGAACTTTGGAAAATGGTATGAAATTAGATCTATTTCCACAGGCATCCATTCTAGAATAACTCACGCAATGCATCTTAGGATTCGGGAACATTTCGCAGTTGCCAGATTCATTTACTGCCTTCTATTCATCTTATTGTTGGCGGTTATTTACTAAACCAAAAACTGGAATGTGTGAATTTTTCTTGTTCTTTAAAGAATCCTGAGAATTTATTTTGATGCTTTATTGCGTTTAATATTTGAGCGTTTTCCGTAATAAAACTCATTGCAGTTACGATAACTCTAATTTTGCTTTAGGTAAGTTCTGCCTCAAAATTTATTTTACAGAAAAAAAGCTTATATTATCGAAGTCAGCACATTTGCTGAACTATGGTGTTTGACAAGTTGTGTTCTGTTAAATGGTACATTTAGTTGGAATGAAGTACAGACCCGAGCAAATATCTTTAAAACGGAAGCGATGATATTGGCGAAACATTGTAGGTGTAATGACGCATAATGCACCTGATTTCAAATAAACAACACATAAGTATCGGCACCCTTCGCACCACACAAGTTTAATTTATTATATAGTAATATAATAAATAGTCTGGGACGGCCGTTTCGAGGACACGAATGGTTCTCATCATCAACCGGTGACCGAATGATGTGAGAAAAAACTTTTTCTAAAACTAAACATGCATGTACTATCCCTACTTCTTAGAACAGATTTCATTCTATTACAAGTGCCTATTTCTACCCCCTGCACGCCTTGAAGCTACGACGTGCGAAAAATAACATGCATGAACTATCCCTTCTTCCGAGAAGAAATATTGTAATTTACAAGTGTCTAATTCTACCCTCTACGCGTTTTAAACTACGACATGCGAAAAAACACGGCCAGATAGACGGGATGCATGTTTAGTTTTAGAAAAAGTTTTTTTTTCACTTCATTCGGTCACCGGTTGATGATGAGGACCATTCGTGTCCTCGAAACGGCCGTCCCGGACTAATTATTATATTACTATATAATAAATTAAACTTGTGTGGTGCGGAGGGTGCCGATACTTATGTGTTGTTTACCATACTACGCCACAGTCCTTGCTATCATTACTGATTTCGAATATTTTATTGTTACTGTACTTCCGGTATAGCCGAAAGTGTTAACTTTTTTTATTTAAGTGGGACCTCTTGTATATTTTTGTAGATTTTGTAAACTTTTCATATTAGTTTTACCATTATCGGCAAAAAATGGAAAGATAAAGCACTTCACATTTATTCAGTAATTACTTCTTTTTATCGTAAATTGACAAAATGAGAGTCATCCAATATAGATAAAATTATTTCAAATGTTCAAGTTGTTCGCTGTTTACTTCCTGACTATATACAAGCCTGGTACAAAATTCCCAAGCTTCGTCTATACCTTGAATTATGGCGATTAACTGTTCCATTTAAATAAAAAGTTGCTGCGTCAGAAAATATCACATTGGTTGTAAAATGTTCGTCTACATTTCAAATTTTCTTCATTCTTTCGCAAAACTCTAGCCAAATTCCCTACAGAACGACGATTGATACCATGGTTTTGTGCCAAAGTTGTGGTAAAAGTTTGAGATGATTCTTCTTATTTAATCTCCAATACATTCATTAATTGTGGTCTGCAGTCTTCCAGTTTTAAGCATGAAGTGTTTCAATTTACAGATAATGGTACCAAAACCAGGTGTGGATGAATTTATTAAAAAGAATCCCTAAAAATATACAGGCTGTCCCGTTTAAATTAAAAACGGTAAGGATACTTATAATTAAACCCAAGGCACAGTAAGAACAAAAATTTCGAAATCAAATGTATTACGCATCATTATACTTACCTGCAAAGTTTCCGTTTTAAAGACATTTGTTTGATTCCATACTTTATCCTAACCCTGTACATTGTAGCGCTCATGTCTTTATGTAAATATTGAAAAGGAAGAACATGAGCCCGATGTGTGTCACTCATGCTCCCACCCGTATTCTCAGTTTGATATATTTACGTAGCGGCACAGCGTGGGCAGTACAATATGGCCACTACTTCCAATAGTTTTCGAGATATATATGTGGTTGAATGTCTAAGTTTTCAAATGCTTGGCAATCAAATCGTAATTACAATTACACTAATACGATTCGAAGGAAACAGAATCTCTTGCTTTTCTATTTTTAAAGTTTAGAGTTTTCGTTTACTTTCATTATTGGAAGGAATAATTGCGAACTAATTAGTGCCCATAACGTATACAGCATTACTACGGATAGATCTAAATGTACCTATAAACTTGACATTTTTCATTTCCATTAAAAAAATATTCTTCGTAAAAATTTTTCTTTACTTTAGAAAGTCTCTTTATGATAATTATTAGAACTTCGTTTAAATCTACGGAGTGAAAAATTTTAAAATACAAAATTTCGTCAGAAGTATATAGAGTGCCAGTTACTTAAGACTAAGAAATTACGCACATAAAAATTGTTTCAAAGTTGGGCAAGGTTCCATGTTAACAAGTAAATAGCAGACATACGATTGAGTTTCATAGGAAATGTAAAGATACATAATTATTTTGATTGTAAGGGCTACTATTTTTAACATACGGTTAAATTGTACTTTAAGCCAACAACTTAAGACAACATTAGGCCGAACTATTATAAACGACAACATCCAAAT
Source organism: Oryctes borbonicus (assembly GCA_902654985.2). Lineage (NCBI taxonomy): Eukaryota > Metazoa > Arthropoda > Insecta > Coleoptera > Scarabaeidae > Oryctes > Oryctes borbonicus. The sequence goes on from LR736857.1 coordinate 11,829,960, forward strand.
TTCATATTGGAACATTTAATAGCAACTTTTACTTATAGTATTTTTTATTCTTAACACAATTTACTGTTTTCTTAATTTTTAATCACCTCGTAGATCTAATATTTTGATTATTATTAAAGATTTTCCAAAATAAATAAAAATTTGTTAAAGAATTTTTTTTCTAAAAATAAAACCCGCAAGAATCATTAGAACTGTTAGGTTTAGCCGTGGACACACACAAATTTAGAATCAATAAATTCCACAGCAAATTAAAAAAACATTGTTTCTTATTCTATCCTAAGTACTATATTGTCATTCGGTTTGGCTACTTTTTTATTAAATTTTGATTCGCTGAACACGCTGGAACTTTTGTTAACATTTTTAACCGTTGATCGCTGATAGAGAATTATCCTCTGAATCGATTGCGACAAAGCGGAGCCTTCTAGCTCTATTAGCTTGGGAGAGAGCTTGAAAATTGAAAGAGAAATTTTCTTTCTTTAACTTAGTGCCGGAGTGGTCAGAGCTAGAGTTGAGCTATCTTTAGTTTTAGGGTGTTCATCGAGAGGTGCCCAACAGACTCATATTTGACTTTCTAGCTCGTTCAGCTGTCGGGATATAAGAGAGCAGGAAAACTTTCAAACCAAAATAATGAAATTTTTGGAATGCATAGAAAGTGTGGAATTTCGCCAGTCTGATGGTGCCGATATATAACATATTTGCCATATACGAATACTGAGGAAGAGAAAATACCGAATCACATTGAGTTCTATATCAGAGGATGTACATTTTGATGTAGATTAAAACAAAAAGAATGCTTCAGTTGACTTGATATATAACTATTTTAAGTTATTCATTTTAGTAAAGTGACAAAATCTAGGCAGATATACAAACTTAATTTTGAGATTTTTGTTGTATTGTCCATACCTGAAGCTAGTTGTTTTTGAGATACATTGCGTTATCGTCGTATTGGTGGTAATTAGGTATTAAATATTTCTACCCTAACACAGTGGCGTTGCTATTTATCTGATATCTAAGAGTTTATATTCCTTTGATTTTATTAGGTACGAGGTACCTCACAGTTCGAATATTATTTTAATTTGTTGTGGGCGATGATTCAAATACAAATGTTTTTTTAAATAATATTGTCAGGTGAAAAGTTACAAGAAAATGATTTTTTACAGGGAAAAATGCGTAGATATGATCTATATACATTCTAAGAGAATGCTATAAAAACTCTTTATTGTATTATTCCACGAATGTTGTGAAATACAGATTACAATTATCTATAGTCAGAAAGATATTTTTTTAACGTAGTTTGTAATTTTCTGGGATTGTGTTTTGTTATTTTATTTTGTTTCGCTTCCTAACTAGCACATTTGATTAACCTATGTATCTGCTTTTGCTCATATTTCGTACTTGATACATTGTGTTTTCGTTTGTTTTGTTTATTTTGTTAAACATGCATTATTATTGCATTATTTAACTAAATTATAGAATTTCTGAGAAAAATACCTCACGCAGAGTCATCATAGATTATTTATAATCATTCATTTCAAAAAGATTTTAAGATAGTTATTGATGTAAAATCATTCGTCCCTTTATAGAAATTAGCAGTAAGTGGGAGATTTGTTTTTCGAAAAATCCATCCATATATGACTCGTCCGCCATTTTCCTTCGGATAAATTCGAATCCCGTAGCTGTCTTTGTTGCCATTTTATATTCAAGAAGAAACAGTTGAAATTGAATTAAACAGGTTTCAAAAGCTATGTACAACCTACTATCAAATAATTTATTACTATTGTCTCATCCTCTGTGTATGTTAATCATGATGTAAAGCAACTGATTTTTTTCGTACTTTTGGCCTGTTGGTTAGTTTTAAAATAGAGGTATAAACCTGAAATAATATTTCACGAATAAGGTACAGAAGTACATTAGAAAACAAGAAAAACGTGGTTTTCAAAAAAAAAACGAAATATTTGTAGAACGCGGACTAAAGTGTTAGAAAACAAACCTTTGTTTTATTTGGTTCGTCTAATAGTATACTTTTAATGATATATTGTTAAGAGACTTATTTTTAATAAAATTAATATCTCAGAGTTTCTTTTGTAGGTGGCTCGAACGTAACAAATCAAACAAATTTTATAGTATGCGAGCTACAGATTTATTTCAACTAAATTTTAAATTATATCTTTTTACATCTTGAAAATTTTTCTTTTTAGAAGCGCAAATACAAATTTCTACTATAAAGGCCTAACCGACAGCTATGTTTTTGAATAGAATTTTAAAGTTGAAATGTATCAATTGATTTTCGGTACCTGTACACTCTTGTCCTTCTAAAATTTAGATTTCTATTTGGAGTTCAATCTTAATATTCTGAGCTTGAAACTGGCTTGGGTTTGGGGGGTTTGGTCATAACCAAATCCTTTCCGCCATGATCCCTGTTCTGTAGATGGCAAATTTGATGTTTTGAGGTAAAAAAAAAAAATAGTTCCAGTTTTCTTAACTTGTTTGTCGAGATGATCCCGTAATAACTAATATTTACTAACATGCCCTTCGCTACCATTGAAATGTACAGGTATAGCAGTGTCAGATATATAGGAAACTCCGCGAGAAAATGCTCCGATTCTTGCATATGAACAGCATGCAGTATGCTTGTCCGAATACGATGTGGTAGTAACATTTTCAAATAAAGAAGTATAAGATAAAATCCTTCTAATCTGGGGGAAATTGGTAGCAAGAAGTCATGAACACTGCTTTGAGATAAAAATGAACTAAAAGCGTAAATATGTCAAACAGAGACACTTTCCAATATATCACAACAATACATTCCTTTTAGATAGGCTTTTTCGTTCTTGGTTGATACTGTTTATGAATTTTTCAATTATAAGATTCCTTTGCTTTGTATATGCAAAATGAGCTACCAGTTTGCCTTCTACTACCAATTATTGTATTACCTATTTGCCGTTTGTATGGAGGGATTTAACATTACTTAACAAGGGATATCACATAAACAATATCTCAAAATCACAAGGGTTTTCGACTACAGATGCTATCTATTTATCATATGATAAGTTAAGCAACAAGTGGTTCATTCAGCTTTTCAATAGCCAACAGATATTACATCTTGTAATTCCATTTCTATTAATTTTGTTATTCTTAGTAATTTCGATTTAATCATTGCCAATTATATTAGAATCGCCATTCTTAATTACGAATAAATAAATGAATTAATTAGTAACTAGCGCATGTAAAACATGTGGGAAGAATCCTGTATTGTTAAATCATATTGTAGAGGCTGCTTACTTAGTAACAGGTGACGTATATGTAATATACATTGAATTTCTTCGCAAGTGTTGGCATTATTACATATATACATATACATTTATTTAAAGAAACCCTTGAAAATTATAAAATTTTAGCGGAGTTGTTAATCCAATAATCTGTTGATATTCAACTAATTCTTTTCGTAGTATATACTGAAACAGAAGCTTGGAGAGCTATCGTCAAGTTAGCTATAGGGTTACCTTAAAAATTGTAAGTTCATATTTACGCGGCACACCCAAGCTTTAAACCACAAAAGTTACGCCTTTCAATTTAGAATTACAAAATATTACACAAAAGTTAATATTATCACGAACCCGCAATTTTGTTAAACCATTCAACTACTTCCTCTTAACATTTTAAATTGTGCTTTTAAAATGTGAAGGCGAGAGAAGTGTACCTACGAAAATCCAAAGTTTAAAATAAATAGGAATCAATTCGTTTCGCGAAACTTATACGTAGCAATAATCAACAAACCTTCTCCTTTTCATCTTAAGTGTACGCACCTCACAATAATTTACATCGTTCGTCACGTTAATTTGCGCAACTCGCACAAAATTTTACGTATATGCGATGCCAATGCACTCTCTCGACTCTGAGGTGCAACTGTAAGGCGCTGACTCAACTTGTTCCTAACAAGCTTTCCACCCACAAAACCGTCCGATCCGCAGACCGCAGACACTCCTACACATGTTAGTCAAACACGGAACATTTCCACGCGGAATAGATTGATTCCATACTAATATTATAGTAGACCGGCATAAAATCTTTACTGTCTTCGGTGGAATACCGAATTTCGACATTGAAATGTTATTGAATTAGGGTGATATTGACGGCAGTATGCTATAAAGTTGTATTAATTAGCTTATCGAAATCGCAACCGAGTGTAAAAGAAAAAAGCTATGTGGACGATATCTAAAACTCTATTCTATTCAATATGGTTTTGCTTCTATAATTGCTGCACAGTCTTGGCATAGATTTGGTTAAGAAAATAGTGAGGGTTAAGATAGGGAAAACGATTAAATTTTCAAAACGATTGGACAGACTTGTATGTTGTCGACACTCAAGGAAACTGATATGTAACATTAGACGAATTAATACGAGTGTATCTAGTTGCTGCAAAAATTTAGTTATTTTCCCTATCTTGCCCATCGCTGGTTGTCAACATATTCTAGTTTAATACTCCTCCAAGCCTTCTGGATTCCAACATAAAGTTGATCGAAATTGTTGTAATTCTAGCCTTTAATTAGATTACCAACGTGATCCCATGTGTTTTCTATTGGATTTAAATCCGATTATTGCGAAAGCCAACAAACATCCTGTATATTGAGAATTCAGTTCAGAGCTTTTTTGAGAAACTGAAAATCATTACTGATATCGCTTATGAATGCTACATATCTCGGATAAGTAAGCGAAATTAAAAATTAAAGATGATATTCTCCGTTGCATTTTTAGATTCTTTGGATCGTGCGTTTATTTTCAATAGTTTCGGGTACAATTTTCAAAGCAACTTAGGTAAATAACAATGGCTGAATAAAATAAAATATTGAAAATCTGTCAAATTTACAAAAATATATAGCTATATGTAATAATCTACAATTCCTGTTGCAAAAGGAAACGTCAATTATATTTTTATATCTATTTATGTATCATCATTTGATCTTTATTTTTTAAATGTATAGAATCAGAACGGACGGAAGCGCCTGCTTCTGGGTAGAAGGCAAAAATAAGCTTAGATTACACCTGATTTAAAATCCTTCCCGATTCATCAATCAGAATAAGCAGAGATCAATGCATCCGTTACGGGATTAAAAGTAAATTAATACAAATGTTTTTGTTTGATCATTATAAAACCGTACAATTTTGCAACATTAGATTACTACACATCTGCTAGAATTCTTTTATCTATCTTAATCATTTCGATACACAACCAACAAGTGCATAGGTTATAAAACAAAAATAAAAGTGAACACAAACAAAGATTTATGTGATAATAGGCGCCTCGTTTAAATGGAAGCCATTTCAGATAAACTTCTCAAGTACAAAACTGGTTTTTTTACGATGGGTATATCTTTTTTCATATTCACGTATATGAAAAAAGATATACCCATCGTAAAAAAAAAACAGTTTTGTACATGTAATTTGTAAGTTTTTCGATTAATTAAATAGTTATTTCAACACCATTTTTCGCCGACTTACAAGGCAAAGATTTCAATAAAAGCTTTATTCAGTACTCCAAAAGAAATTATACGTGGTCTTGAGCTACTTGAACTTTGTCTGAACTAGTTTCTTGTAAGATAAAAGAAAATTTAAGTTAACAGAATGATTACTATGACGCATATAGAAAAATGGTAGTTATTATTACGATGAGCAGGAAAATAATATGTCTACGAGTTTTGTGTGGGTTTAAAATCGTCTACTATTTCTTCACATTTGAACGTAGATCTGCCTCTTCTCCTGCCTCCAACCAGTTCCTACACTAAAGGCAATTATAGATTATCGATTTTCCTGCTGCCCTCCATATACACTGGCCGCAATTAAAAATGCAATACCAACGAATTTTTGCAAAATAATGTTTATTAGTATCAAGAATGTTTATACTACGTATAAACATGTAAATGAAAGGCGATTCATCAAAAGGAAAGTAAGTAAGGTTCGTCCATGCTCAGGTGTTAAAGGTAATCGTAATAAAGGCCAGTTGCTACGGAACCCCATACGCACTATTCATCCGTAAACTGCCCATAATGTCGCTAGCGTCCCATCACTGTTGTGCTAAAAGGCCGACTGAAATTGGTGTTGCACAACCAAGCGTTTTAAAAGAAAATCTTCTAGGGGGGTAGGCCCTCTGGGTGCGCTTGAACCCGCTACATGTGCTTTACCATGTTTTGCAAATTATATTTGCAATTGGATTTGCAATTTGCGGAAACTGACACCGCTTTCATGTAGCCCAATAATCCGGCCACGTTCGAAGGGAGTTAATTGTTTATAAGGTGCACGTTTTCGTCTGAGATGCGCCACTGACGATTGCTTGAAACATACTGCTCATTTATGCAGAACATCTGGCTCTTGTAAATGTTGGAAAACAAACAAACAAAAAAAGGTGTTCTCTGGAAATACATTTGTAACATTTTAACGAAATACTTTAATAAATTAGGGGTGGTGACTTTTTAATTGCAGCCACTGTATGCCTTCTCTTTCTTCTGCTTTCTTGTTGTATTTCATGGTTTATTCTGATTATATATGACTCTCTCCTATTTTTACTGGGTTTACTATCGTTCTTAATTAATAAGATGGATGTCATATCAAATATATTGTTTCCTATTTCGAACCACGTTATCGAAACCATTTATTTATTCCAAATTCGCCGTCTCCCCTTTAGCATTAGTCAACAGCGTAGTTATTGCGACGAATCCTTTCAGCGAATTCTTTTATTCGACGAAAAAAAAAATAGAATAACTTCCACAATTGTAGCAATTTTACACTATTATAGATTATGTAGTGTTCTTTTAACTATAATGATTCAAGGAACAAGAGTAAATGAAATAACAATAACTATTCCTAGTTTTCATGTCTGCAACAGTTTCGCAATTTACAGGTAGCATTGGCCAGCCATAAAAATGCTACAGACGTGAACACTCATACGTAGGGTGTGTGAGCGTGCGGTCTCCATCTTTCCAAGTTTGGAGTAAGAAAACTATTTAGAGAGAATTGCGAACCCGATGAAAATAGTTTGACTATACAATAATATATCATTTATTAGGAAAAAATACTACCCCAGTCTAGTCCTAAGGCAAGAAACATTTGGTTCATGCATTTAGGCAGGCTCCGATAATAAAATCGTCGGTACAGATAAATGATGATTTACTTACAAACTGACTCACTTTCTATTATTTATTTTAAGATACGAAAATACATCGACGAACATGCAATCTCCTCGATACAGCATAATGCAATGCAATACTATAGAAACCTTGAATTTTGTAGGTAAGGATTTACTCAATATACGATCGTACAGGCACACGGTGAATAACGGAAATCTATTCCTGAGTGTTTTTTTACTATTTAATACATCTTTAGAAATGCAGGACAGATAATATAATACACGTATTTTGTTTGGCTCTCCTACAATTGTTTGAATCGGTATAATACCGAGTAGCAGGATTCTTAATAAAGCAGGATTCTTTTACTCAAATATTAAGGAGTAAGACTATCTTTTGTGAGTTTTCGTTATTTCTAAAGTATAAGGCATGAAATAAAATTGCTCCAATATTTTAATGAAAATTATTCTTTAACGATGGTGTAGCTTTCTATAATTATATGACTTTTCAATACAAATCGTTTCTATAATGTAGTTGGATTTCACAAGATTCTTTTCTGTATAAGACATGCCCAAATTTGGGATAACCTTGGTTGACGCAGGTAAAGCAGATGTTAAAATTAAATCATTATATATATATATATATATATAAAATTAAAGTATATAGCAAATATCGTATTCTACTATTGCTACCTCCAGACTTAGTTAAGAGATCAACTGAGATTTCTATGAACCATGTACTTACTTAGATACATGGCAATTCAGTTCAGCGACAAGGAAAATTTAAACGCGAGAAAAAATATTGAGACTGTTTTGCGGAATAACTGTCAAGTAGGAAAAAAAGGTAAAGATGGATAAGGGTAACTTCACATCCTCTTGTAATTTGAAACATGCGCATTTTGAATTAAAGGCAGCAAAACCTAAAGCTACAGATCTTCATGTGCAACCTAAAAGAATTGGGTTGTTAAGAAAATGCATCAATAGTGACAGCGAAATCGATCAAATGAAGCATTTATGGCGATACATGAAATACATTTCCGGATTCTTCCAAAAACCTAAAGGGTGTGTTCGAATTTTGGAAGTTATGAAATCCGAAATTGGTACGAACAGAGAAGAATTCTTGATTGTCAACAAGTCAAACCAGAACATTTGTGTATGAACATTTAAATCTTCTCTATAATTCTCTACTATTTGCGTAAGCAAATAAGAAATTACCTTCTATAAAAACAGGAAATAATGTGTATTTCACGGTATTCATTTCTATTGAAAAAATTTTGAAAAAAGAAAATTGTCTGGAATTAAGTACAGTGAGCGCTTGTAATGAGTATAATGCTGTAATTCCGTATCGCAAATAAAATTGCAGTACTCATAATGATAAAAGCGCTTACTCATTTTATATGCCGGCACGTACAATAAATTTTCAAAAATAGATTACGTTGTACTTCGTAGTGAATACTATTTTTGGGTATATCTGGATTAGTATTTGATTAAATACATTTTATCTCCAATTGAAATGTAAACGCACTGTGAACATGGCATTGTTGAATAATATACAAGTAAAATCTTATCTATTCTCGACAGTGAGAAGAACTTTGTAAATGATAAAATCAGTAAGCGTATTTTTTTGTAATAGTGTATAACTTGAGTTTTAATTGTGCTATTTTTGCTGACAAATTTGTGATAGCAGGCAAAGGTGTTCCATTTCCGAAAAAACCATTTATTTAAGTATTATTGAGCAAAACTTCAGATTTTGCTCAATAACAACTTTGAAATATAGAATGTGAATAATTTAGCTTAAAATTTATCTCAATCTTTCCAGACGTATTACAAGCTCAAATAGATGTGTTTGTCTTGTAATTAACTTAAATTCTAGAACAAAGCGGGCAATGGTATCTTTATTAAAGTTAGGCTTTATTCATATATGTATATAGCAAGTCAAGTCTTCTTTGTGGCGTGAATCAGGAATTAGAAATGCTTGCTTATCTCTAAAAGGATTTCCGGTACTTCTTTATTAGAATATAATATTAACCTTACATAAGTTACGTAGGTTATTTAATAAGCAATAATTTTTTTTTTGTATGTAACATCCATAATAATAATAATTTTTAAGGTGGAATTTTTGAGGAGTCAAGATCTTCCAGAGAAAGCATTGCTATTCGATGACCGTGTCATAGTCATGAAGAAGAGTTAGTATCAGAAAGTAGAGATGTGTCTGTATCGTTCCTACCGTACAATTGTACTGCGTTATTACAACCAAAGGAGCAAAATGCAATACATTGACAAAGTTACTTTACGGAAAAAGTTTTCTAGCTCTTCAATTCATAATGCATGAGAGTGACAATGATGTGAGTACATTTTAAAAAAATGTTAATCTGATTGATGCAGTATGTTTGTTACGTAATGCATGGGCGGAACAATATGTTCACAAAAATATTGGTCGCGCTTAACGGAAAGCCTTATGAATGATCTCATACTTTTACGTGTGTTACGCCCGGAGTTACAAGAAACAACAGAAACGTGTTACAATGTTTTAAATATTCCAGAAAGGATTTATAATGAACATCCGTCTACGGAGGAAAATATACGTCAATGGGCAGAAGAAACGGAGGATAGATGTCCCCGTGTTAAATAAACCTATTTGCGGTGAAGACGAAGAAGATGTCCAGCAATCGACCTTCCCAAAAATTAAGCATTCCGAAACACCTAACTATTTTAACAATCATAATACAATGATCAGAAGAAAATAAATTAACCTGACCAGCATCCTAACATTGATAAACTCAGAGGAAAGATCACTGTGAAATTATCTAAATTGTAAATTACTGGCTTGTGCGATAAATCGAACGTATTAATAATCCGAATGAGCTTGACATTATCGAGTCTCTATTGTTTTTAAATACGTATGTATAATATATAAAGGAAGGTACAACTTCCTTTTTTCACGTTAATTTGGGAAATGGTAACTTTATCTGACGATACGGTATCTATCTTATAATTAACACTTATATCTGTCAGTAATGGTCAATATTGATGTCATTCATTGTTTACTACTTTCTCTAATTTTCTATTGGTTAAAATTAAGTTTTAGCGTGCCTTGATAAATATCTGGTAAAATGAATTAAACTCACGTAAATAATTATATCCAACACGAATATCGATTTTCATGGTATTCCAGCTATGTGTGTAAATAACTTTAAGTGAGAAGTACATATGACCATTTGTACTGCACGATGTGCCGACTCTGCGCAACTTTTATCCGTGACGTCGTTACTTTAATACCTAAAATACGTAAAACTGCAGTAAACTTTCAGCAGCTTAATTGCTTAACGAAATGCGGATCGTTTTATTACCGTGAAAACAACGAATTTTCACTCGCATTTGATAGGGGCTACTTGACCTTTTCAAAATTATCAAATAATTCTTTTATTGAGGTGTAATTATTATATCAATATGTACAGAGTATATACTTACAAATAAAATCCACATTATCTCTGACGTAACAAGGCCTAAATAATACGTTAGCAACGAATTAAATGTTCAATTTCTAACTAGAAAGCCATAAAGCCAATATTTGATAGTTGACTTTAATATGTTTCGTGTCATATTGTGTTGATTGGTTTCATTAATTTCCACATTTCTTGCTTGTAACTATTTATAATATAAAACCAAGTTTGATTTAGATAAGAGATATTTATATAAGAATTTTGAGAATGTTGGATTGTAAAAATGCGTATTAGCTTTACCACGATCATTGGTAATGTAGCCTTTTTGTTATTCAATTTTGCGGTTCTTATCCTTGTATTATGTTTTGGCATGAGGTTATGAATTTAGGCAATTAATGTCAATATTAATCCATTTCTAAATTTATATGAGATTCTTAAAAAATGCAAAAGCATAAAAATATTTGTGTCGACGAGAGCTTGAGGAAGCTACTTTATATCAACATTTTCTGGTGATAGTGACTATCTGATGGTATCAGTAGCTTCCGAGAATTTCTCACACATATATTATGTATATATCACCTACTTAACCTTTGTTATCTGAGACCTTCAATGCGTAATGAATGCGATACATTTTTTGGTTTTATAGTATCGTACGGTTGCAATTGCATAAAGCTTACTACATAGTTTATTCTCTCTATCGTGACGATGGAACATTATTACATAACAGGCTTCAATGCCCAATAACAGGATAATAGAGTAGAACAAGTATATACACTGTGTATGTACTTATATACAAGATGAAACAAAATTATCTTATCTGGCTGCCTTAGATAGAGTATATGTCGGAGTTCGTCTCATGGTGTCTTCGCGAATAAAGCTGCTATTTCTTGAATTTTTGGTCAATTTCTGCAGAAATTTCTTACGCATATCATCCCTCAAATCCAGCATGTCTCGATGTTTATGATTTAGACTTAGGTCACAGACATGTAGGGGATATCAAATTAGAGCGGAATATTCTAGTTTACTCAGTACTAAGGCCAAGTATAATGATTTGAGTATGGATGCATCATTGAAATATTTAGGGAAACGCATACGCAGAGAGTTTACGTGATAGAGTGGTACTTCTTGTCTGGCAGAGGAATAAGCAGGCTGAACAAGAACAACATTAATTGATGATATTTCCGAGAAAATTTTAACTATCTACGTAAGCAAGGACAGGAAGATCGATTTTCCAATTATTCGGAAGACTGTTATAGATTTTTACTCCAAGAATATCAACACAATCTGCTGTTAGTTTTAGACTATGTTTCATATGATGTATCTTAGGATCTCCTATGCTGCGCATTGTTAATCTCTATTATATTTATTTATTATATTTTATTATGTTTGTGAATATAGCAAGCAGTTTTTGAAATGTATAATTCAAATATGGTTAGAATTTTTAAAGAGACGAAATAGATTCGACAAGATGTTAATTGATTGATACCAGTAATACATTTAATTGTAACTTTCTGCTTAAGGAAAACTTCATTCGGTTCTTAAAGAGTCAATATTTAAGGATTGTTTTAAGTGTCTTAATTTTGAAATTATTATATTTGGGGTTAAAGACTGACAATGAAGATCCCATCTCAGCGACGAAACTAGAGTTACTCCTAACAACTTAGCTAAACTAGAATGATCAATAATGTTGTTGGTAATCTGTAAATTTGAATAGGAGTTAATTTTCTTTTGGATAGTGTAAAATAGAATGTCCTTAGTTTCATCAAAATTTACCGAGAATCCATTTGAACAACATCACTGTACATTCGATCTAGCATGTTATGCGCAACACTCTGCTCATTGCTAGTACCCAGTATAATTGTACCGTCTGCGTTACGCACCACACTGTAGTCACTCAAAAAATCAATAAACAATGAAAACAAAACTGGTCACCAATATCGCTCGGTAACAGAGAAGATCTAATATTGTGTTTTGTGTTTTTAACCTCGCAGCTGCAAAGATTCATGTGAAGTTTTACTTGAAAATATACAAGTATTTGCTATTCTTAATATTCCCGTTAATTATGCGAATTGCATGCTTATAAAGTTTCACGAAAACATAATGGAAATGCCAATGATCGCTGGACGTACAATAGAACGGGTAATCAATTTCCTGGAGAATCTGTTTCAAACAAGCAATAATAATAATGAGATAAATGTACGCCTCGTTAAGTACTTCAAAGAAATAGCGTTGCTAACGTCCTGGTACTTTGCTCATGTCTTATAATGTTGAACATGCATTCGTGTTCATCCACAATTTTTGAAATTTCTTTTTTTAAAAACTGATCTGGAATCTTTCCGGAGAGGGGTATGTTACGTTCTCCTGGTTTGAAGAGCAATGCTGCTAGTCGTCTATTTAGGTGTATCTTTCTTGTGAAGAGGGAGAACCAATTGCTTTACTTAAATGTATAAAATAGTTGCTTATTTGCTCGATAGCTAAATATCTCTCGAAATGAAACAGTACATATGTATGAAAAAAATGATTAAAACAGTTCCCGTTATAACAAAATAGAAAATATTAAAAAATGTGAGCTTTTGCTTTTGTTTAGATACAAAAATAAGGATATAACTTATAATATTATATATTATTGTACTCTTTTTTTTATAATGCGGTTTTCTTACCTCTTTTGTACATTTTTTGGGCTCATTTCTACGTATATTTGTATACATGTGTCTCAGTATATTAAATTTGCAACGTTTGTATTGCATTATCAAGGCCACACCAAACCCTATAGGAGCTCGAACGTCTGGTTTTGCAGAGACAGTAGCTAATATAGCCGGCTACTCAGACTTCGTATATCTGCTATGCCAACTCTAGTATGTTACTGCCTCCTCATAGAAGCGGGAATGTTATAAATCACAGATAGTGCGGGTGTGAGCGGTTGCATGACGTATAAGCGACAAAGCGACGGCAACTAGTCGCGGCAGTTCCTAACGCTTGTTCTCCGAGGAACCTTGAACACTATGTACATGTGCTTCACGATTTGTTTCTCGCCGAATATTTGTTTAATGCTTGAATAAGGTGATTCTCTGTCTAGTTTCCGTCTTATCTCGTGATTTTTTGATATAAGCGAACTTGCGATTATTTAATTTAATGCAATTTAATTTACGTAGATTCTTACTTTGTGTATTAAATGAAACTAAATATGTTTTAGTAATAAATACGTACAGATGTAATTTTTTAAAGGGATATAAGTACAATGTAAATGAGTTTACAAGTAGTAATAAAGTAAATGAAATGGTTAATTTAGAAGTAAGGTGAGTGAAATATTAATTTTTCGAAATAAAACAATGGAATTATGATTTTACAAAATATAAGAAGTGAAACTAATGAATTTATTGACATAGGGACGAAACTAAAATATTAAGACCCTTTTTTGGTACATTACAAGAAGATTTATTGACACGTCATAATATGTCGTCTTTGTCAAACAGAAGAGATTCCATCTGTGCTTGAATAAACTTCATATTTGAGCGAATGACCTTTCTTGTCCCTTGAATAGTTCTAGGTACCAAAGCATTTTTATAGCAACATTTACACGGACAAATTTAATGGAATAGGGAATAGACATCTTCACATGACCCAGTTAGTGATGATGAGGATTACTGTATGTACTCTAGTGAGTGTAAAAATCTACATGCTAAGTATATATAATTTTAATTAGTGTAACTTATTGTACTTAACTATATAGAATTTATTTTTTTATATTTATCCTCTTCATAGGCTTTAGTCCGTTGGATAAATAAACGATATTATCATTATTATTAGTAAGACATATGTAAATAATTGTTTACGGATGCAGCAGTAGATTCGTGCTCTATAATATAACATCATAGGAGACAAATTAATCATGAAATATTGAGAAAAATGACTATTATTGGGTATAGATTGCTATAATATTTAATTGTAGGTCTGTGTCCAGAAGCGGTTGAGAAACATTGTGGTTGTGATAGAAAATGCTGGAAAAGAATGAATTCATGATTCTGCTGCTTCCAGCCATAAACAAGCTGAATTCTTCAATTCAGTTTTTGCTTATGGCACGTCACTTCTAGCGGGACTATGGGAAAAAGGGATTACGTTAGCCTTTTTAGTAGCGCGGTTGGAATTTGATCGCGTTACATTTTATTTTAAATTTTATCGTTTAAAAAATTCTACAGCAAATCCTAACAAATAAATTAAAAAAGTATTTATTATCAAACATTCACTTAAGTAGACATATAAGTTTTACTTACCAATAACTTTAAAACAAAAAATAAAAGCTCTGAAAAATGTAAAAACCTATTTGCAGATTTATCACTATAACATAGAAAAGAAGAACGCTGCTCCTCTTAACACTTGAATATTCATCCTAAATTAGGATTTACTTCAGCAATTATCTGTTCATGGAGGATCGAATCTTGTTGCAAAACATGCGACAAACCAGCTGAGAAGGTACACCATAATTGAATAAAATCAAATGCCACCACTCAGTCGTTTTTGGCTGCGCTAATAAACAAAAATTTGTTCTTTCGTTTCTAGTCTAATTGGGCATCCTAATCGGATTAGAAATGTTTTAAAATTGATCATAAACAAGGTACATCCTGTTCATTAAGAAAGTCAAATATTTCGCAGCCAAGTTAGTGATGAGACGTATGGTAATAATATACATGCTTTTGCAAGATTTTGCTAAAAGTCAATTTTCAATTCACATTGGGCGATAAAGACATTGACTGCTCATTTTGAAATATATTCCAATGAAATAATTTCATTTCTTTTCTTTTGTAAATCGTAGGCAAATATTCCTTATTGCTAGTACCCATCATACCTAATGCATACACATTTCAGTTTAACCGTAGATAATAGAGTTAAGTGCATGATATGCATTGGGTACTTTAATCCTACACTTAATTCAGGTGTTTATTCTAGTAATCCTAAAAAGGGATTTTATCTCACATCAAACGTTAAAACCACTAATTCCTTCGAAGCGTTAGGCTTTTAGGTTTAGGTAGCAATAATTTTATTTGTATTGCTATGTCAATGTTTATGTTTATTAACGTGGCATGGGTATGCAATCTAATTAATAAATAAAAAAGGATAACAGAATTGATCTTCATGTTTGTTTAAGTATCGTTTACAATGTTTACAAGTAGTAATAACCAGCGCATTGACTAATTAAGTGGATAAAAATAGATAGCGGTTTCGGATCTGGCGGTAATTTTGATGTGTAATAGTCGTTCGATTTTGCTTTTAGGATGGAAATGTTTATTTTGTTTTGTATCGTTTAAAACGCTAAGACGCTTAAGTTAATACTTGCTTAATGAGCAATTAGATGTATGTAGGTGTTCATGTTATCAGAGTGATGTTGCATTAGGTATGGTGAGTTTTGATCTTTTTATCAAGCTATTCAATTGTTATTTAGTCCAAGATAATCAACTAAAAGTTTATATATTTTTTTAATAATTTTTGATTGTTGGAATAACTTGTTGCATAGATACTTGCTAACTTTCATCATAGGAAAATTTTACATTCTCCAAAGAGAAGGAAATGGTGACTACATAATAAAATTCTACATTGCTCTGTCTATGTTGCCGGTAGTATTTCCACTCTTCTCTTATTTTGGCTTTGAGTAATGTTTTTGAAGAGCGTCTCTGACTCTTTATTTCAATTTTCGCAAAGTGCTACAAATGTTCGATTGGCTTTAGGTGTGCAGATTGGGCGGGTCAATCTAAAAGTCTTTCAGATCTAGAAGAAGATGAAAACCATTTTCGTGTATTCATTCTTTTTTCATTTCATTCTTTTAGTTTTTCGAGCTATGTGGCAGAGAGCGATATTTTGTTAGAAAAAAATGTTTTGCATGCTATGGTCTTAATGTTACAATTAAACGTATGCGGTCATGACATGCGAACATTTTCCAACGGCTTATGATCCACCGCTAGGGTTAAGATTAGGAACGTCGCAATTCTTATGAAATTGTCCGTTAACCCTATGAGGCACAAATGTACCTCTAAGGGCATCAAAAAACTAAAAAGGAAGCTACTTTATTTATCAAAAGCAATCCTTAAAATTAGTATTATCATGATTCAAAACAATATATTTTTAATAATTGGTTTTACTAATTTCTTTCGTCGAAGCACGATATCCCTTTCCAATTTTCAATTGACCAGCAGAAACATAAACCAAAATCGGTTATGCACGTGTCACCTCAATGTTTAGTGATACTCTCGTTTGACTTGAATGCGGGCTGATCTGATACTAACAATGAGTGAGTGTTAGTATCAGATCAGCCCCCATTCAACTGAAGCGAGAGTATCACTAAACATTGAGGTGACACATTTGCATAACCTATTTTGGTTCTCAGAATTGTTCGTGTCTCAACTTTACTTGCTTTTTGAAAGGAACACCTGGCTACAATTTTAGAGAATCTCGCAGAATAACATATCTTTGTTTGTTTTTTTAGGTGTCCCGTTTTATTGGCCAAGACTGCGTACGGGTTTGAAAACAATCCTTTTTTATAAAACTTAAATTAGCAGCCATTCTGGAGATAATAATTTCTTTGATGGTAGAAATAATAAGCTGAAGTTTAGTATTTTTCGTTTCTCTTTATTTTATAAATTTTATATTATATGATACACATATGTAAATTATTATATCCAGGTGCAAATTATTAATAAATACGAAAGCTTTCTGTACGCATAACCAAAAGTACTATAGCACAGCATTAACTTAGCACAATTAATAAAATAAAAACACTTATCCTAATTTAGTCTTCATCAACGTCGTAAATTTCTCCAAACCCGCCTGGTTAGTCTCTTCATAATATGGTAATCCCTTCATTTTTTCTATCCACTTCGATATATGAGGAAATCTGTTCTCTGCAACCGGTACGAGGACATTTGCTGACGTGATTGTTGCCACTATGGCGAAGTCTGCGATAGATAATTCATATCCGGCGACGTAGGACGATGTTTCTAAAAGAGTTTCGAGAATGTTGTAGACGTTGTTTAAAGCGTGGGCCTTTTCTCTCGTAACGAGTTTCGCACCTTCTCTGATTATCGACTCCTAATTGTAAACGAGTAAAGTATAATATAATTGTATGCCATGTACTTTTGAAGCTTTATATGGTTGCTTATTGTTTTTTATTGAGATGTCATAAAAATGCTTTATATCATAAAGCTATAAATTGAGAATGGATTGTAAAAATTGCTATCTATTAATATTACATGTACGATAAACAACCAACCAACTTTATCGTAATTGTTTGCAGGTTCAAAATTTATGAGAGTTACTTACGGTTATCGCTGTATACTTTGGGAAGAGAATACCGGAGTGGAAATGCAACCGTTGGTCAATGGTAGCCCGTTTTTTTGGATCAGTAGGATAAAGAGATTTGTCATCAGCGTAAGCGTTGACTAAGTATGCGTTGATGGCATGACTGTCCCAAATTACGAATCCATTATCGACAAGAGTAGGTACTGTATGTTGCGGATTAATCTGAAAACAATGATTGACATGTACTCTGATAGCTTACATTTACTACAAAGTATTTTACGAAATTCATTAGTTGTCAAGAAGCTCAAGCTCTAGTGTCGCTAAGATTGTTCCTCGTCAATCTAGATGTCTCTGAATTATTATATTATATATTTATAATAAAATTAATGTCAATGCCTTAAACAGCAAGCTAAAATAGGAGAAATGAATTTGAGCAATGTAATGCTATTTTAACAACCGACTTGATCCTAAGACTTTAAGAGAAAACAAACCAGGATAAGTGGGGAACCACGGGCTTCAACTTTACTGGAAAATATACGAGGCGATTTGAGCACAATTGGTGTTTGTAAGGCTCTCGCAAATAACCTAAGGTGATGAAAATAAATTAATCTGTTTTTATATTTTAAAATATTCACAATAAACATCCTTGTTTATAAGCATACTGCGGATCGACGACTACCTGTATCACCGCTATTCCACTCGAGACAGAATGGGATACGATACATTCGTTCAGTCGCGGCGTGTATTAGGGAAAACCGTACACAGTCACGATAACCTAAATGTAAAATATCAGAGGTGGAGATGCATCGAATGGACAGCATAGTTTAATTCTCAATACCGCAAGAACATTAAACAATGTCTAAGGTTATATTTTATAGATATCATGTAAAAGTGATTTATTAAATTAATTACTAAATTAATTACTAAAATATATTCTAAATTTTCTGCTGTGAAATGTGTCGGCTTACTTGTTAAAATATCTTTAAATATAGAAAAGCTTCTTTTCACATCACAACTTGTGAGGGGAGAGTAGCGATTTTCATCTACCTTAATTCCACTTCGTTTAGCTTTTAGGTGTCTTAATCTTTCTTCTTTTGCTTTTTTGTTTTCGCTAATTATTTTTCTTTGCAGATATTCTTGTTTATCCAAATCCTTGTCTTTGTTTATAGACTGTCTTTTCTTGATTCCAAATGGGCTCCTCCTTGATATCCTGTTTGATATCCCATGTCCATTTTTGTACCGTTTACTATAAAAAATTGTAGTGAACGGTACAAAAATGGACATGGTAGCCCACTTTTACTTTATTTTCTTGTTGTCTCCGTTTTCTAGGCTAGCCTCTAATTTGCTTCTGTCTGTTTTTCATTACCTTTCCCTTCTTTTGTCTATTTCTCATTTCAATTTTGTATATTCTTTCATTTATCTTTGTTACTGAAGATATGTAGCTTTCTATTCCTAAGGACTTATCAAAGGTGCTTTCTATTGTTTGCTTTATTTCTTTTGGTTCTTTTTCCTTTATTAATACTGCCGTTATTATGACGTTGTTCCGTCTCTCCATCGTTTTTAACTCTTCAATGTTGTTTTCAAAGACAATTATTCGTTTCTTCAGCTCATTGTTTTCCAGTCGTGGATTCCTCTTCGTGATATTTTCTTTGGTGTTTTTTTATTCTTCTCAAATCTGTTCGAAGTTTTTCAATCATTGATTTTAAAATGTCTTTAATTTCCTACGTTCTTATCTGCGCATTCCGCCATTGCTTCTTGTTAATTTAATTGTCTATCTCAACCTGGCGCCAAGCGCCGCTTTCACGAGGTTTTTATTTTGCAAACACTTTCGGGCGCTCACTGATGTTAATGTTCGTTAACCTTACCACTCACTTGAAAAATTATTATTCGTAACTACCCAAATTTGGATTTAACTACGCAACGCAAATTTTTCACTTGTTAACCACGCCAGTGCCGTACTCGTCGTCCCTATAGGTATACTCTTTGGAGTTATTATGAATGAAACGCTGAAATTTTGGAAGAGCTAGTTGTAACATGGGAACTATTAACTTAAAATTTTTGCTCACGAAACACTTCTGGTTGAACCGGAAATAGTTACCAACTTATTTTAAATATAATGGTATACTTTTTATCAGCATAATCGATCGTGTACATTGCATGTGAACAATTTGTATTAGGGCATCTTATTCCTAAAGCCAACTGTGTATTTACGATAATGTTGATATCTTAGTACTTGCAGGGCTCTTGTTAAATTTAAATATTTCAGAATGTAATAAAGATGAAGATATTTCCTTTTGTGGAACGAAATGGAAGGTCAAATGTACCATATCTTATCGTTATCATTACTCGATTTTTGGCCAGGCTTACAAATTGTCAGGAAGTAAACGGCGAACAGCTTTTGAAATAATCTTGTCTATATTAGATGATTCTCATTTTGTAAAAGTAATTGCTGAGTAAACGTAAAGTGTTTTATCTTTCAATTTTTTGCAGATAATGGCACTAAAACCAATATGCATGAATTCGAAAAAGGAAGGTCTAAAAATTGCAAAAATATACAAGATGTCCCATTTAAATAAAAAACTTGAGCGCACTTTCGTTTTCGTTATTACATCTACAGAGTTTCATCAATATCGTTGCCGTACTTCATCCCAACAGCATCCCAGAAGAAACTGCATGCAGCTGAGAGCGAAACGTTGGCAGAGTTCACTATCACCTTTACCACAATAGCTCACGCTAAACGCAACTTTTGATAATTTAACTATTATCTTTAACAGAAGAACTGAAATGATCTAAGCTAAAAGTAATCTATTTATACACCTAAGAGTGTTCTTGAGGTCAGTTTCAAATTTACCGATGAAAAGATAGAAGTGGTTTATTTTCTTCTGGTTAAGATTAGATACGTTCATAACTTATCGTGCACCTTACCTAATACCAGCAAATGTTTAATAACTATTCTTTGATTTAACTAAATTCAAAATTACTATTAGATTTACCCGCGCGGAGAAGTAGCAGACTACTACTTACTACAAGTATTGCTTTTCGCAATATGTTAATCAGAAATAGAAATAAGTTAGAAATATATGTATACAGAAAGGTTGCCAGTTTCGGTTTCGATACATTTGCTTAATTTACCTTTAACTAGAGAGAGCTATCACAACGAACTTAGAGAAATCATCAACATTGTCAAGTTTAAGAAGAAAGAAGGTGTCGTCTATAATACTATTAGGCAATATAAGAATATAGTAAGAATTAAAAATGTACATTTTTAGAGCAAAATTATGTACAACAACAAATGATTAATTTTTTATTAAAAAATTCGTATAGAAATTTTCATATTGAGTTGTGCCAACGAATACATTCTGCTATTTGCCTGGGAATGCTTTTAGTAAGATGATCTGTGGAGTTCTGTGGAAATGCATTCCACACCCACTTATCGACCTATCGTATCACAGACGCAAGCTAATTGAAAATATTGATGTTGACCTCTTCGATAATATAATTACTGCGGCAACTGTCCTGCTGAAACGTGGAATGATTTAGTTCTTGGGTATATGGTAATGCGAATGGTTCCAGAACTTCGTAAATGTACATTTGAGTATTAAATGGCCTGGAAGGTATACTAAAGGAGTCCACAAACAAATGCGAGATTTGTTTGAAAAAATGAGAATTTACTGTTCATCTTAATCTGCTCGTATACTACACCATTCTAGTCTATGGGCAAAATGCAGCTTAGTGGGAAGCAGTGATATATGAAACGTATTGTTATTCTATGTCTTAGTCTTCTATCTTTCCGTTCGCTGGTTCTTCTAGATCTTCCAGGGCTTCTTCTACATGTTGCCCACTTTCTTCAGACCAATCACTTCAACAACGAGTAACTACACCAATATTCCTTGGCATCCGTCTAGCGATTTCAAGAAATGCAATATCCGCCTCATGCAGCCTAACGAAACGACCTCTTTCAAAATCGCAAACTGGCGATAATTTGATTGTCTTCGAACTCTTGCCATTTTAATGCGCTAACTCGTAAGTATAGATTATTACAATTGAAGCACCAAACCCAACTGATCGAAAATAAGGAAAAGAGAAATGAATTTTTCAATACCATCGGCACAAAATTTGATTAAAAATTAATACATTTACTTGTTTCTTGTCACATAGTATATATCAAATTACCCTATTATCCAAGTTATACAAAAACTTCTGAAAAATTCTTTTTTAAACTTCATGGCAAAATTGTGTTTTAATCAAAAAAATCTTAAAAACATTTTAGGAAACCAATTAGATAACATGAATAAATTAGTAACTTATAAAACATTATGTAAAGATTGTAATCGAGTTTATATTGACGCAACAAACTAATTAGAGTTGGATATAAAGAGCTTGAGAAGAACCACAATGTTGATAACTTAATTAAGAACGTTAACAGAAATTTACAATTACGTCCATAAATGAAGCTATTTTAACGAATTAGAACTCTTAAATTCGAGCCTCTACTATTTGTTAAATCAAGCATGATTGCTAAAAGTGATTACTTAAGTATCGAATCGTACGTCCAGTGTTAATGAAATGCAGTGATAAAAAGTATGGATGTAATAAAAAAGAAAAAGTTTATTGTTGCTTTCGCTAGCCGCTATTCTTATCACTCGGTTATTGCTATCAACACTTTTAGGCCCAAGAGAGATTATTGGACAATGACTTTCGTGCTGAATTGTCGACAGATTTTCAACATCTCAGACTATTCGTAACCATTAGAAATGCAAGGAGAGTGTTGGGACGGTTTCTGATCACATCGAGGGCTATTGGCACACTCTGGCACAGCGGAGTCATCTTTAAGATGACGGTTACATACAGGCTTGAGTGCTCTTCCCGTTGGTGCGTATCCTTGGTTGTATCGCTGCTTGGGCCGGATCTTTTTCTGAATTATATTAGAGACATTTCCAGATATCCGGTTGTACGGTTTGCTGTCTATGCTGGCGGTACTGCGGTCTATACCCGCAGCAGCAATGAAAATGTTGTCACAAATTTGCAGTAGGCTGTGGATAATCTCCGTGATTGGACAGACAGATGACGTTTAAATATAAATCGCTGTAAGATTCACGGGCAGGAGACAGCATCTATATCAACGGTGTTCGTTTGCCAAGGCACACAGGTTCGTTGGTAACATTTAACTGAAACAGGACTTGAAAATCTCCAGTTCGATTGACTACGTTAAGGAATTTCTGCTGAGGACATGACACCGGGCGCGCAATTCTGGGAACCCTTTCATAAAGGACGTCATGGAACTACAGGACCGGCCATCGCCGAGGAATCGGGTTATCAGAATCTGTGATTACATTGATCTGGCAGAGCCTTAGTACGCGTTTAACTGAGAAGAGTTCATCACATACCCCAGCAGCGCGAGCCAACTGTTAACTAGAAATTGTAGAACTTAGAGGTATCACCTAGTTCTACAAGGAAATTGCACATAATGGTAAAAGACGTAGTATTCACAGAAAGAAACTCTATGATTGTAAATTTTTCAAATTCATGGCTACTAAGAAAGAAATCTCTTGAGATGTTATTGTATTCGGTGTACATAAATCAGTTGTAATTGCATTCCCGAATAGATCAAATATAAAATAAATTATCTACTTTGTCTTAGTTTCTAATCTTTACCTTAAAACATGAGTAATTTACATTTATCGCAGGATATGCTGGAAGAATACTTGATAACGCATTCAAGCATCAATAATTCAAACAAAAGATTAAGAGATTACTGCAACGGGATAAAGATCTATTTAATATTGTTATTTGCAAAGCAATTGAAATGATTTATAAATATGTTTGATGATTTACGCGAGGTGTTGGAGTATGTGCTCAACTTTGTTAAAGGTCTCAGAGCTTAACTTTTGATAACCTTCCATATTTATTATTACTTTGTTCTATATATGTATGTACGTTGCAGGAACCACTTAGGATGTAATCCAATCATATAGTTGAACAGCAATTGACAAAATTAAAACTGTCGACTGTAATTGAATTATTGTAGGCGGTGTAACTTTATCTTTTAGGTATATGACCGAAGTATTTATGTGAAATATCCAGTGCTATTTGTGGTATTTGTTTTTTATTGGATGTATGCAAAATTAGGGTTTACTAAAACACACGCAACATACTAAAGTTGCCATAAAAAAATTTCTATAACCTAATGAGATTTAAATAAAGCAAGAAGCGCATCCTCGATAAAGTGAGAATTCGCTAATAAGTTATAGGTCAGGTACCGAGGCAATTTAAATTGTAAAATCATACGCACCCGTAAAAAATGTGGAGTCATATGTCCACCGCTAGCTAAGTCTATTGGCTGTAGATCTAATTCGATATCTAGAGCTTTAGATAACAGAAGCACACTTCTGACAGCTGGACTAGCTTCATCCATGTAAAGGATAGGCGGCATTTTCTTCTCTGAAAATTTCATTCGGAAATCAAGGTATGTAACAGCACTTTCCGAGCACAATTTGAAACTACGATTAGGATTTGAGTTGGCTATGTTTTGTTTACCTGTTATCTCTTATCGTGTTTGCGATCAATGAATTGAATGTTGTATCGGGGATGCCGATAAAACCTAAAACATGCACTTATAATAAAAAAATTTCGATATTATGTTATATTGAATAACAGGCTCAGATAACGCAAACTATTTACATTATTAAAAAATCTTCTACATGAAACGATTACATACAATAGTTGATATGGTATATGCTTCAGCATAAATTGATTATCTTTATAGATAGTGTCACTTGATTATAGTGAAGTAATACAAAGAAAAGTAGATAGAAACTACTTCAATTTAGTACTTGAAATAGTTTTTATATTTAATCATTATTTATAAATTAATTGAACTAGATGATAGAGCTAAGAATGCATTTAATCTGTTAATGCGGATTATAATTAATATTAATAAAGAATGTTCAAAAACTAAACTAACAAAAGCGATGATTCGAAAGTTGCGGAGTATTTTACCGCCAAATTATAACAGTTAGATAAGAAGTTGGGGTTTACTAGTTACCAATCAAGTATCAAGTGAATATTGCTCTAAGACAACAATTATGAACTTTTGCTAATGTTCTAATATTAACTAACGCATTTATTACATCTTACTGGTTAGCAAGCATAATTGTTTAGATTCGCAAATATCTTCCATTTAAAAACAAAAAAACACTTGATTGATTATTGTAAGTAATATTTATATATCTAAAATTAAATTTAATGACAATGTAAGTTGTGAGATATATATTTTATCCAAAAAAGAATAAAGCATGCCTATATACTTAAGAATGTCCTAACGTGCTAACGCCAAACGAGAGGAAATTGATGGGTAAGTTAATCTGGTTTTATCAAAGTTATGTAATATCGGTATTGCTGGCCATAAAAAAATTAAGATATATAGCAGCTTTAAAAGACTAATAAGTACAGCTACTTAAATACGAGAAGTTTATTTCATAACAATCTTTTTTTCTCTAGCCTGATGATTTTTTGGTCTGCTTTACGATATGATATCCTGTACAAATGTTTTTCGGGTTATAGTGGGCAACGAATGCTATCTCTTTGAATGTAAACCTTGTAAACATATCGATATAAACCGTTTGGAAGTACCCTACAAATATTTCCAGCATCACAAATTATTCAAATACAAAATTCTAAAATTGAAAACGTTAGTCACATTCAATAAGCAGTTACGTTGTTAGTGGCGTTCATAACAAACACAACCAGATGTTATCGGTGGCTTTTATTTATGTGCTTTTTCAGTATTTCGCGAGCTTGCATTTGCAGTAGAAGCTTGCTTTTTGGGGATATCTTGGTAAATTTCTACACCAGGAGACTATCACAGCGGTACAGGCACATGAATCATGTTTTTATTATTCATATGCTTCCGAATCCATTTCATGATGACTTGATGACTATCAACAGTGCTTTTCTTGCAGAGAAATGTATATCAAGCGTCAGGAACAAAACCATTATCAACACGAGCGCGAGCTAGTGCGAAATAAGAACCGAAACCAATGAGCGATTTCAAACTAGTGCTTATTCTTCTTGTAAAAGCTTGTCGACTGTTTTGAATAGTGAGTGCGTGTTAATTTGCAGCGTGTCCTAAATGAAGCAAATGAAAAGTATGAGATGTCAAGAAGTAAACTGTATCTTCTCCTCTAAATTCCTCGATAGTTCGCAAGCATTTGTGCCTCCACCGAATAATATCATCTCGTTCAATCAGTATACTCTCTCGTTCTATGTTTTTAAACTCAAAACCCATGTGATGAAGTCAAGGATATTATCATCACTATTGATGCAATGCATTTAAAGCATACTCTGTTTCATGAGAAAACAATGTTTTATGAGAAAACAATGAACTTTACGTCGAATACACGCTTACGTGTTCTCATGGTATATATGCAAGAAATATGTTTTTCCTTTACTTGTTTTCTTTTACGCTCTAATCAACCTGAAGCCTTCTTTTTTGAGCAGCAGCAGTCATATCCATAGATTTACTAAAATAATTGGTAATCATATGTTTTGTTAAATTGTTACTATTTTAATTTCAATATTAGTAAAATACCAACATTAGTTGAACATTTGCAGAATTCCAATTAATCTTGGTTAATAATACAAATTATCAGTTTTTATTAAAAAAAAAAAACTATTAACATTACTTTGTGGGGGTAATCAAAGTCTTCAATTGTTTTCAATAATTTACATCTTGAATATATTTTTCATAAAAACGCACAAAACTACCGCAACACACGCGGAATCCAACAGTCTAAATTCATAAATATCAATCCATAACATCAGAAATCATCGTCGTTAAGTCAATCGTAGAAAGTATCAAGTCCTTGGATTGGCATTCCTGAGGCGTTGTGTAAACGTGTGGGCAAATAGAAACATATATTTTTTGACAGCAAACGGTTCTTTGGAAAAAACTATTTAGAGATTCAAAAGAAATTGAAAAAGAGAATAAACAAGAAAATCAACTCGAGAAACTAAAGGAAACAACTAGAGAGGACTTCGAAGAAATGGATTTGGAGCATCAACGTAAAAGGGGTTAAAATAGGATTTCAAAAAAGTACTGCAAAACAAATACAAACTCAAAACCCTTACTCCAAGTAAATTAAAACTTTTTTGTAAAAAACTTTGAAAATGAAAGACAGGGACTTGTGATTATCATTTAATTCGATTGTTCATCGTGTGTGGGATATATTAGAACATATTAATAAGTACGATGATTGAGACTCTCGACAGTTGACAGCATAGTATATTAAAAAGATATTTGTTGACATAATTATAAGTGCGATGAGTGCGATATCGCAACATCGCAACCAGAAATAAAGATGGGATTATTGGTACGCTTCTGCGATTACAAAGACGTATGAATACTGTTATTATTGAATGCCATACTATATGGAGGTTGAGACGGTCCATAGTTCATGATTGCGCGGAAAACTTTTCTGGAAGTGTGAGGCAACACAGTGAACTATTTTCTTCAAATTTCTTTTTAAATGCAGATGGTGTAAATTGAAAATGATTTTTTTTGACGCTCTTTGTAAAGACCAATGCTTACTATGGAAGCCCAGAATTTGGTATAAACAAAACATTTTAGTGTTGATATTTAATACGCAAATGCTTACAAGAGCACTTATGTAGTTTGCCAAAGCGCGGACTCGATTGGGGGTAGCATTTTTGTAGACCCATTTTAAATTAACTACGAAGCTTCAAGTAGTTTCTTTAAAATTACTACTAAAGACTATGGAATCTAATCATCGGTATAGTAATTTTCCAAAGTAATATTTCCACGATTTAGCAATTTTTCAAATTTTGCTCACGACGTTGGTTTTAGGAAAAGCGATATTGCTGGATGCTCATTACAAACAGATGCATTATTCGTGAAACATCCTGTATATGGTAGATAATTCTAATTAGAAGAAAAAACAATCAGAAAGGAATGTACTCTATCTTTTACCTCTGTTTTACCAGATCAAATTCAAGATACGTATATATTTTCTGGTTTATATTTTCTAATATAATGCTGGTACTTTCTTCGCTACAATTATTGTTACCACGATTAAAAAAAGTGGTGCCGGTAAACTCCATTTTGAATCAATGTATATGTGCTGGTCCGGTGTTCTAACTAAGATAAGTACTAACTATTAAATTTAAACATAGATAATTTTGGAAAGTATATCCTCTTGAGACAATTAAATGATAAACTAGTAAATTAAAAAGTATATTATACGCACAGTAGGCAAATTTTGCATTTTATATGAAAAATCATGAATCATTCATGCGTAATATGTAACGCGATAATAATGTTAATGACAAAGATTTTTTTGTTTTTGTGTTCAAAGCAGTAATTAAAATTTGGAAATTTTATGAATATTTCTGAAGCAAGCTAATCAAATTGCTAATGATTTTATTTAATATGGAGAGTCTATGCTTTGTTGACATCAATTTTAAAATGTTTTATTTCGCTTTATTTAATATTCATTTGTAAATATGTATGATGTACAGTGAATGAATTTAATAACCGTGGTGTAACAAAAGAGAACGTGAATAAAGTGACGTGTGTGGGATATATTGCAAATACCTACTCCATTGAATATAAAATAAAAGGGTGTATTCTTCACGAACGAATACAAATAGAAGTAGGCAGTAAATAGGCCGCATAATAAAACTGTGTTTGTTGGAGAAATATTGCGTCTACACTTAACATTCATAAATTTAATTGTTATTGAATGAAGATTGTTTGCGTAAACTGCAATTATTTAAAAAACTTGGCAAGCAGGTGACATAAATGGAAACTTTTGACATTACACGAAATGCCCAGCAACATATCATGATGTATTTTTACATACTTCGTGGTAGTAGAAAGTTGAAACATCGTCATTGTCATTAATATTATTATTTTTAACACTAATTAACCATTTGCTCCGCTATATACAATATTTCCAAACTTATGCAATGAAACTGTGCTACTTTTAATGAATTCTCTCGTTCACACATAAACAGTATTGAAATAATTTTCATTTACAATTAATATTCACATATTTAACTATGGGATAGATAACATCAGTAAGATATTAATTTTATATGTTTTTTTTTAATTATTATTTCATTATTAACAAATTAAATAACTGGTATGGATACTTGTTTAAAATTAATGTAATTTTTAAGCTTTAGGCAATTATTTAATAATCAAGGATGTAAAAATACTCTCGCGAATTATCAGTAAATAGATATGTTGAAGTAAAACATGAAAATAGTGAAACGCCTATTTTATCACATTTCTTTTAAAGATTTTTAAATATTCATGGTAATTTTAACTCTCTTGAATAATAAAATATTTTTGAAATAAGCTTCCTTTATTTCCAAGACGTTAAATCTCGTCTTAATTACGGGCATTTCTGGAAGATTCAAAGTTTGCAATGTTCTTGCAAGCAAAAAATTGTTATCTAGATACCTTTTTATGTTATATTCAGTAAACCAAGTATTTACGAAGATAGGAGACACATCATTACATGCAAGTATCTCTTTCTTTACCACGGTTATTACATTTTTTCACTGTACCTACAGGTAATTCTAGCCCTTAAGTGCGTTTATTAAGGAAATACAGATGTTTTATTATTATTCTAATTACTGTCGTCAGCCGTAAGTAGGCTTATCCTCTTTATCTGTTTTATGTTGTCAAGTATTAACTTCTAACAGAAAGTCTATCGGGTAGGATGATTTATGGGTTTATGGAAAATTATAATATCACATCGTAAATTTTAATTGATATTTAATTTATATGTATAAAAGATTACAAATAATACATTGAATTTGTTTTTATACATCTATGTTATATGGCGAAAGGGTGACGAATAAGAATTAATATTTGTGGAAGACTGAACGGCAGCTACCATAAATCTTTAAAAAGCATGACTATCGAAATTAAAGTGAAAATGCAATAATTGGAATTATTAAATTAGTTATTTTTTATATTTGTTCAATAAATTATTAAGGAATTCAAGATTTTTATCTCCAATGTATCGTGCATGTTGTATTATAAATCGATTTTATTGTGTAATCTATAGGTTTTCGTAACTTTGTTCAAAACGTAAACCGCCATCTATTTGACTTTGACGCGACAAATCAATACGAAAAGGGTCGAAATTAAAATATTTTTACAAAAAAAAAAAATTTATTAATTATTCATAATTGTACATTGAACACGTGAATAATTTGTACACTTTCTGATTTTGCACTATATTTAAATTGTAAGAATTGATTCTAGAAGTCCTATTTCGAATTTTTGTTTTTGCAGTATTTATTGTTGAAAAGTTCTCTCTGCTACGGGATCGCTTGTTGGAAAAAACTAAACACTACTTCCATCTTTATATTGCCACACACTTCGCTACAATTTTAAACTTCTCCACTGTGACTTACATATACCATTTAAATAATTAAATTGGAAATTATTAAACTTTCCTTGGATTTGATTTAGGCATTTATCTGGAGCTAAATATTTAAGCTTTTTAAAAGTTTCTATGTTGGAAGACAATCGTTTGCCCATTTCCACCAACTTAAGTCTTTGGCTACCTTAGTTATTCTAAGGTCTCTGATTTCATTAAAATTTAAATAAGCCAATTCATTATTTAAGGCTTATACGAGCTGTTCATGTGGCGGTTTTGCTTCCTGGTTGCAAAAAGATTGGTTTCATAATTCTGCGAGGAATTGATAGTATTATTGGAAAGATTTGGTCGTATGCGGCATCTGGACCACGTGTATCCTTTCAAAACAACAGATCGTTGAATTATTTCGGAAAAACTCTTTTCATATATAATAGTTACTATTTCAGTTGCTTTACTTTAAGTATGTTATAGATTATTTTTGCAGTACAGCACCTCTCTTTGTAAACTGCAACACCAAGGTGTGTTTCTAATTTTTCCAATTGTTCAATAGTTATACTAATAGAGCTATACCTACTAAGCCGTTGTGCAGCAGAATTGTACAAAATTTCTAAAAAGAAATTCTTTGAATCCTTATTCTGCATAATTACACGTGCATTTTATTAGAATTAAGTCAGGAACTTGCACTTTCAACTTCGTCATTATCGAATTATTTTTCCGTAAAATTAGTCGCACCATTAGTACCGATTGAAATTAGTTTTTCTAGTAGTAATTTAATTTTTCCAAATAATTTTGCTATATTTCAAAAAGAATTGCTGCAGTCACTCTCTCTATCAACATTATTCTTAAAAATGTTGTTATAATAATTTAATTAACAACAGCACGTAATTTCTCATCGATTACATTTCCCTATTTTGGCCAATAGTTCCCCTAAATGATTTATACTTTTAATTGAACTATATAATTAATAGTTCATAAATGTTAAAGAAAACATTTCAAACTAAACGTCATTTATTTACATCAGGACAGTGGCCAGGTGATTGAATGCACGAAAAAAATGTTTATTTTTTTTGTCATACGCACTATACGCCCGTAAACTGTCAGTAATGATGTTTTACGATCGATAGTGCTTTACCAATGTTGCGCTAAAGCCGGTGTTTCATAACTAAACACTTCAAAAGAAAATCTTCTCGAGGGGTGGTCCTTCTGGCTGCCCCTGAACCCCTGCTCTACGTGCTTTATCTTGATTTGCAATCCATAGATTCCAATATACAAACGAATGATTACAATTGATTCTATGCCCAATAATCCGGCCAAGTTCGAAAGGGGTTAATGACTGCTTGAAACATTTTTGCGCATTTGGGTTGCAACTACCGGATTGTAGTAGGCGTTCCTGTAAAAACATGTGCGGATCATTTGGTTCTTGTGAATCCTGGAAAACAAACTAAGCCAATGCAATATGATAAACAATCCTTTAAGTTGATCTTCAGAAATACATTTATGAAGTACTCTAACCATTTAACGATGGCGTAGTGTTAATTGCGGTCAATGTAGTTTATTACTTCTAGATTCCTAGAAATTAAAAAAGGCAAATGCATTTAGATATTCTTCAGTATTTACTTTTAGCTTGACTGAAAGCAAATAGACATAATTTTTATTATAATCATGAAATTATGTAGGTATACTCATTCAATATAGTCTCATACAGAATGCCTCATAAGGGAGAGAACCGTTAGGATCAAAGTACTTTTTTTCTCTAAAATTATGAGATATATTGGAATGAAATATTACCGACACATTAGTTCTGTATAACCTCCATTTTCCATAATTTTCTTCCGACTCCTAAGCTCTAATGAAACAGATGTAATATGATTTATAGTGCAATATTAATGTTAAACTATAATCTCTACTTCTTCCAATTGTAGCCGTTATATCACAACAACATTCGTAAGACAAATTGAGGTAGCATATCCTAATGTCAAAATAATTTTTTTGCAGAGAGAGATATTGGAACGAGACAAAAATGATATGTTACATATATGTTAGAACAAGATTACAGAAAATTTATGTTCAATTTCTCTTTATGCAAAGAAAAAGTTTTTTCCTTGGAGGTAATTCAGGTAGGAGGAACTTCTAGACTGATACTAACCAATAAATTACATATTGATATCTAGTATTTGGCTACTACACGAGGTGAGTCGTCTCCGCAAGCACGCAAAATTGCGACTTTGTAAGCGGATATTCTTCAAAACGACTTTTTTTGTTATTAAGTCTAATGTTTTAAAATTATATTAAATCTACAGGCTGTCTTGTAAGTTCGTAGCTATGTAAAGTTGTATTTTTTTAAATGGAACATACATTATTGCTCTCTTGGCATTCTCCTTAAATTCTGAAGCAAAATGTAATAAGCTACCAGTGTCAAAACTAAGTGCTCCAGAGTTATTCGTTTTTTTTTTTTTTTTAGTTGGTACGATATATTTTTATTAAAAAGTAATTGTTTTAATGGAATATCTTATATATTATTTTAGTTTCGATTTTTTTTGCAAAGTTCTGGAGAAAACATGTTAATAGCCTGAAATGAGCTGTCATTATAGCTATTTTTTAAGCTGAATGTTATATATTTTCATTTTATTGGTGCGCTATAACAGAAACAACTAGAACTATTATTAATGACATTTGCTTGGCTAAACAAGGGAAGAGGTGGGGGGTGTAGTACGTAACCTTTTTATTTTTTATTTGATTTAATAAGACTTAGTTTGTATTGTAAAACTACGACTTTGGAAATTTCTGCTTCTTCTTCCACCCATCATGATTGACCTTCTATAATGAGAAATAGAAACATGGCAATTTAGAAACTAATTCACTTGGATGGATTTCTCAATCTGGGTTTTTCAACGCAATTTAGTACAACTTTGGTAAATGGACGGAAGGAAAGGAAATTTCAATTCCGTACCTTTACTATCAGTCAAGTTGTTGGTAGTGATAATGTTCCCCCCGCTATGACACAAAATGTCATTGAAAACCGTTTTAAACAAAACGTATGTAACAATTAGTTATTAGAAAATGAATACATATATGAAGTGTTATATTTAAAACATATAAGTTATATTCCGGTATGGTCTAAAGTAAAACAGTAGCGTAAATAATTGAAATAAATAAATAAATAAATAAAATAAAGTCTATCTTTACTGAGAAAGTTTGCTTTTTATGTAAACCCAAATCGATGTTTGAGTTTGTATTTGCTATTTCTGAGTTATCCTCCATGTAAGACTTTTTTCCTTAGCAACTTAGCAGAAACTTGCTAAAATAAAGTTTTAGTTTTAATTAGCTTTTTATAGATACTTCTACGAGGGTAATTATTAAATATTTTTGAAAAATTAATGAATGATTGTATAGATGTGAATGGTACATTGAAAGTTTAAAAGTATTTTAAAAGCATACGGTAAGTGTATATATATATATATATATATATATAAATTTATTTTCAATGCTTCAAAATAATATGGATTTACGACTGCAGTAAACATTATATATACCTTTTGATTTGCCGCAATTTTATGATTATATCTAAAATTTATTTTTTCAGTTATATCAATTAATTACTGCAAGATCTACTTTAATTAACAATTTCAAATAATTTTGTAATCGCGGAAAGTTTTTTCTACAGCACAGTTACCTGTTTATACCTGGAAATAGTATCCTAAGGTGTGTTTACACAAATAATAATTTATTATTATTTGTAAATTATAAATAAGTACAGATAATTTTAAAATATCCATAACTTGTCAAAATTATACACACTTTTAGATTTATAAATGACAAAATAAATTTTATCAATTAAAATTGTTCATAAATTACTCACAAATTCTCACATTATCTACAATAATGTTTCGTCCTTAATTAAAAACATTTGTTTCTCAGGTCAGGGCCCCTACAATCACAACAATAAGAATACGGAACTATATAACAATTACGTTATTATACGTAACAATTATATTATTATACATCTAACAATTATATTATTAATAATTAACACTAACCGATTATTATTTTTACTTTTTAAGTGTGGTGGTGGCCTTACAAGGTATACATGCTCCCACGCTTTTATTGCGTACATGGTGTTTCCGGTGTTTGTTGCTATCATCCTCTCGTTTTAGCAGTTGATTATTTCCTAATATACGAAAAATCTGCCACGTGACTTTGGTAGGGCTTTTTAATTAAAAGCGAGGGATAAAATAAACAAAATTATTACAATACGTATTAAAAATTTGTATGTTGCTAGGTATAAATCGCGGCGTCTTATTTTTTGAGTTATCTAAGGTTTTATCAGAGTTGGCGACGTACAGCTCTGATAAAAAAAGTCTCCTTCTCACAAACGCCCCCATAAAATTTAACGAACTTCTGCGATTTTGTTGTATAGATTTCAATGAGTTATAAAAATTATATTTTTGTAGCCGCTAAGACGTTGTTAGAAAAGCAAGTGGCACTAGTCGTCTGCTTCGGTGTATTTTCCTTGTATCAACTGCTTTTGTTAGTCGTAACGTTTGTATATGTGTGTGTGTGTTAAACTCGCAACGTACAATATCTGTACTTATTGTTGTAAAGGCACCAAGTTTTCAGTATCGCAACGTCTATATGTATGTAATATTAGAGGGACCATCAAACCTCAATACGCGGAGTCTAGATATCGAGGCAACAGTAGCAGAAACAACCGTTCACGGCTACCCAGGCATTCTCGTTATTTCCCGTGTTTACTGTACCACCTCTAATATCCATTGCGACGCACTACCCCCCCTGGCGAAGCGACAAAGACAAGAACCAAGTGTTGCTCGGGGTATAGGCGTTAAGTGTAGACGAAGTAATGGTGGATGATAATCGGTACTTTCGTAAGGTACATAAGCGTACACCTCGAGGTACAGGCTAGCTTCTACACAATAATTTACAATAGTAAAGTCAGGTGGGTGGCTAAAGCCGCCTATTTACGTCGGTCTTCACCTTCTTCATTCTATAGACGGCAGGATAGTTGCATAAAATTGCACAATTATTTCTTCCTTTTCCAAAAACAAGCCCTCAACCTGTGTAGGCGTTTACTTAATCAAGCCTAACCGGTAAGAATTATGGTTACAGCCCTGACAGACTACTCTCAAGTTCTTAAAGCTTCTTAGCTTTGTCTGGGATTTGAAGTATTTTTTATTTGGCCCAGTGGACAACATGAGTTTTGGCATTATTGAGATATGCCAACTACAGGTCCTGAACGTAGCGGAGTGTGATAAGTTTCCTTCGAAATAACAGCGCCGTACGTGATTATAGGACGCACAATGCCGCCTACGGCCAATACATTCTTTTGGGGGAACGTTCCTCAAGCTTTACCACAAAGCCTAGAGTTTTCAAAAAAACACTTAAATGAGGATTCCGGGATAGTGTATTGTCATGCATATACAGCTATGCTTTCTCTGTGTAGCGCTCGTCCGCATCTAATCTCGGGGTTTCCCAATATAGTTAGCGGTAGCTCCATCGTGTAGAAGCGTATTTAATTGCATTTTACGTCCTTTTTTAGATTGTACATTGGCGATTTTGATATATTTGCGTATATTAGATTTACATGTTTCTGTATTAAATACGTTTATAGACGTTTAACGACGTGATTAACACTGTTAGCATATCGTTAATTCCGAAATTTTGAAAAGCCGGATGTATTTCTAGAATCATATCCGTGGCCACCTTAAAAATAAAGCATTGTAGCTCGGTTAATACAAAATTTTTATTTTGCAGCACAAAATGAGTACAATTATGGTGCATAGAAAATTTTGAAATGCGGGAGTATTTTCTGTCTCCAACCCTGCAAAAAAGAAAGCATTATAACTCGGTTAATAGTGAAGTATAAAATTTTCTGTTCTGCGGAACAAAATGAGCACAAAAGTCCAAAATTCCGGGGTAGCCAGGGTGGTATGTTTCCAGCCGCATATTAACGCACAAAATTTTCTCTTTGTGGCACAAAAGCGATAGCCTAGAGGAATTTCGAAATTTAGGGGTGACGAGATTTTGGAATATAAACCCATACTCATGTTTTGGCTTATTTGGAAAATGCTGAGTTATGAGGTTATAAGAAACTTCGTAGAAAATTATATTCGTAATTAGCGTTAATTAAATTAAATTAATATTTAGAAGAAATTTTCGAACTTATGAACTCACTCTGTATGAGACAAACATATAGTTTTTCGAAAATTTCGAAAATAAGCCTGTAATCAGAAAGTTGATTATACGTGACAAATTAAACTCAAGGAAATTTTGAATAATTTTGTTTAACACTTGGGGTTGTTTTGCATGCCAATACAAACTTTATAGTGTTTCCATGTTGCTATTTCTGATGTATTTAGATTTCAAAGAGAGATTATTTATTGCTAATTTAAAATGAGTAGGCAACGGAAACATACTGCAACCAACATTACAAATATTGTGTTATAAAACGAGGTAGGTAAAGTAATATATATCACAGTTGTAATGTATTTTACTTATGATTTTATCTTTGGTTAAAAAAGGAAACGCATAAATAAATAAAAGAAAGCATTAACGTTGCAAAATGATGAAATAATTGGATTAAATCAAACCTCCAAGAAAACATACCATTTTAAACAAGTTCCATAATAGTTTTTGAAATGTCTGTAATTGAGCATCTTTGTACATTTTCGAAACGTGATTTATTATGATTTTTCTTTGAATTGAATGATTCAAAGAAGGTTGAGGTGCTTATTTAAGCAAGGAGTGTTTGGATTCAATCTTTAATGAAAAGGCACCTTCTTTGATACGATCACCTGCGTCTAAAGAAAGTTGCTAGTCGTTTTGTGCCAGCTTTCTGATTTACAAACGGCAGAGCGTGTGAGAATTTGTCATGAAACTCAATTCGTTTGAAGAATTTTTTTTTTCTAAAATTGTGACAGGTAACATATATTCCGTCGTGGTCAGGCAAGATTAGGGCTGGTGTCGGTCTCGATCATATGATTTTGGTCTCTTTTCGGTTTCGACGAATCTTATAACAACAGTTAATTGCGCCCTTTTAGACTTTTTTAGTTAGTCATATTACATTTATTTATAGATATTAACGCCTTCTTCCATAGAAGTTCAAATTTTTTGCGTAGTATATTTGTTTTAAATAGATTTAAAATTTGAGTCGGGACTCATTCCGACTCTGATTTACGAACCGTCAGAGCGACGACGAACAAAGCGAATATAATTTCTAATTCTGACTATCAAGTTTCTAATAGTAAGTTTTCTTGGTTTTAGCATAATTAAAAATACTATTACTAATATTTCTCTTAGTAATAATATGACTTTCTAATAAGGTAAAAAACGTACTACGGTGCTCAAGTTTAAATGCAAAGAAAGTTAAGTAAAATTTAGTTAATACATGAAATGTATAGTAAATAAATACTAATTTAAAGTTTACGTAAACGTTTAAGCAATGAAACATAACTAATATTGATTTTCAAATGTTGTGATCGAGATTCTCGTTGAGACTTTGGCTGAACCCTAGAGTCTCAATAAACTAGCCTCGTCTCGGTATCGACACCTTAAAGTTGGTCTCGTCTTGATTTTCAAAATCAAGACCGAGAGTAGTCTCGTCGAGACTGAAGCACTAGCTCATGTATGGGTCCAGAAAGTTGAAAAAGAATCAGCAATTACAAAGAAGCAGCGAGTTATGAAAAAAGTTATGTATGAGGGGTTCTTTAGAAGTACTGCCCTGGTTTGTGCAATTAAATTGGATGAACAATAAACAATTGGGGCTACATGGAACATCGGCATGGCACCAATGAGTTTGGCAACTCCACCCTCAATAGATCTACTGTAACAAAATACTTTTGTCTGAGTTAAAATTGATGGAGTTTTTCAATGAACTTTAGTACTTCTCTAGCATAATTTTCCTTTAGTTCAGTAGATGCAAGAAGTGGCCTACTGAAATGTTTGTGTCGTGTGTTACCGATGGCAACACATTTGCGTAGAATATGCTTTGGTGTCTCTAGATCTTCTTGGCGCAGACGACAAATTTGATCTTCAGCCTTTCCTAGTTAGGATAAGTGATATCCTGCCAGTAACCTAAGCCCAGTAACCAATGGTACTTTTGTTGGCTTTGGCAACCCTGATATGAGTGCTTTCGCCTGTTTTTCTCTTGGAACATTTTCCCAGTACGAGGTTC
Organism: Oryctes borbonicus; assembly: GCA_902654985.2. NCBI lineage: Eukaryota > Metazoa > Arthropoda > Insecta > Coleoptera > Scarabaeidae > Oryctes > Oryctes borbonicus. The sequence goes on from LR736857.1 coordinate 11,868,411, forward strand.
TTTGATTGTCTTTCCTTGCTATCATCGCTTGCTTATGCGGTCTTTTGGAGACCAAATCAATGAAACGCATTCGCTGCTTCTTTATCCGCCTTATCTGCCTTTTCATTTCCATCGATTCCTTGGTGGCTTGGGACCCATCGCAAAGTAACGTGGCTATTGCGTCCCAATTGCCTTAAATTGTGTACACATTCATATATCTGACCAGATTCGCATGTGTAGTCTAACTGCTTTTAAAACTGCCCGACTGTCTCGGGAAACTGAAATCTCTGCTTGAAATTTGTTAGTGTCATTTTTAAGTCGTAGTCAGGCCTACTAATGCCTATACCTGTTTCAACACCTTCTATTCTCGAGCCGTCCATGTACGCTTGCCGCATATTCCGTTGGAAACATTTTGGCTTTATAAAGTGAGAAGGTTTACTTTTTATTGGAAAAATGTGGACTTCTAGTGGTCATTTATTTAAGAAGTACATTAGAACTTACATTTTCTTTGATTGTGAATTACCATGCTCAAAAATTAAGGAAATAAATCACCTAGCAATATTACAACAGGTCAACTTGTGTTGTTGATAGTTTCATTGCAGTTACTCTACCGTGTCGCTTTTAGTAATGCTTCTGTTCCAGTTTCTTTTTCGTTTACGTTGCCCTTTACGTTTTTCATATTACTGTCAATTCAACATTTACTTTCAAAATTTACAATAGAACTTTCATATATTACCTTTAGTGATAGATTGCTCAACGTTTCACGCTGGAAGACACTTCCAGAAGGATGATTGTACACAAGGTTTAGCCCTGCTGGAAGGAATCACCCTTCTGCGATGCAACGTCACAAAACTTGCTCCTGTTACTTTTCACTGTTCCCCAACACTTAGCACTAATCAGCTCTGAACAGGGATTTGCTTTAAAGTGCTTTAAAATTGAATGGGAAGATGGTAGGCCTACGGATACATTCTGTCCTTCCGATAGGACACTGTACGTACAATCTAGCATTAAGGATATCTTCTTTACCAATTTCAATTCATGCACATTTTCACTTTCTACAAATAGTTGACATAATTCATCAACATAATGTGTAATAAACATGGGTTATACTAAAATATGTTGTGTATTTTAATAATAAATTCCTATGAAACCACAGAGTCATCACCTTATGTTTATTTTATAAATTCATTGGTGTGCTGTATTGACACATCCCATTTAACTATTTTAATTTTTTGTATTCTTCGAATGTGATAATTTTATCTTCGTTGAATAAACAGCGTTCTCAGACTTGGACCATTTACATAATCTGTAGCATATTTAATGTTCTACGTCTTCATAATTTCCTGGTAGTCGCTGGATAAATCTCTATCATTTTATAAAAAAAATAAACAAGGTATAATTATTTTCCGTGGGTGTTAGGGCACTAGGGCACAGCAGGCAGTGAAATTTCAGACCATCTATCGAAAAAAGGTTGAAATGGTCTCTGCAGGTCGCGAACCGGATCTAGGTAGTAATTCTCGTGTGGACTGCAAAACAATATCTACTTACTTGGAACTATAGATTTGAATAAAAAACGATGTATTTGAAATACAAGAAAACCACCCCAATAGTTAACTGCTGACATACTTGTATTCAACAGAACGCAACTTAGGACTGCGGCATATATACTGACAGTACATGGTTGTCTCATCAATTATCAATTGGCGGTCTCCATCCAATTACTTTTAAAATAATACTTGGTGGTTTTCATACCACATACTTTTTTTGCTGTTTTCTAGATGTACCAACCCTTTTCTATGTTTCTGGTTTTATATGTTTGGATATTTCTAGTTCTTCGTAAAAGGGCAATTAATGGTTGCCATCATGATTTTGTTTACTTTTGAATTCCTTTTGTTCTTGTTGATAATATTTATATTTTTTTCGCCCGTTCCATAGTTTTATTCTCTCTATACTTACCTCTAAGTATTTTTTTTCTTTGAAAGTAATAATTGTTTTCGCTTTCTCTCGACTGCCGCACAGAGTTTAAGTAATAGTATTATTTCTTTAATTCCAACTATTTCTGCGTCCCATTTAATTAACAAAATAAATCATTTACAAGTATGTGAGGTGAATAGCACCAGACGATTAAGAATGTATTCTTGATTTACCCCTCCATCAGTTATGAGTTTTCTTTGTTAGTCTATGTCTTATTCGAATTTCTATTACTACTATTTATTGCTTTACTCTTTTTTTTTGATTACCTTTAATTCTTTAAAAGTTATTATTTATTATTTATAAACGTGTATTTCGTTTCCGCTTCTTTGTGCATCATCTGGTCTTGCAGTCGTTGTTGTTTCCCAATTCTACATTGTAATTTATATTTTCTTTTAACTAATTTATGAGCTGTTATTATTTATTATTCTCATGACCCGGCAACCTTTTTATCAATTTTTTTGTTATCTACTGTTAATTGATATTAGAAACCTTAATTAGAATCTTCTCAGTTCCGGGTTGGAAATGTTGCAATATCGGTTTGACATTCTTTGGAGGTTAGCAATTCTCTGTATTTATCCGTAATTTGATAAAGATGCAAACTTGTATTTTATATGTAACTTTTTATTTTGTTGATACTACGTTGCTTTGATCAGTAAACAATGTTTAATAAAAAGTTGTGGCAGATAATCGAGCTACAAATAACGAAACATTTTGATGTTTGTAGAAATTAATTTGGTTGTAGGGAGATATATCTGTCTGTTACTAATTGTATGTTGTCTGTTATACTAAAATTCCGAGGTAAGAAATCGAACCTGACAATCTCCCGTTTGCTAGAAGGGAGTACTAGCCAGACCTAACATCACGGAGACTTCTCAGAAACGTTCTTTTTTTAATATCTAGATGTTATTAACTTGCAATATTTCGACAGATACTTTTATTCGTACGTGTCAAGTACGCTAATCAATTAATATAATCTGGCTTAGTCGGAAAATTAAGAAAATCTGGAATTTCATTGGTATTTTCCGACGTAATTAGGTAATTATATGAAAAAAAAAATTCATAATTTACCAAGGGAAGCCAGATTTATTCAAAAAAATATTTGACTGTTTGCTGTAGCATTTAGTACATATTTTTTTAATACCAAGTGGTTATTTACAGAAAAGAAGTTCTAGGAGAATTTATTGCGTCACGCGCAACAAATAAAGAACAACTTTTTAACATGTTTAAATGTTTGGCTTTTATATTTAGGATTATGTATATAGATAACTCCTAATAACATAAAGTTTAGTGTGCCAGTGTTAAGCATTGATTTGTTGAGGTTCTTAAGATAAATCCAACTCACATTAAAAATATTGGGGGTATGTATGTAGATCCGTTCTGTCAACCATGCTATTGCACCCTAAATTTAAGTAGTGCCTTTTCGTGTTGTTTTTGTGAATTGTATAGTTCATTTCAAATTATTAGAAAATAACTTATTAATGTCTTCATGCCCTCCACGACGACAAGAGCGTGGATGGAATGGTTTTAATGTGACTGAAATATCTTGTAAATTAATAATTAGAGAAGGTGCACGTCTCCAGCCCTGCCACTTCCGAAATTTGAAATTTCCTATACGCTATCGTCTTGTGCCGTTTTGTGCAAAAAGAAGATGTGTTTTAATATTAATGAAGTTACAACGGTTTTTTTTTTGGACATCCCAGTCCCGCCATCTCGGCATTTTGAAATTCCGTGTACGCTGTCATTTTGTGCCACAAAAAGAAAACATTGTCCATTGTCGTATACCCTATCATTTTGTGCTCATTTTGCGCCGTTTTGTGCTACAAAAACAAGGTTTTGTGCTTGACTGATAAGCGAGTTATAACGTTTTCAAGCTCGCGCATGGCATATTCCCAACTCCGTTACTACAGGATTTTCGAGTTCCACATACGCTATCATTTGGTGCTCATTTTATGCCGTTTTGTGCCGCAAAAAGAAAGTGTTGTACATCAATATTAAGAACATGAAATTCATTCACTTCACACCCTTCGTGGTCATTGCTTCTAATAATTATTTTTTCCTGTAATGGCGTTCATAATTGAAATTCTTTGCTCCTAAAAATTCCTTGACATCCTTCTTGTTACTATTTTGGTAGGAACATTGGTTGCTGTCGTGAATGATACGGAGCATTACAATGATATTGCCTTTCAGTAAATTTGGTGGTAGGGTACCGCTAAGCCAATCTTCAAATAATAATGAAGTCATATCCTCATAATAATCCGAAGTTGATGATTTTATATTCTTTATTGATAATAATTGTTGTCCGATCCCTTCTTTCCCAGATCCTGCATGAAGAAAAATTCACCCAATCCACCCAACTTAGAAATAGTATTGTAACTATTGTTATGTCTCATCTGGATAACATACTAATCTTCTCTCTTCACGATATTTTTTAATCGATATTTTTAAATAATCAAGTCGCAATTTTTGTAACCTAGGGCTTTTCATAATTATCTTTCAATTTTTCAATTATTAATTATTTATCAATTCTGTCAAATTTAAACCTAGCTGTTTTCTAAATGGAATGCTTTTAGTTTCTAAGGATATATAATGTGAACAATTTGGTGGAACAACGATTGAATATCATATTTTCCTTCCGTAACCGTTGCTACATGGATGTTCCCTTTGAGAAACATGTCAACATAACATTTAGTTTTTAGTTTTGGCTTATAAGTGCATTGCCTACAAAATAAATTTAATTCTGTACAAGATAGCTCACCAATAACCTATTGATACCCGAGTTAATAAGCCCAGAAGTATCTCTCCTAGATTTACTACCTAAAAAATATATACATCTATCTATGCTCAGAAATTGTTACAACTATGTATTATATAAACAAGGCTTTAACATTATTTTCTTTGTTTTTTTCTTGAATTTGCATGTCATGATTACTGTAGAAGCTGCTAATGAACATACCTTGTTGCTTGTTAAAACACCGTAAGCTATTTTTCAAAAATATTTCTGAATACACAGAATGATCAATAAATAGAGAACCAAGGACCTACCTTATTATTTTAAATAGGATATTCTTATTTTAGTATATTTTCAAGGTCTCCATTTGGAAATGAACCCACATAGTCATTTTTGGCAGATTTCGAGTTCTCGATCATCTAAATAAAGACATATCTATCACTCCAAAAAAATTTGGAATGCAAATAAATTTTAGTGAATCCTTTTACGAGATTAAATTACATACTTGGCTTTATCTAGACATCGCTTCGCATTCAAAATATAAAAGGTATTCAAACTTTGCCAAATTCAACCAGTAACGTCATTTCTTTAAATGTCGCCAAATATTTTTTTGCATTCATCGGGTAGGAAATTTATATTTCTAAGATTTTTGTATAATGATGTGCCTGGTATTTAAAAGAAGAGGTATTTACACATAAACGCAACATTTACATTTGCACGTTGCATCCAGGTGGTTTTTGGTATATTGTTTGGTTACCATGACAACCGTAAACAAAAAACCAATATTGATGTTCTTAACTGTTCATTCAAAATTTTGAACCTAAGTAGTTACTGGCACTACGAATTACATTATTACAGTATTAATTCCTATGATTCATGTATATATGAAGTTACGGTTAAAGGTTATCGTCCACTAGCCCATCACGGCCCAGTCCGAAACTGTCCATCGCTTAACGGCGACAGATAGTAAGGTCGCCCACTTTTCCGGCCTGTGTGCTGTAGAACGCAGATTTCTTAGTTAACATTTAGCAGCGACAGATTCGCCAAGTTCGTTAGCTGTAGTTCTGATAATGTGAAAGTTACGGTAGTGGACATATTGTTAACAGAAGAAGAAGAAAAAGAAGCGGAATATATGGATTCATCCCATTAGTCAAAAGAGAGAAATCTTCAAGTGTTTCATGATTTGTTTAAAGATCTGAAAGACGATGGGAAGAAACTTTTCCAGTATTTTAGAATGTCTCTGAACAAGCGGGGAAATGTTGCAGAACAGACAGCGTCCAACGGGTGTGGGCAAGTTGACCCAGCACGTACCGTTCCGTTGTCGTTGTCGGTGAGGATTAGGAATACATTCGCCCTGGGTCGTGATGGCCCGGAATAGTGCTACTCATTTGCATGGGGTGCACTGTGCTGCGCTGTGGGAGGCTAGCGTGCGATAACCTTAATGTAAGTATTCCAGAGTGCAAGAGCTAATGTGCTAAAAAAACTTTTACGAACAATTGCGCAAATGTATCAGAGCGGAAGAATGCATTTCTAGCGTTCTTTGTAGATTGATATTAATTTTTACATCACTTTTTGTTAGCCTGTATGAACGATTGCTAAAATATTTTTTAATTTGCTAATATTCTATATCCTGCTAGAAGAAATATACACTTTCTTTTACTTTCTTCTAACACATAGATTATACGTATTACTTAACTCTACATCATTTAAGTTCGAAATTTTGATCGTCATTGTCAGTGTGTTTTGTTTACCGATGTCATGGTACCTCAATTATAGTAAAACAAGAAACCATTTGTTTACAAATGTAAGACTCATATTTGTCTGAATGTAGCTATTTAGGCTCAATAGTTTAAAAACATCAACGTTAGTATTGGTTGTTTACTGTCATCGTGGTAACCAAACAATGTTAGCAGAAGAAATCACTTGGACGCAATATTCGTGATTCTAGCATTTGAATTCAAAGACTCGTGTTTAACTCTTAATATTTGTTGTACAAAAACGTTAGACATATAAATTTTCTATACAGTGGATACATGGTACTATAAAAAAAGACGTTTCTGGTGTCTGAATTTGGCAAATTTTTCGACACATATCCAGATCCAAGTATGTAATTTAATCTTGCACAAGTTTACGCTAAAATGGGTTTGCATTTCGGATATTTTGAAGGAAGTGGATATATCTATATTTGGACGATTGAAGGCAAAATTATAACCATCTTAAAATTTATTAGGAATAGTCGTATGAAACTTACATTATATTGTTTTAATTCTAGTTGGAAAAACCAAAAGCGCCATAATATGCAGGGCGTTCCATTTAGAATAACAAAAGTTTTACAAACATTTTATTTATTTAGCGATTAATTTGTATAGATGGAAAAATCTTTGGAGGATACTTTATGACGTCTATTATGTTACCAGAAAATTTTAGCTCCACGCTATTTATACAATAGGCGTAATTTTAAAATTCCAGGACGTTAAGATACCTATATAAGAAGACTTCTGCAACTTATTGATTAAAAATTCAGATAAATTTTTCTAGTAGATTATATATTATTTGCTATTCAATTTTAGGACACAGGTAAAATAACGTCCGATTATAAGGGTGAAGGTTAGGAGGAAAGTTATCTTTTATACAAACCAACTGAATACGTCCTGGAGGAATGGCACCGACATTGCATTCTATAGAAATAAGTCCACCCTGCAGAGCTGTTCTTATGACAAGTAAAGCCTTGGGATTGCCTTTGAATGTGAAGGAATACAATGTGTTCAAAGGAGAACACCTTGCACCCGAATTCTTGAAGGTATACAAATAAAAATAAATATCGATGTATTCTCATAATAATACAATTTATTTTAATTACCTGTGTGTAAATATGACGTACATTTTAATTTTACAGGAATCCTGCATTAAATCGTGTACTAACAATTTATATTGATATGATTAATTTTAGCTAAATCCACAGCATACTTTACCGACATTGGAAGATGGTAAAGTGGTACTTATAAATAGCCATGCTATCAATATGTATCTAGTAGACAAATATGGACAAGATCATACCTTATACCCTAAAGATGTTACAACGAGAGCACTTGTAAATCACCGTCTATTTCTCGATGAAGGGACGATATTTAGTGTCTTGTATGATACAATGGTAGGTACAGTAAATTGAATGTTACCAAAAAATAGCATCAATGTTCATACGTCTTTTCAGAAATACACAATCGCGTTGAACTTAGGTGGAGAAAAACACAAAATACCTGAGTTAAATAAAGTTAAAGCAAAACTCGCATACGAGTACCTCGAAGCTTTTTTGGAAGGCAACTTATGGGTGGCCGGGGGCACTACTCCAACTATAGCCGATCTGCATCTAGTTACTACCGTAACAACTCTTGATGTTCTCATTCCCTTTGAGCGAACTAGACATCCGAACATATTGCGTTGGATTGAAAAATGTCGAGGGTTACCATACTACAGCGAAAGCGGTTTAGAAGTTTATAAGAAAACTATTTTACCGCTTTTAGCTGATGTATGATTTTACTTAGTGCTTATGTTTTAAACCATCAAGTAATAAAATATTTAAAATGTTCTTAATGATTATCTGGCGTAAAATTATGATTAACAAGAAAACGATGCTCGTCAATCTTCTTGGATTTTTTTACATTTCGCACAATAAACACAAATACTCACAGACACTTTTCGGTAATTTTCGTATTAAAACTTATTTGTAACAACGTGCACCTCAGCGCTCACCAGAAAAATTAAACCCAACAAAAAAATTATGTTCTCAAATAACAAAAACCCCAATTCTAAGTGGTGTGGTATTCAAGAGGATCATATTGTTGAATTATTTTCCCTTTATTTTACTTTAACAGGGAAGTCCTAGAGAAATAGTTAACCTACTAATTCCAATATTGGAGAATGACGAGTAGATGGTACGTTTTGTACTAACAGGTTTATTTATATTATTGTAAATTCACGCCATGCAAAATTTTATAGTTGCCACGTATAGTAGGTAGTATAATATGTAGTGAGTTGCATAAGTAAGATTACTTGTATTATTTGTTTGTAAAATAAATCAAGGTTGTGAATTGTGTTATTTCCAAAGAGTCATTTTTTAGTAATTACGCCTATGATACAGCAAATATAGCAGCCGCATATTTCCCTGATCAGTTCGATTATCTCTGATATTATGTTTCCTAAATGTGTGCTTGTATTTCAATGTACACTGCCGTTCGGAGAAGTTCGGTCGGTTTGTAAAAAACATGAAAAGGTTACAGAAACAAACGAAACTAAAAACAAAATGCAATTTTATTGTATGTACAGGTAAAAAAGACAAAAATAAATAAATAAAAAGTTATTCTAGCCTAATGTAACATACTGAACATTATATTTTTTTTGTCATCGAAAACACCTCCTTTGCTGTTAATCACCGCTCGAACTATTCTAGGCATTCTTTCGATAAGTTTTGTTAAAACGGATTGTGGAATATTAATCTATTCATGTTGCAGAATATTCCGTAAATGTTCTTGTGAAGTTGGGCATATTTTCGGATCCTCCTGTTCAGTTCATCCCACAACAACTCTATCGAGTTCAAATCTGGGCTTTGTGGGGGCCATGTCATTACTTGCAGGGTGTGCAGTTCTTCTTGCTGCTTTAGATAGTTCTTACACACTAACGCAGTGTGGTTTGGGTCGTCGTCATGCATGAATGTAAAGTTACGGCCTATTATACGCAATCCTAATGGCACTGCATGATTCTGGAGTATTGCAAAATAATTTTCCTTCCTCATTACACCCTGCACTCTGCATAAATCTCCCGTCCCAGCAAAGGAGAAACGTCCCCACACTAACATAGAACTACGCCCTTGCTTCACTTTAGGCACAATGCAGTTCGGGATCACTTTTCGGTTTTAGATCTTCGGACATAAGCTCGTCGATTTTGCCCAAAAACCTCAAACTTTGACTCGTCACTCCAAAGCACGTGTTTCCAATCATCTAACGACCAATCTAGATGAGAACGGGGCCACTGTAGCCGTTTTGCTCTGTTGCCCCGACGTAATAAGGGTTTCGAATTTCGAATGGCAATGAAGGTCCGCTTGTTGAAGTCGACGTTTTACCGTACTCGCCGAAACTTGTTCTTCACGGCCGCGATTGACTTCGGCTGCTATTTGTGGCGCTGTTAATTTTCTATTGCGTTTGCTTAATAATACAATTCTTAAATCTTCAGCTTTTGTTGTTTTCCTAGATGCTCCAGGACGAACACGATTTTCTATAGTTCCAGTTGTCCGATATCGCTTTATGATGTCATTTACTGTTGAACTTCTCATATTTATTTTTTCAGCAATTTGTCGCCCCCAATATCCTTCTTTAAACAGGGTAATAATGCGTGAACGTTTTTCTACACTGGTAGGCTTGCCACGTGCTATTTTGAAGTAAATTTTCTTAAAACTTTCGCGCAAAAACGACAGATGCACACCAACACACGTTTAACGGTAAAATGAAGCAAATTTATATCTCTACGCCTGTGATAAATAAACAAGAATGATACTGCGGTATATTTCCTAAATGTATTGTTCGTTAATAATTCCCAAACGACCCGTTTCAAAGATCGGCACTTCCGAGAAAATTCTTGGAATGATAATAAAAGAGACTTTATTGTGGTTGTCGCAATATTTCTACTTTACATAATAATTTATGGCTTTAACCACTTAGAAAAGAGTGTATGCTTAATATTTTTCTAATTTTATGTATTAATAATTCTATGCAGTGTGATATAATACATTTTTATTGTATGACCAAACTTCACTGAACGGCACACATAATATTGTTACTAGGTGTTTGAGATATCGCTGGATTTTTAAAATTTCTCTAGTTAATTCGTTATGTAACATTCTCTCTCTTTTCCAAGTGTGCTAAACGACAGAATGGCCGTTAGAGAAAATGGTTACTTAGTTGAATATTCTATTGAGATAACTTATTTTAAAGATTTCACTTGGAAAGTTTTTGAATAACTTAGTAGTTAACATTAAAAATATTGGGCAAAGCGTGTAGTTCGGGATCTAAGATAAAGTGCTTTCACAAGAGCAATCAAAATTGCTGGATTTACGACATTTCTTCACAGTTTTGAGATCACGGTAATGTTAAACAATAGTAGTATATACAAAACACCTGTTATTCCATTGCTTGCCAAACCTTTGGGAGCCATACGAATCAACATGCATCAACTAGTCGATGTCCTCTTACACGATCAATTCGATACGTTCAGGTTAACTCAATATTTAATACGTAGCAGCTGCGGTTACTGTTATTACAATGGATTTAAAAATTAATGGGAAAAAGGCTCTTATTTTCTCACAAACACCACCGCAAATGAACAGCATCGATAAAATTTATGATGATCTCGTTATTCCACGAAGATGACATTTTGAACAACGCAACAGTTGATAAATGTGAAACATGTGCACAACTACCAAAGACAACATAATCAGTTGCGTATTATGCGGTAACATGAAACATAGACACAAAGTGAATATGATAGAAACAATATTGCCACAAAATTGGTAGATATATTGCGGCGATAAAATCAGTATGTAGCCATGTTAAACAGAGGCAAATACATTTCTGAAAAAATCACCGAAATTGGCACGATTCTCCATTAATCCCTCTATTACATAGAACAATTACCGCTGGACAATTAATTTCTGGAAAAATTGTATATGCATCAAAATTACTTTTAAAAATATTCACCAGATACTATTATGAAGATTCACATTTGTTTTTATAGAAATGCCTAATTTCTGTAAAAACATGTTACGTTGTTAGCGTTAGCACTACTGCTTGTAAGAGTAGTTCTCATAAGGTTGCTCCAATATTCGCAGTAGACGATAAGTCCTAGTAAATGCAATAGTTCTTATTAGCGCCTCTATTGAATGTCAAATTTCTTCGTTCTTTTTCTCATCTTATGGCTCAAATTAGAAATGTTTGACTTCCGTTGCTAATTATGCATGTAAATTTATTACCAAAAGTATATGAAGCTGTTAGATGTATAAGCAATTTCAGAAGCCAAATTTTGTCGGTGAACCCATCGGTTGTTCATTGCACTTCGTCGTTTAGTAATTGGTTGAGATACATTACATACAACCAATGAAGGTTACATTACTAACGCAACGATAAGATCAAAAATAACTGTATCAAGAAGGGTAATTCACAAAAAAATTAAAACCAATTGTAAGATACGTGGTACTTATTTATTGCCTTCTGCGTTATGTGGTGACACGTATTGGAATTGTGATGCCTTAGAACGTGCTGGGAATAAATGTATCAATATAATTTTTGCTGATAAGTAAGGCAATAAATATGGGTGTAATATCTAAGGGCAGCATTTGATCTTTGAGTTTTGTTGGAAATACTTGAAATAAGCATTGCGTTATTGATATCGTTTTGAAGGTAATTTTACAAGAAAATTGCCAGCAATATAAAAAAAAATACAGATTCTATTAAAAAAAAATCTTTTGAATTTCGATAAATGCTGCACGACATCACCTTGAAACAATTCATGTGTTAGCGCTTAAATAGCGAAAAAGCAACTCGAGACATTACATTGTAAAAAAAATCAGGAAATTTAGTGTTTTTCACAAACGAAATATTAGATTTCCTCATTATCAAAGTACATTTCCCCTATTGAATGGATTTTTACCTCCATAAAGGGATTGGGCTGTTGTATAGAATTGCTTACGAATGGATATTTTTGATGTAAAGTTTCCTTGCAAAAGAAATAAATTTCAGAAGATGAAATGTCAATAGTATTAATTATGAATAAACATCTGGTACAGGAAGTGGCGGTGGAATAATGGAATGGTAACCATACAAATAATTACGTTGTATCCAACTACCTCTTCTGTCGAATCTAAAAACGTGTATTACAAAAAAAAACTGAAGATGATCGTTGTGCGTTTTCCTATGGCGTTTTCCCATTTTTGATACAACACAGAGTGTATTACCGCGATTCTCCTTTGCTTGTTAATAGTGGTTAAGTATAGCTAAGTGTATTCACAGCTAACTTCAATTTTTTATCTGATATCTATTTTTGGTGCTTTTTATGTTTGCACTTAATTAAATTATTTCCCAAATATGGTTATTCCTGTTATTCATCACTGTTAGAGTTTTCGACAAAAGAATGTAAGTCAATTAAGGAGTAGGAATAATATTGTTACACCTTTTTATTTTTTATTTCTTAAATTATAATTTATTTAAACTTTAGCATTGGACAAACAACGAAATGAAGAAGAGTGGAAGAAACGAAAGGTAAATACTTAAATTGAAGATAGCCGCAACTTAGATTAGCTCTGCTTTTTGTTCTTCAGTTTTTCTGAGTTAGTCCTCGAAAGATTTATCGAAGTAGAAAATCTTTTAAGTCCTATATTTTCAAAAACAATAAAGTTGCCATCGATTTTACATGTAATTTTACCGAATTCATTTCTGCAGAGTACACCCAATAACTATTAATAAAAAATAACAAATAAGCTGGATGAGAGAATTACGTATAAACCTATTACCTTGTGCTTAGTTTAATTTATTCATTATAATCGAATTTAATTAAAAATTTTGTTAAGGAATAAGGTTGACTCTGTGTGAGATCATCTTCATAGAAAAATTTGTATAACTTCAATTAATTCGTGTTTGACTATGGTAAACAGAATGTGTGCTTCATGCGTAAACTATAAATTATCATATACATTTTTAAATTAAATTTATGTTTGAATAATATTCGGTTTGCCATGTAATCTTTTAAATGTTATAGTTATGGGCATGATTCTTCTATTTACATGTAAAATAATCCACGTAAGCGTACGTATTTCATTCGCACTTGAAAACGCGATAAAACTATTTAGAAGTAATTTTCTAATAATTTAAAATACATACTTTTTAAATGTCAGCTAATGAACAAAATATCCACGCGTAATTACTTTCTAATTTGGAGTATCCTGTAACAACGTATATTATACTAATAATAAATGCTAACGATAAAAATAGATTAGATATCTTATATTAATGCAGATTCAATGCATTCAATATGCAAACATTTCTCATACATGATATGTTTGTTTAATCGATTATATTATCTACTCTTCAATTTTAGGAGATATAAAATACATCCGTATATAACGATGTAGCTAGTTACGTTTTGTACAACATAACTGAATACATCGCAAAGAAATGGCACTAACCTTGTATTCTACAGAAATAAGTCCACCCTGTAGAGCTGTTCTTATGACAAGTAAAGCTTTGGGATTGTCTTTGAATGTGAAGGAATACAACTTGTTGAAAGGAGGACACCTTACACCCGAATTCTTAAAGGTATGTGAAGAAAAATAAATATGAATAGATGTTGTAATGGAATTAAATCCTCGCAAAAACAATTTATTTCAATTAACTATTTAATGCAAATTCTTAATTTTCCAAGCATTCTGCGTCAAATTGTATAGTAACAATTTATATCGACATGATTAATTTTAGCTAAATCCACAACATACGGTACCGACATTGGAAGATGGTGAAGTAGTACTTACAAATAGCCACGCTATCAGTATATATTTAGTAGAGAAATATGGACAAGATGATACTTTATATCCTAAAGATATTGTAACGAGGGCACTTATAAATCAACGCTTGTTTTTTGATGAAGGAACTGTATTTAGTGTCCTTTATGAGACAATGGTAGGTCGAGTAAATCGAATATTACAAAAAAAAGAGTAGAAATGTTCATGTTTTTTTTTTAGAGGTACACAGTCGTGCGAAACTTTGGCGAAGAAAAGCATAGAATACCTGAGTTAAATAAAGTTAAGGCGAAGGTAGCATACGAGTTTCTGGAAGCTTTTCTAGAAAGCGGGGCATGGGTGGCAGGAGGTACTGCTCCAACTATAGCCGATCTGCATTTGGCTACCACCGTAACGACTCTTGATGTTCTCATTCCCTTTGAGCAAAATAAACATCCAAACATATTGCGTTGGCTTGAAAAATGTCGAGGTTTATCATACTACAGTGAAAGCGGTTTAGTAGCCTATAAGGAAACTATTTTACCGCTTTTGGCAGATGCATGATTTTACTTAGTGCTTATGTTTTAAACCATCAAGTAATAAAATATTTAAAATGTTTTTAATGATGGCGTAAAATTGTGATTAACAAGAAAACGATGCTCGTCAATCTTCTTGGATTTTTTCATATTTCGGACAGTAAACACGAATACTCACAGACATTTTTTCGGTAATTTTCGTATTAAAATTTATTTGTAACAACGTGCATGTTGAAAGTAAGTAGAAAATCTTTTAAGTCCTACATTTTTAAAAACAACAAAGTTGCCATCGATTTTACATGTAATTTTACCGAATTCATTTCTGCAGTGTACACCCAACAACTTTTAATAAAAAAATAACAAATAAGCTGGGTGGGAGAATTACGTATAAACCTCTACCTTGTGCTTAGTTTAATTTATTCTTTATAATCAAATTTAATTGAAAATTTTGTCAAGGAATAAGGCTGACTTTGTGTGAGGTCACCTACATAAAAAAATTTGTAAAACAATTAATTCGTGTTTGACTATGTGTGCTTCTTGCGTAAACTATGAATTATCATATACATTTTTAAATTAAATTTATGTTTGAATAATATTTTGTTTAGCATGTAATCTTTTAAATGTTATAGTTATGGGCATGATTCTTCTATTTACATGTAAAATAATCCGCGTAAGCGTACGCACTTGGAAACGCAATAAAACTATTTAGGAATTATTTTATAATAATTTAAAATGATTGATACATACATTTTAAATGTCAGCTAATGCACAAAATATCCACGCGTAATTACTTTCTAATTTGAGTATCCTGTAACAATGTACATTATTCTGTTATGCCTTTTATAATAAATGCCAATTATAAAAATAGATATCTTATTGTCAACGCATTCGAATATTACACATACAAACTTTTGCAAATCATTGTTTAAAAGTTCAGATATGTTTTTTTAATCGACTATATTATCTACTGTTCAATTTTAGGAGATAAATTACATCCGAGTACAACGATGTAGGTAGTTACTTTTTATACAAGACAACTGAATACATCGTGAAGAAATGGTGCCAACTCCCCATTCTCCAAATTTCTTACTTACTGGTAACGGATTAAAAAAAGAAGTGTTTAAGTAAGCTTAACTATTATTTTTCTTCATCAGGTACATTTTAAATACAGTCATAGAACTTTTGGGAGCATGATTTTGTATAAAGATTTATTTTTGTATTATTAACGATATCCAAGAATCTTGCAGTATCGCTCTATCTTGTGCGATCAGTAATTAGGCTCCTGTTTATTGTTATCTTGTATAGTGTTAGAATACACTAGAGTGTTAGAGTACACTAGAATACATTATCTGGGAGATTATTTTATCAGAACATAAGTTGATGGATAATAGGAAGAATAATAATGGATTGTATGAGCAAGATTATTCATATAATTATTTGTTTACAAATTAAATCAAGGTTATGAATTTTGTTATTTCAATATAGTCATATTTTATTAATCGGTAATCACAATTTTATGACTTGGGTATGAGGCAACAAATATCTATGTAGCAGTACTATATTTCCGTTATCAGTTCGATTATCTTAATTTCTTAATAACTTTTTTATTTATAAATTTGTATTTGTCTTGTGTTTGTATATTAATCTCACATAATACTGTGGCCAGATATTTGCGGTACATTGATAGAAGGGACCTTTGAACCAAAGAAATGAGTATTTTAAGCATATCTCTTTATCTAATATTTTTTAATATTCGAAAGAACACGCGTTGGTAATGAAAGAAATTTTTCTTTTCGATTATTCCTTTAACTCAAAGTACAATTGCTTCCGTTGAAAGAACGTATCATTAATTCAAAAAACCTACAGATTTAAAACAAAACCTATAATTTTTCTAAACGACAATGTATTTTCTTACATTTAAGGAAACATTTACTTCTATTTTTGAATGGAGTAATTCGTTTTGCTAGCTTTAATATTTTATTGCAAAGAAATGGATTTTTTGATCTAACGAACAGGTTTCTTTATTTTGTGTGTTTACATAACGTTAGAATGTGTTTAATGTAATTAAATTAAATGGAAGTAAAATACGTTTATTAAGCTACAATCAAAGATTCGAATTTGCCAATACTTGCGATTGCAGTAGCGTTGGGCATTGGTTAATGTTTTTCTATTTAGAAATGATATGGCAAAGGAATTCTAACAAATTGATGAGAAATGTGGAAACAGTCGAAAGTTTGACCAATGAGTGGAATTTTCCTGAGCGAATTAGTATAGTCTCGGGTAATTCTCGGTGTTAATTCGACAAGACAAATTGTAACTACTATTCTCACAGTATCCATCATAACATTTATCGGTAGATATAAGTGGCCTGTTCACAGAACAACATCACATTTAACACATATGCAGACACAAATGTCTATCGTTACTTTTCCATCCAACATGCTCATACATTCATTTGATTTGTTTATTATAACATATAATTTAGGCCTTTGATGTAATATTAGTAAATTAAAAAAAGTATTGATATTCTATAACCCTAGCGTTTATAGTTTATGTAACATATAATTAATGATTTGTAACAGAAACATTACAGTGAAGTATAAGATCTTTATTCCCATTTTAATAACGAGATAAAAATAATCAGCGAAATAGGCACGATGTTGCTCCATATTGTTCCATTAATCGCTCTATTACGTCTAGCAACTATCGATTTCTGTAAAAATTGCCTAAGCATCAACAATACTTTTAATAATCTGACCTCTAGGTGGTTGTATGGAAAAAATGGCAATATGGAACGTAGATGTAAAGTAAACGTGAAAGAAACAAATATTACCACCAGTTGTCAAAATATACTATAGTCCGTCTAGAAAGTATCCGGAAAACAAAAAGCGCAGCTATAATTTTACGGTATATATTTTTATTACTTGAATAATAAAATCACAACAAATAATTCATCTCATTTACTAATACAATCTCCATTTAACTGTAAACACTTAACTAAACGTTCAGGTAATCCCGAAACGAGGTCAACGCTATACTTTTCGGTGATAGTGGTCCAGGCTTGTAAAACCGATCGAATCAAATCTTCTTTATTTCGTGGTGCTGCTCGTTCTACTTCAATGTTCATTAGTCCCCATATGTTTTCGACGGGACTCAGATCTGGGGATGCTGCTGGCCATGGAATTGTTGCCTAGTTTTGTTCTAACATCCAATCCTTAATGTAGGCAGAAGTATGGCATCTTGCATTATCTTGTTGAAAACGCTACCCTTCGGAATATAAAGCACGAGCCGTTTCAAGAAGAAAGCCATTAAGAATTTCACTTTGCACTATTAACGGTGCCATCAATTATACAGGGAGGTGTAGCACTACGCTGAGAGATTGCTCCCCAAACCATTATTTTTGTGGGAAATTTGGAAATTTGAGCGGTAACATTTTCTCTTGATAGGATTTTTAAATGATTTACACCAAGCTGAAAACAACTTTCGTCAGATATAAAAACATCACTAAAATTATTGTCTCGAAATCGTTGGCAAAAATCTATACTTCGTTGCCTTTGTAGAGGTGTCATTGCAGGGATTGTTTTTGGTTTCCTTGAAAAGTAACCTTGTCTTCTCAGTGAAATGCGGACAGTTTCTGGACACACTCTTATTTGACGTTGATTTCCAAATCTGTTAGCCAGTTTTCGAAACACGAGGCGCGGGTTTTGCGTCCTACAGCCACTAAAGCGTTTAGATTGTTTCCGCTAATCTTACGCGGTCTTCCAGAAACTGGTCCATGGCTCATATCTCTCCTATTTTTTATCCTCTTTATTGTCTCATATACTGCACTTTTTCCGAGTTCAGTCAATTGCACTAATTTTTTAACGTTTTGAACACCTTTTCTATACAAATATTCCACCAATTTTCTTCTTTCTACTTGCAACATTATTTCACAAATATTAAGCCTGCTGATAATCAACAATATTTGACAGCTGGTGTTGTTATATGATTTTTGCCATGGCCTACAGTCGGCACAACTTACTTGATGCATTACTTTTGTCTTACGATGTAACAAAAAAGAAATATATTAAAATTAAGAAAAATAATAAATTCCGGATACTTTCTAGACGGACAATACAATTACAAACGTATTACTCTTAAATTGTTGGAGTATTTCGTTAACATTTTATAAATGTATCTCTGAAGGTTAATTTAAATGATTATTTATCATATTACATTGGTCTAGTTTATTTACCAGCGTTCATGAGAACCAAATGTGCTGCACATGTTTTTACAGGGACACATGTTACAATCCAATAGTTGTAATCTAAATGTACAAAAATGAGTAAGATACGTGCAACACGTATTTCTGTCGATAACATTTTCGAGATCATTACGGACAGTTTATGGACGAATAATCTGCATGCGGTTCCGTAGCTATCGGCCTTTATTGCAATTACTTTTGAAACCTAAGCATAGACGCGCTAGACGAACCTTATTTTCTTTTCTTTTGTTGAATTGTCTTTCAATTGTACACATTTATAAGTAATGTAAGCATTTTTGATACTAATAGATACTTTACAAACATTTTTTGATAATTGCGACCAGTGAATATTACAACTTGTACTCGGCGATACAAGCAGAACATTTTTAGTAATCTAAGAATTTAATTTTTGTTTTGTAATTGCATGGAAAACATCTGTCTATTACTTTTTTTTTAAGTTTTCGTCGGTGGTTCCTTCATCTAGTTTTTGTAAACATTTCTACTGTCTGTGTTAATTATGTTACACAGTTGCAAATTATGCATGTAAATTTATTATCAACAGGAAGTGGTATATGTAAGGTGGATAAGCAATTTAAGAAATCAAATTTTGTCCGTGAAACCCATCTCGTACTTATACGCTTGACCTTGTGGGTTATTACGCTTCGTAATTTGGTAATGACCAGTATGTATTAGCATACATCATTTATCAACTACTTCCGGAGTTGATATTCTTCTTGCTTTTCATCGGAGTACTTGGCCGAGATATATTATACATAACCAACGCATTACCGATATAATAACCAGATCAAAAATAACTATCAAAACAAGAACAATCGATAAAAAATGGACATTTGTGCATTTTCGTAAATGTATAAAATGCAGCCGTTGTTTTAATATTAACGAAAAAATAAGTGGTCTTAGAATTACTTTAGAAAGATGTGCAAACAATTCCAAGAGTTAAAATCCTTTACACAAAAGTGTTACTTCAACATATGAATGTCCAAAAAAACGTTTTTTTTTTTCCAAAAATAGTGTACATACAATTTGTGCCTGAAGAGAAGGAGAATGACGAATTACATTACATTTAAGATTCATAGCCCTGGGGAAAAAGAATTAGTGTGCACTTGATGTACAGAACATAGATAAAGGTCAACAGTAACAAATTATGTGCAATGTAAGCCAATCAGATCGCACACTGATGATGGACCTACTTTATTGTTTGAAGATATACAGATCAGTTCGCTCGAGTAAATCTACTACCATGTTGAGAAATCATATGCCGCGTATTGACAGTATGTAATTGTTCAATTATAATGATATATTCAGATAAGAATCATTACAGCAGATTATGAAGAATTTGTATTTTATATTTTAAGGCTAACGGATATTTTGTAGCAACACCGTACTGATATTGGGTGGCAAGGTAAGGGAATGTCATGCTGCCATGCATGTAGATGAGTTCGTTTATTCGTCGGAAAACCTTTTGCGTTAGGAAGTGACATCACTGATGAAGTAGTGGTTTAGAGCAATGTACTAGGCACTATGGTAATAAAAGAACGCTCTTAATAAAATATCAAGGGATTTTTGGAAAATTTGATATTTCTAGAAACGTCATAATACTACCTATCTGAAATATATAAAAAAAAACAAGAATCACCTAATGTAAACAGTATTAACCATGATAATACGAGTGATACTAACCATGATTTGCAACTCTAATAACTAAAGAAATAACTAAACACTCACACAGAGGTAAAGCACTTTGTATATTAAATATATTCTGCATTTTTGATATATTTCATATTCTTTAAGAATTTGATGGTTAACATAAAAGAACGCAGTCTTGCAGTAAGAGATTGAACTATTAGAATGTCTCTAATCAGCATATTAGCTTGTGTTCACTCATTATATTTTTCTGTTCACGACTCTAACGATAGCGATCAACTACAAATTCATTAATATCCATTTTGCCTTCAACTAGACGTTTGTAGTTATGTGCAATTAATGTCAATTGATGTAAACAAGCAGCCTAATTGCGCTGGGTTTTCTGGATCCTTATCCTGCTTCCTCCAGTTCCATCGGGTTGATGATCTTCCTGGGGTCCTCGGTCCTCGTTGTTTGGTTCTCGGAGTCTTCTGCCTGGACTCCCTCCTCGGTTACTAAAACAGAAAAATATGAGTTAGTAAGGCGTTAGTACGCAGGTGATCGTAGGTGGTCTTGTGCCTCGATCCCGAAGGGGTTCTTCATCGCGGAATTCTCGCTGGTTAGCGTCTTCCGAAAGAAGTTTTTGTTGAGCCGTGCCAGGAATTCCTGCAGCCGCTCAGGTGTGTCAGTGTAGCCAGCGATGTGCGTCGGGGTACGTGGAGTACTAATCGCAAGCAGCGATTCTGTACGGTCGAGAGGGAGGTAATGTGGGTGGGTGCCGCCGTGACCCAGACGGGACTGGCGTAGGTGAAGATCGGGCGTATGTGTGTCTTGTACAGCATGACGCCCGTTTTAGGGTTGAGGTGGGAATTTGTAAGGATGGGATACAACTGTCTGGCCAAGCAGCCTAATTTGTACGCACATGCTTTTATTGCCCCTTCCCAATTTTCAATTCTATCGAGTTCATTGGTCCAACTAGCCGATGAATTCGATGGTTCAACGCTGAGCTCATTGAACAAAATAAGGACGCAGCAGTGACTTCTATCGTAAATTAAGGGATGAATATAGAAACTAGTAAAGGAACTTCTGCTTAAAGTGCGTGAGCCATTGATGGATAAAAAAAGCTTGCGTATTATAAAAGAAACATGGCTGACAGTGATGCAGACAATTAAAACATCGGAGAGAGTTACGCGATGCCATTGGCAAACATATAGAATCATTTTGAGGAAGACGTTTTCATTATAGTTTGAATAATATAGAAAATATATAATTACCTGATTTTCTAAATGTAAAAAAATTGCAAAAATTGATACGAGCTCAGCAGCAGTAAAAAATAAAAATACTTGCTCTTTCTAACGGAGGATTTTTATTGCCAGAATTCAAGTATATCAAACAAGAAATTCCATTTACAACAATTGAAATGCTTCTATGTTATAGAAGAACAGGCATATTATTCCAGGCTATCACATCATATTACTGCTGAAGAATCTAATTAATCTAAACTGTTGTCTTTATAATAAATCACAATTACTTAAAAATCGTCCTTTTTTAAAGTATATCTACAGTTTCTTTTTCAGCTTTCTGATATCTCTGGAAGTACCTTTGTACATCGTCTAGCTAACGAGGATTGCTTTGTTTCTACTCTTAAGTACGGAGGTGGCATAATAAGGGTGCTGCGTGTCATCACAAGGTGTAGAGGACCATTCATATAACACGGCCGCACGAATAAAAGTCAAACGTGCATCGTATGCAAAACTTTTTTCAGAGCTTTTTTTGTCCAATAAGATAACGCCTCCTGCTACACAACCACAAAAAATAAAGATTGGATACATGGAAATAAATTCCATCTTATATATTGGCTTGCCCAATTTCTAAATCTAAATTCAATCGAGTATTTGTCCTATCGACGTATTGAGAAAAGCCAAACGTAAGTAGACACTTACTGAAACCTGAGGATGTCAAACACGATATTAATTTATTAAATTTATCATTCTCAAAACATTTTAATAAAGTTGTTCAAAGCTTAACTACTATACTGTTTGTATTCTCAGTGTATGTTTATACAAGGTAGAAAGTTATAAAAGCCGCATTACAAGCGTTGTCATTTAGTACTTCTGAGCGCCTCGAGTGAGTTGTATCGAAGAGATGGCTCCGAAATTGTATTCAATTGATGCCAGTCCCCCATGCAGGGCTACTTTGATGTTGGCGAAAGCGATTGGGTTAACTCTGGATGTTAAATTCTTGAATCTGCTAGAAGGAGAGCATTTACAACCCGAATTCTTAAGAGTATGTATGTTTGACACATTTGAATATTGTTGTTAGAGGAAAACTTTGTCGCTTTTCAATTTATAATATGCGTTATTATAAACGGATTTTCTAATGTATAATCGTTTTATAAACTTTTTAATTTTAATAGTTGTTTTGAATATTAGAAAAATATGACTTAATATAACATACTTATGACAAAGAAGAAACACAAGGTATTATTTATTATTAAGTAATCTTTGGAAACTTATATTTATATGTTATTGACTATGAGTGCAGAATCATTAAAAGTACATGAATATTTAAATTCGATTTCCTTATCTTTCAGCAAATCAAAGTATTCAACTTTAACTATTTAAAAACGGTATGACGGCGCGATTATTAGAAGTTTTCGCATATTATATACTGCGTCAATCGATTGCAAAATCTTACCGTTGTCGATTATACCTACTAATATTACCAGATATAAGTCAACAAATTGCTAGTCACTCTCTGCGGGATATTCCGGAATATAACCAGACCGCAAATGTCAAATGTGGTATGTGAATATATTAATAAACAATAATAATATTATAGGAAAAAAATTATTTATACGTCGCTGTCTTATAGCAGAAACGTATGTCGTTCTTTTAGCGTAAAACCCAAATATTATATAAATATAACGTTTATGTTAAAAATTTTTGATCTTCCCACATTTTATTGTAACGTCTTTTTGACGAAACACTTGTAGTTTGTAAGGAACGTTTAAAACGGAAATATTTGGAAGACATTGACGCCTTGTACCTTCATTTAAAGAAATATTCTTCATTAATTTGATATCAAATTTGAAATAGAATTGAAAAAAGCAATAACATATGGAATTTTTCCTTCAAAATAAGCGGACTAATTTCCTATATTTACGAATACGATTCGCTGTAACGTATATGTAACTGTATTGATTAGCATCGATATTTCTGCGATTATTTTATTTGCTTAACGCATTAGAAAGTGAGTCTAATAACATAGCAATCGTAACATATTTTAAGTCAACCTTTAACAATTGGAAACATTCATATGCCATAAAATGCCATGAGGATGTAACTACTAAGATTAAAATTACAACTAAATTCTAAAATTATAAGTTGAATATTTAATGATATATGATTAGTGAAGATCCGTAATCCTAAAACTCTCAAGTATGATATTTCGAAATGGTTTTACGTTGTCAAATAAAGCCAGATCATTATTTGTTTTGGCCTCGATATAAAAACTCACACAACGAAAACATTACATAACTGTGTGTACGTGTCGAATATAATTTAAATGTACTGTTTGTGACTGATATAAGTAACTTGTTTTATTAATAACATACACGAAGTAACGTATGAAAACATAAATATTCTCAGAATCGATTATTCGGAGAGTCACTCATTTTAATGTATTTACTTTCCTACTATGTCAATGAAGTACTAGGTACTTCATTGGTTGTAAAATGCGCCTTACTAAATACGAGGATAGTCTGAAAGGTTTCCACCCTAACACAGAAACAAGTATTTTTTTTTTGTGTAATTCAGTTTTATTTCTTAACATAGTCTCTTTGTAAGCCTATTCACTTTTCTCAGCAATGCTTCCTTTAATCCATCCTAGCTGTAGTTGGCATATTGTTCAGCAAATTTGGCGTTTGTAAATGTGATGGTCTTCTTGTTCGATGAAAATCTCTGACCTCCTATTTTATCAATTCGAACCCCAATTTGTGAATTTTTGCCTTGGTGAGCAGTACCACTAAAATGTGGGAGTTGCCTTGGTGGAATAAAACTTTCTTCGTGGATAGATATTGTTCTTCTTGACAATGCAAATGTATTTAGCAAGATATTTTTGTGAATGGAAATTGTAAATGGAGCGTTTTCACTATAATTAATCATTAATGAAATTATACTATTTTTAAATCAACAATTTAACTGGAAGCCTAACTGTATACTATCTGTTTTCAGAAGAAAAAGCGCGATTTATCTGTAACGGATTTTATTCATTTGGCAAATTATTGACGAATTCTTTATAGTTTCGTAGAAAATATTGGTTTAATACAACTTTGAAATATAAACTATTATATGAATGCAGTGTAACATAAATTATTGCCACTTAACAGAAAAAGAAAATGCGTACAGTTTAAGATGAACTTTATGTTAAAGCTCTTCTGCAGCAAAAGAAATATTCCTTCAGTATAAAATTCCGGAAAATTTAAGCGATCACAAACTTACAAAAATACACCTATGCAGAAGCACTTTATTCTCTCTAGCAACTTAGTTATGTTATTGGGAGAACTGCTTGAAAAAGAAGTTTATACTCTGTTAAGTAATTTCTTTGTGCCTGTATCCAAGAATAATTATAAGTATGTACTTCCTGGTTCGCAGTTACAAAAACTAACTGTGAATGAAAGTAATGAAAACAGACGTATTTAATGTTTGGAACGATACTTAATGTCTTACAAAACATCATCTACCAAAGACTAAATAAAATACATTTCTACACAAAATAACATACTTTAGTTAGAGTAATTAGAATAATAATTTAAAATAGTTCGGGCATTAAGGAAAAAACATCCCTTCGACTAGTCAGGCTATTATCAGTTAGTGGTTTTCTTACATACGCTGCTTCGCTGTAAATAACGCCGCATATGAAGAAAACACCCTATTTCTTCATATCTTGATGTAGCATTCATCTAATATCTTTAAAAAATGCCATAAATCAATACATTTACACAGTACCCGGTTGTCGCTACTTCCTGAACGACAGGCATGCGTTTCTTTGGTACTAGAGGGAGCCAATTAATGTCGAGTTTATCGTTTTGAAAGTTGTGGTATTTCCTATGAGGCAACAGCGATAGAAAGCAAAGATAATAAATACTCTCGAAACCATGCTGATGACGCCGTTAACCAGAAACATGTCCGTGAGTTAGTGAGCTTCGATCTGTATTTAGTTTGAAAAAGATGGTACATTTATATACATTAAATAAATTTGTGAAGGGTTTACAAGCTTGAATTTTACTTGTTAATATATGGCAAATTTGTCCTTCCGAGACACCCACAGCTTATGCTATATTTTAGCCTAATTCGATGGCTGTCTAGCACCATTTGGTGAACTTTTCTGATGTTTCTGAACTTTCATCTTGAAGCAAGCTGGTTCGACCACATTTAAATTCATCCCCCAAAACTTCACTGTGGCAAATACTGGCGCAGAGTCCCCATAAACAGCGTCTATCTCGGCTTTAATTGGCCTAGGCATATTGAGTTTCCAACAGAACATATCCGAGGATAGAAACAACAACCAAAAAAACAATACTAAAATAGCTTCCTTGTGATATTGATGGAGTCATTTGTGGCGAACGCAATGCAAGGAGAGAAAAAATACGCTATCCACGGACATGTTTCTGCCTACTCGGCGTCATCAGCGTGGTTCCGAGAATATTTTGTATCTCTGTTGCTGAGATGGCGGATAGCCAAAAACATGTCGGTGGGTAGTGTATTTTTTCCCTCCTTGCATTGCGTTTGTCATAAATGATTCCATCAATACCATGAGGAAGCTATTTTAGCATTGTTTTTTTTAATATTGACTTTCCAATGTAAGAATTTAAAACCAGTTCGATAATCCATTTACTAACATCGATTGACACAAATAATTGTTAAGCAAGAACTGAAGGTCCACAATACATACATGCTGACTCAAAAAATAGGTAATAAAGCTTAGACAATAAAAATGAATTAATAACCTTTATTATCATGTTTATAACCTTCATTACCTTCTCATATCTGGTATATGCTTTTTAATATATATTATTATATCTTACTAGAAAATCTGGTTGTCTTTGGATAATGACAGGTATAATAAATTATATTAAAAACTATTATATTTCTCACACTTACGACACAGTCTATTTTTCTGAATGTTCTGTATTTCAGCTTAATCCTCAACATACAGTACCTACTCTAGATGACGATGGGTTCATTCTATGGGACAGTCACGCAATAAATATCTACTTAATAGAAAAATATGGTAAAATCGACGAACTGTACTCCACAGACCTCAAAACAAAAGCACTTATTGACCAACGACTACATTTTGACAGCGGCGTGGCATTCTCCTTGCTATTACGTATTGGTGTAAGTACCATATATATTTAACTATAATAATTTAAATATATTAGATAGATTTATTTAGAATTATATTATTTATTTTGATGTTTTTGTTATTTATTGTATTTATTATAAACTTCTATAAATTTCAGAAACCTATTAGATTGAAGAAAACTAAAGTAATCCCTGATAATTTGAAAGCCGAAGTAAGGGAAATGTACAAATTCTTAGATGCCTTCTTGGAAGGAAATAAATGGCTTTGTGGCAGTAAAGTAACAGTTGCCGATATTCATCTAGTAGCCACTATTTCATCCATAGAACTTTTTGAGCCATTAACAAATGAGTATCCAAATGTACAAAAGTGGTTAAAAAATTGCTCTCAGCAACCATGGTACGAAGCAAACCTCAAAGGATTGGATGACTTTAATAATTTGTTCACCAGTTTAATTAATTCCTAACTTCGAATATCCATTTCTGTATGTATTTCTTTGTATTTTACAGTACAACTGTATTACAGGGAGAATGTTAAAATAAGCAACTTTGTTTACAATGCTTTGTTACTATATATGGTGTAGTTTAATAAAACTTCTCAGTACTTGAAATTCTCGTTATTTCCTTCGCTACTTCACTTCGCTTACTAAATTTCTTAAAACCAGTATGGCTAAATAACAAATATGTATTTCGGTGTTATTGGAAATGCATATAACAAGACCACAAATGTCAAACGTGGTATGTTGGGAAATAATAAACCGCTAATGGTTAGGGAAAAGATTATCATACTTATTTTTATATTGCTTTAGCGCATGGTACGGTTTATCATTTTTAATGTTTTATTTTCAAGCTTTCAAGACTTGTTATTATTAAGAAATACAATTAGAAGGCACTATAAGAAAATGCTATAGTGCTTGTATAAGAGATACTATATCGCTAAATAATAAATTGATAAGTATATCAAATTATATACTATATATTAAAATATACACAGCTGCAGTATATTTAAAAATTCCTATTATATAATGATTTTCTCGCGATCCTCAACTCAAAATTTGAAACCATTAAATTCACAGTAGAAGAAGAAGTGAACAATCAACTTCCGTTCTTAGATAGTTTAGCGATTAAAAATAATAATAAACTGGAAATTGACATCTATAGAAAGGAAACCAACACCAATAAGTACATTATGAACGATTCTAACCACTGTGGACAACACAAAATGGCCGCGATTAGCTTCTTAATTAATAGATTAGTTAAATTCCCTCTAAGTAGAAGTAGATTTAACAGAGAACTTAAATTCATAAAAACGTAGCTATTTATAACGGTTACTCTTCTATACAAGTCGATCGCATGCTTAAGAAAGTCCAACATAGCCTTTACGTAAGAAATTCCACGACCTTAACCCCGGTAGAAACTAATAGTAAGAAATTCGTGAAACTCCCCTTTCACAGCATATCGAAAGGCGTGAGTAAGGTTTTGAAGAGACAAGATATGAACGTATGCTTCGGTTCGTGCAACACATTTAAAAATCTTCTCGGTAATCCTAAAGATAAACCGAAAGGGGAAGAAAGGTCGGGTATTTATGAAATTGAATGTAGTCGCTGTAATAAACCCTATATTGGTCAAACAAAAAGAGCGATAGAAACTAGGTTCAAAGAACATATACGAAATTATCGCTACGGAAGATTGGACGCGTCGAGTGTAGCACAACATATAAATGAAACCGGGCATAGTATTAAATTATTAAACTTAAAATTGATTAAAAACGTAACGTCGCCGAGAAAATTAGGTGCGTAGGAGACAGTTTACATAAAAAGTAGTAAAAATCTGATGAACAGAGAAAACGGACCGTTGTCGTACTCTGTCCTTTTTGACCTTTTGCAGTAGGCTGGCACTTGGTTATATTTTGGGTTATAAAAGAGATCTTCCCGTCTATTTGGCCGTGCTTTTCGCATGTCGTAGTTTAAGACGCGTAGAGGGTAGAATAGGCACTTGTAAAACAATATTTCTTCTCGGAAGAAGGGATAGTTCATGCATGTTATTTTTCGCACGTCGTAGCTTCAAGGCGTGCATGGGGTAGAAATAGGCACTTGTAAAGAATATATGTTCTAAGAAGTAGGGATAGTACATGCATGTTTAGTTTCAGAAAAAGTTTTTTCTCACATCATTCGGTCACCGATTGATGATGAGGACCATTCGTGTCCTCGAAACGGCCGTCCCGGACTAATTATTATATTACTGTATAATAAATTAAACTTGTGTGGTGCGGAGGTTGCCGATACATATGTGTTGTTTCCTATTATATAGTGAAGAACATGTTCATATGTAATTTTCTAATATGTATAGTAGAGAAACAATTAATATGCAGGTATAAGATATTTCATAAATTTAAGTCAAATTGGAAAAGTGTGGGATTTTCCATTTTAAGCAAGCAAGTTAATGTTAATTTTCAATTCTATATGCACGTATGCATTTCTTCTGTGAGACATATGTAATTGTATCGGTTAGCAACGTTATTATCGTGGTTGATTTATATTCTTATCGTGTTAGAAAGTGGGAGCCAAATAGCGTGATACGTGATACATTCCAGATTACCATACAATCTACATGGAATTAAATTTTATAACAGAGAATTTTAATCTATACATTTTTCGACTGCATTGAATGTTACAGTCGACATTAACTTTCTTCAGCTCTCACGTTAATAGAGAAATATGGTAAAGTCGATGAACTCTGCTTCAGAGACCTTAAAACAAAAGTACTTTTTCCTTGCAATAACGTATTGCCAGTATATCAGTAATATCTATAATAATCTGCCGCGGTTCAAATCTGTTAGACAAATATTTATAAATTTGATTTTAATAATAATAATATTAGAAATAAATATTATTTTTATTGTATTCATTATAAACAGCTAATTTTAGAAACTGATAGTAAAAGAATAACAGTAGCCGATGTTCATCCAGCAGCTACTATTGCATCCACTGCCATTAACAAATAAATACCAAAATGTGCAAAGGCAACTCACAAAATGCACTAAGGAAGCATAATATGAACCAAACCTCGAAGGATTGGATGATTTCAATAATTTGTTCACCAGTTTGGTTAATTCCTAATTTCGAATTTCCGTTTTTGTGTGTACTTCTTTGGAGTAGCAAGTTGAAGCTAAAATTGTATACAGGAAGAACGGATGGAAGAATGTTAAAACAAGCAACTTTGTAACTGCTCCTCGGTAGTTGACATTTTTGTAGTTAATTCCTTCAGTTGTCTTACTAAATGTATTAAAAACAGATTGATTGAATAACACTGGTCAATAAGTTGTTAACTTAGGCACTCATTATTATTTTCAAGCTCTGAGTAGGTTAAAGCTGATGTCGATTTGAATAATGAAGCGTTAACTATAATCTGCAGAATAATTTCCCAATTATTGTGTCGTTGAGTTTACTCTTGCCGTTTCACCGATCATTCCCCTAGCTTCTCCATTTTTTCGGCTTGACTTTACCTCGAGCTACCTCCTATGAAAAGGAGAATTACGAATAGAAGAACAGCGCTGCTATGGGATCACCCTGTTATCGGTCATGGTGAACATCATGGAAGTTGCTGAGCAGGAAGCCATCGAATCCAGTAATAACAAACCTAAGTGCTGGGACAGGTAGATCAACTTAAACATATTAAAAGCATCACCATGAGGATTCATTAAAACGATGTTCTGCCTTTTCTTTTTCTCGTCAACAAACTGCGTCATACCCTACATCGCTGAGCATACACGGACCAATATCTGTACGCATCATCTCATCATTATCCACAACAGAAGAGATCTATTGTTAACACACTTCTAAGTAGAGAAAGAAGATCCGCAATACGTGCCAAAAATATGCACATATTGACAATTTTTTCACTGATTTTGGGCGAGAGCACAAAAGTCGCTCTATACGGCATAAAGCTCCCCATTGGTAATAAGAAGGCGTGCCGTGTCGAAAAATCCCAAAACCTCTAAGGTTTCATAGCAGTCGCATCTGATCTATTGAATATCGTATGCGAAAATCAAGCATGTATTGACATTTTTTTTTACTGAACTGGGTGGCAGCACAAAATTCGTTCTATACAGCACAAAACTGCCTGTTGGTAGTAAGAAGTGGTGTCATATCCTCAACATCCCTGGTTTCATAGCAGCCACACCTGATGTATTGCATATCGTACGCGAAAAATATGC
>LR736857.1:11899640-12190512 GCA_902654985.2 Oryctes borbonicus
ACACCTGATGAATTGTATATAGTATGCGAAAAATGCACATATGTTGTTTATGTTTTTTACTGAATCTGGGTGGGTAGGGCGTGATGCCAAAATTAATTATTTATAAATTATGGCAAATGCAGGCTGTGATATTATCGGTTATTGCGTAATTGTTCATTTTCTTTTGATTGATAGTTGAGTAATTGCAAACTAGGTTTGATAATTGTTGAAGTAAATTAGAGTGAGGGATTGCATTTGTTTAGTTAATTTTTAGCTATCTTTTTTCCATAAATTTGGATCTACCTTGTATTGCGTCCGTTGATTCTCTTATAACTTCTTTATTAATAAATATATTTGAATGAAATCCTTGTTAACACAAGCTTAGGACCTACTAAATTTAGTGGTGTAATCAGATTTAGGATTAAAAAAATCGCTAGTATCATTTTGCTATTTTCGAACTCGATTTTTTGATGCACTATATATATTAAAAAAATGGTTTCATTTTACTGTAAAATGTGGACTCTACAAGGATTCTTCATTTCAAACGGATCACACTGTATGTCGAATCATTGCACAATTGTACTGACACTAATACTCATTATAAGAAACCACTCCTTGTTTTTCATTTCATCAAGAGTAAAAGCAAGTATTGGTTTGATAGGTGTTACACAACAATACAAAACGTTTAAAATTACACCGGCGGTTTCTGTGTTACGAAATATACACAGAAGAGCTTAACTACAAGTAGATACGTTATGAACACATGTATGTATGTATTTGTAAATTTATCCAATCTTATACGTATCATATGCGCTTACAAATTTATTTTTGTAGGCACTTGTAGATAGCATGCATTCAACCATACACTGATTAAGGTTTATAACGGATTGGGGGAACGGTGTTTCTGTTTAGTATGTATACAGCTTTGTAGTATCAGTTAGACAAGTCTCAAATAATGGTACCTATATTATACCAAGTTGTAACCAGTCCCCCGTGTAGGGCTGTATTTATGCTGACAAGGGCAATTGGTTTGAAATTAGAATTGAAAGATGTAAATATAACTGAAAGAGAGCAGTTAAAACCTGAATATTTAAAAGTGAGTGTGAGTTAGTTGCGTAAAAGTAGAAATTAACACCCGATCACGTTTCTTTACTTCGGTAATTAGTTTATATGATATCCAGCTTCACTAGCATTATTGAGTTAATTAATACCTTTTCTTTATTTTTTTTTTTACTTTGTGTGCTTGCTAGTTTTATTCATCTCCATCTTCTTACGTTCAATTTTGATACTTCCGGTTATTCCGTAAATAGTCAATTTTGTTATTTTAATTGGAACACATATATTATTACATTTTTGAATTTAATTTTAAGTTGTTTGGTAAGACAACTATGTTGTTATTTTTAACCATATTTTGAATATATGTATATATTTTTTGAAAATTTTTGATAAATAGTCGAGTCCTTGGAGTCTGTGAAGTTGACTTCCGCACTTTCAATTTTTTTCAATTTGAAAATGTCCGCGTTTTGTGCTGATTAGTGCCGTAAAAATGTAATTTTATGCTCACCTCTTTCCAGAGATAATCGAGAAACAAGATATGCGGGAATGAGGGCTGCTAAGATACATATTTGGCAGCCACCGCACCAATTTTTCGAAATATTTGAGAATGAGGGTTGGTGCGGTCGCTTATTAACCAGCACCCCCACCAATTTTTCGGTCTTCGAAAATTGAATAATACAATCGCGTGGTGCTCGTTTTATGTCGGTTTATGCCGTAAAAATTTCGTTTTGTGCTCGCACTATTTTCTCCATATTTAAGAATAAGGACTGGTACGGACCCTTATTCAACAGCACCTGCACCAATTTTTCTGTTTTTGAAAATTCAATAATGCAATCATTTTGTGCTCGTTTTATGCTGATTGGTGTTTTGTGCTCACACCATTTTCAAGATATTTGAGAATAAGAGCTGGTACGGACCCTTATTCAATAGTACCTGCACCAATTCTTCGGTTCTTGAAAATTCAATAATGCAATAATTTTATGCTGGTTTTGTGTTGATTTGTGCTGTAAAAGTTTCGTTTTGTGCTCGCACCGTTCTCGAGATAATTGAGAATGAGGGCTGGTGCGAACCCTTATTCAATAGCACCTGCACCAATTTTTCGGGTCTACTAAGACTAACATATTCTCTATAGGGTTTGGTATATACAAGTTAGTCATGACCATTTTCCAAAATATCAGTTTATTACAAATATTTTAGTTCAATAGTACGTGTCAGTTTTAGTTGAACTGCCAAGTTTTCAGAATTTTTCAATTTATACTTCTTTTTTTATTTATTTTTTTTTTCATTTATACTTTCATATCGATGCAGTTCCGGATGAGGAGACATTCTATATAAAAAAATAATTCGTACAAGAAAATAATTGAACCGTCTGGCTTTTTATTCTAATAAATTAAGACAATAAAACTTCATCTTGATATTTCGAACCTTCTTTAGTCAGTGCGAGCAAAATAAACCCGTAAAAGAAAATTATTGCAATTTAATTTGATATAAGAAACTATATAGCCAAGCGATACCAACTAGGTTTTTAAAATAATTTAAAGTTATCAGCAAAATAAAAACACAAATTCAAAATAATTAGATTCATAAATTCTCTTTTTAGCTTAATCCTCAACACACAGTTCCTTTACTCGACGATGATGGTTTCATCTTTTGGGATAGCCATGCTATAAATGTTTACCTTATCAACAAGTACACCAACGATAGTACTCTCTATCCAAATGATATTAAGAAGAGGGCCATTATAGATCAACGACTTCACTTCGATAGCGGTGTAGCGTTTAGTGTTTTACGAAGAATTTCGGTAGGGATAGTTTAATCGTGTCGAACACTGTTCTATTCTTGTGTTTACAGATGCCATTGAGAATGCACCAAATAAAAGCTGCCCCGGAAAACTCAAAAATCGAATTACAAGAAGTTTACGGATTTCTTGAAGCCTTCTTGCAAGGAAATAAATGGATTTGTGGTGATTCTGTGACATTAGCGGACATTCACTTGGTAGCAACGATAACGTCGACGCAAATTTTTGAACCCTTGGGTAATAAATACCCCAATGTGAAGAGATGGTTAGATAATTGCAGTAAAGAAGATTGGTATCAAGCAAATATCGAAGGCCTAGACGAACGTAATAAGTTATTTTCTGCACTAATGAATGAACAGAAATGATATCTAAATCAACAATTGCAAGTGTCATTTCTTTTGAAAATAAACGACGTATTCTGTTCATTTACAGCTGAATTATTCAAATGCACATTGATAATTTTATTCTTTGAGTATTGGATTTGTAAGAGATGTCAGAAGAAACAAATTTTTGCAATAATAAAAGGGCTTGTAAATGAAAAATAATTTGTCTTCCTAAAATGGTTGACTTAAACACATAGTTTAGATTAACAATGTTTATTTCGAACTTGCAGTGTTCTTTTAATAAGGACTTCGGACTAAAATATTTCTTCTACCCATTGTTTTATGTCCATACTGGGTGAACCATTAGTGCGAAGAAGTACAATCTCTCAAATAAAAGTTATTATATTTGCATCTGTGCATGTTTCTAAAATAGTACGAAATATACAGGGTATATTACCGCCTTATCTTTTCGTGAAAATTACGACGTTGTGAAGTCAATGAGAATTCAAGAAAAATCAGGCGCTGTAGTAACCATCAAAATAACTTTATTGGTGCGAATTAACGAAAGATATTAGCAGATACGTAGAAGAGTACCCCTCTTCTCAAAGGTCTAAGATAATACATTTTATGTGTAGACGCGCATATCGCCGAATTATAGTTCATCGAGGCATCTCTGTGGAAGATGGTAGCTATAATTGAAATTGTCCTATTACGAAGGTAGAACTAACAAGTACGGATGAAAGTGTCTAATGAAAGATACATTAAATCAATTGCTATGTTGACCTCTACAGAAGTAAGCAAATTAGTAATGCTCCACATTCTGCGAGAGTAGTAGTGTTTTCTCGCCAATGGTAATTAATAATAACTAAACAAGCCATAGCAAATTAAATTAGTCGCTTCAACTAAGAAAGTCATACATTTTATTTAAAGCAGCGAGTGTTTTATACTCAGTTGGATATAGTAGATCTACAAGGGAAAAAATGTGAAATAAAATAAAATGGTACGCTCAAGAAACTCTATTTTCCTGCATATAGACATTCTCTTTGTGTGTACTGTCAAATAGTCAAATGCTGTCTAATTTTTGGGATAAATCCAAATCAAAAAGCATGAATTTCTCAATGGAAGAATTAGCAGATGTGGTGTATGATCTTCGTGCTTTATTATGAGAAATATCCAAACGGAAAGCACCCGAGAAAATAGATGCTTCAAATTTTATTTCAACCTTTTAGCATATGAAAAGAGTGAGGGCCAAAACAAAGTGCATGATGTATTTTTTTGAACGAAACGTTACTGGACAATTTACTTCAATTTTTTGGAAAATAACTTGCCTCAATTGCTCCAGCACCTACCTGCTTATGTTAGGCAGCGAATGGTACCTGCATGATGGTGTATCAGTTTACCATACAGCTCGTGCAAATTAACATTAAAGGAGTTCCCTGGACGATGGACAGGAAGAGGAAGATCGCATCTTTTGAAAATGGATTTTTGGAAATTTTTGGAAAGTTGTGGGATAAACAAATTTATCTATCAGTTAGATTTTCTTTATTGCCACATTTGATTATTTTGATGCTTCGAAAGTAGGGCGGAAAGTTAAAATAATAGGCTTGTTTTTGCAAAAATCAAACAAATTGGTCAAACGCAATTTGATTGGCTATAGAAATCCGAAACCATTTTCGAACTGATTTCACGACAATTGATTGGCCCTGACTAATTTGTGATTTCTGTAGGAACAAGGCCAATACATCTCATATACATCGCATATATTAGGCCAATATCGAAACGCCAACTAAACCAGTCTTATTATTTCCTTCGGTACTTCATGTTGATCTTCGTCCATCTATTTTAAGATCACCAATTTCTGTTTTGTTTGAAACATATACTGTTTTTTATTTCGGTCACATAATATATACAAAATGTATTTCCAACGTAGAAAATATAGTAGTTCGTTAATGAAGCCACGCAATTTAATTGCATATTTGCACATTCTAAGATAAAATTGCCATTTTCTCAGAAACTATCAACTTAGAAGTTTTACAGTATAAATGTAATTGGAAGGGATACAATAATTCGATCGAGTGCCAAAATAATATACAGGATGATCCATTAAAAAAAACAATCTCTTGATATTTGAAAATTGCGAAGTTTGTACACCTTTAAGACTTTTATGTTATCTTTTTTCTTCTGCCAAAGTAATTTTCATTAATTCACACTAATCAAGTTATTTTACAGTCACTGATTTTTCTTGATTTTTCATTCTTTTCAGAACAACTTGACATTGTCGCAGTTTTATGCTGAATCCAATGATAGATTAATATACAAAGTGGCTGTTAAAAAAAAATCTTTATGCTGCCATAGATTAATTCAACATCTCGTATATTTCGTGCTATTTTGCGCAAGCGCTAATATAGTTAATTATAATAATAGATAATTTTAAATCTTGTTTCGAAACTTTTGAAAGAAATAATGTTGAATACGCGTACTTTTGATTTTTAAATTCATGCAATGTCTTCCATAGTTATAATTAAATTTATTAGCGCATACAGTAAATACTTGTAAAATAAATATTATTTTGCCAAATTTAAAAAGAATGAATTGCCGCAGTTCTAATGAGGACCCGAATCTTGAGATCTAACTATTTTTCCTGTATAACTTTCCCTAGTTTATTTAGACCATCTTGATTTAATTCTTCGTAGTACGGCAATTTTTTGCATCGTTTCAAATACCTATATAACTTTCGAGTAATTTCCTTATCAATTGGCAGCAAGTAGTCTAGGGTGCTTAGTGTTGTCATGCAACTAAAATCCGCAAGTGTTAGATGGTCTTCTACCAACCATTCAGATCGTGTTAAGAAGTTCTCCAAGAAACCATACGCTTGCCTAACTGCTATAATAATAGGCATATAAAATTACAATCAATAGTTATAAATATGCATACAAGGAAATCTCTTCCATAATCTCCATAAACGTAAGGTTAGAAGCCGTTAGGATAAAGAAAGTTTTACCTCTTTGTCTCGGGTTCAGGCAATGTGCAGACTTGTATAATTTTCATTTTGTTTTAATTGCTCGGTTATATTTGTGATGGTGTATGCGTCTGTGGTTTTGTAAACGTTTATTTAGGAAAGATGTTCTGTTTCCATTATAAATTAACTTTGCAGTGGTTCGAAACAACGACGTCGACTTCTGTGGGTGCCCTGAGACTTGAATATCTACAGAAAAATGTGGAGGTGGATTTCACTGTTTTTTTGCGGGTATTCAAATTTTTATATGGGTGCTCAAGACCTGGAACATCTACAGGAGTCGGCGCTGTTAGTTCGACCCAATTGCCTAATTGTAAATGAATACTTTAATTTTTGTATGACTACTTACCACACAATTACGCAGGTTAGGAAATGAAATTCCGCTATCGAAGTGCAGCCTTTGATTGACTATTGTGGCGGATATAAAACATAATCTGAGGCATACTTTTCCACTAGATATGTGCTTATTGCGTGGCTATCCCATATGATAAAGTTTCTGTCAACTAACGTAGGAACTGTATGTTGCGGATTTAACTACAATATTATAGTGATAAAACCCATTGTTCCATTCGCCTTAACAAATTCTGTCGACAA
Organism: Oryctes borbonicus; assembly: GCA_902654985.2. Classification (NCBI taxonomy): domain Eukaryota; kingdom Metazoa; phylum Arthropoda; class Insecta; order Coleoptera; family Scarabaeidae; genus Oryctes; species Oryctes borbonicus. Next base: position 11,906,407 of record LR736857.1, read on the forward strand.
ATAAGAGCTAGCTAGAATATCCACTTCTTGCAAATCAACTTTAATTTTAAGTACTTCGATGACCATTCGAACAGTTCTACATGGCGGACTTATGGGTGTCCAAAATAATCTCATAACTATTAACTCATAAAAATAGAGAAGAGAAGCTATTTATAGCATCATTACGTTGCATCGTAAGTGTACAAAATATTTTAACAACTGGGGCGTCAGCACTCATTGTCATTATAGACTAATTATACCATATACATATATTTTATTGTCAATACCTTGACAATCCCCGTATGCAATAGGTATAACAATTTTTGTGCAAGGTTACGCTGACGAACTCTTAACGTCTTAACGACGATGTCAAAATCATAAACCACGAATAAGCTTGCAAAACATTACAATCGTTCCTTTTACAAGAGCAAAAGTCTGTCTAAAATCATCCTCCATCGAAGCGAAAATCATTAGCTTCAGCGATGAAGTGAAACACTTGGGAGTTATGTTTGATAAAAACTGTTCAACTTACTGAAAAAAGGCATCGTTAGTATGTCGAAGGCTGCTTAGCAAGAACCGGGGTGCTAGGCCTTAAATGACCCTTTGGTCATGTATAGCAACAATCAGACTTATGATCACACACGTATTTTTAGCCTGGTGGCCAAAAAACTCAGAAGATTGTGCAACAACAGCTTTAACATATACAGAGACTCGGATGTTTTAACATTACAGGCACACCTGTCCCACAGCAGCACTAGAAGTTCTGCTGGCAATAACGGCGCTTATGCTTATCATCCATATTTACAAGCAGAATTTATCAAGTGTCTTTGCTCTTAGTAAATTGAAGGGACTATAACCTGGTGATCTTGGAGGACATCTTAACATCCTTGAAGATCCCATCAAGGCATATAGCATATAGCTTATAAGGTGATCATTGGAAGCCGCAACATGATACACGGACGGCTCAAGAATAGGAGATAGGCAACAGTGGTCCTACCAGCTAAAACTGTCTGCGAGACTCCACACTAACATAGTTTAAGTAGAAATTTGTGCTCTAAACTTGTGCCATAAAGAACAGCGGGAAACGGATACAAGACCCAGCTAAAAGTATTATCGTGGATAGTCAGGCAGTTCTAGAGTTCTTCTTACAGCAGTATTGGCCAATCATGCTATATATAACAGAGAGTACGAATATTTAGGACTGCCTTTCATTGTCTGCCTACAGCATACATGTCCTTCGAATTGTTTTATTTTATTGAAAAAATCTTGATTAATTCTTGTAATTATTAATTTTACTTTTATCGAAAATGTCATTTGAAAATTGAAAAAAATAGTTAATAGACATTTGGACAGTTGTAGACATTTTTCCAATATTCTTCTCATCCCTTCATCCACTGAAAATACCGTCTTTTCGTTAGATTAGGCTTAAGCTTGTCTAATAATATTATAAACACAAATTAATAGTAAGGGTAGTTTGCTTAAGAATTTCATATCTTTTAATTTCAATAACGTCCTGTATGTTCTATCGCAGGTGTGAGCACTGTATTCAACATCCCAAAATAAACTAAATTATTGATTCATAATAATTAAAAAGATCAAAAATAAAGTTTACAAAAGTGGGATGCACAGATTGCATATTACATGCTTTTGTTCCGAATATATGTAAAAAGCTTGCATAAACAAAAGCAGTTATCAAAGGTAAATGTGACATATTTTATTGTTATGAATTGTATGAGGACTTATGTTAGTAAATGTTTCTGAACATTAAAAAGCGCAGAGTAATATTTTCCATCAATTACTTTTTGACTTCAATTTGTAAATTTACCATTGGTAAATGAAACGTAGTAGAGTATACAAAAAATACGAATTTTTTCTATTTAATATTCTAATTGTAATTGAAAAAAATGTTTAGAATAAGCCAATTAGATTTATATATTTTATTAAGAGGGATTGGTTAATCGCTTTTTGTATAAAAATGACTCTAGTGTTACATAAGTAATTAATAAATAGTAAAACATTAATAATATCCCTGCATTATCCTGATTTCTACTTTTCCCTAATGTTTCTTGATAAAGTACGACCTTCCACTAGGATTCATAATGGAACCTCGGATAGGTGCTTCTAAGCACCATTCATACCAAACCTTATCTGTCGATTCACATCTCCAAAAAGAAATCTCTATACTGTTGCCTTCATACATTTGGACAGGTTCCTAAAAGGTTTTTAAAATTTACATTTGCCAGTTATTACTACTAAACCTACTTACGTGTAGCGGAAATACTATAGGGAACCAGCTGACCATATTTGTAGAGTGTGTTTGTGGATTGATGCTTAAGGTTACATCTTTGTATAGTACCGTTTCAAAAAATCCAAGAAAGCCAGTCAGCAGGCAGTTTTGAGGACAAGTGAACTTCAACGATTTATATCTTTCATTTGTTTTATTTTCATCCCAGTTAGGGTGTATAAACGTAAACAGTTCCTAAAAGTATTTACATGAAATATTAGTTTTCTGTTTTAGACGTCGCCAATTAATAGAATCATCTTGATTTATATTCTACAATAAATTTAATTTTTTAAGGGTCGTGATTACTATTAAAGCAGACGAATATTTCTTATTTAATCATTTCCCTGTCCGACTATTGACGAAACTAAACGAGCATTCACGATCATTAAAAAATTGTCCAATCTATTGTAGCATGTAAAACGGTATATTGTACCGGTATCTTGGTTAAGTTGGTTAGGATATTAATAAATGAATCCTACGATTTAGTAATTTGGCACCTATTAGCATTAACGAATCAAAAATGTTACCTTGGATTGAGCCATTTGGTAATAGTTAACGAGATGTACCACATATGGCGTCTCATACACTGTTTCCAGTGATTTATCGTGTGGTCGGTTCGTACGAATTTCATTGAAAATTTTTGTACTCTGAAATGGAGCTAAAAATGATGTATAAGAGCAAGGTATTGATATACCAGTTCGTTTAAGAAACCGTTGAGCACCATCCAAGCATTCGGGTGAAAGTTCATTATCTCCAAAAGATCCTGTAATGTATACACACTTCCATAATACATTAAACAATAGATTTTGAAAACAATAAATTCCGTAAAAATGTTCAAACAGGTTCACTTTTAGTTCTCATTGTGATTTTCTTTTTGATTGAAGACATTTTATACAAAGGGATCCGTCCAGTAGACATGAGGACGTCATGTAGTATTTTCTTAAATGATAGCCATCGTGTTTTATAATTTTTTTGAAATCTGTAAATACGTTTGATATATTCAAATCACAAACTAGATTATGTTAATGAATTAAAAAATAAACTTGTACTCCAAATTAAATTCATTCCTCCTGGTGTTACTCACACGGTTTAATGGGAGTTCGAAAAATGTAAATTATTGTCGGAGTAATGTTTTTAACCCGAATAAGAGAATAAGAGTGCTCTAGTCTAATTCTGTAAAAGTAGCTGAATTCTAACAAACGGTATACTCGGTCAGTATTTTCTTTAGATTTCAAAACTTGATACAAGATAACTTTGGTAAAAAAATGCCGCAATGAAAAATAAAAGTTGATCTGTTCTAATATATTTTCTCAAAATAAAAATTTCTTTTATGGAATTTACTTTTACACATCTTACACTCTCTACTTTGTGTTAATAAAATACGGATTTATGTGTTGGAATGTTGAAATTTAATAATAAAGAACTATACTATATAATGCTAGTAAAAATATCACTCAATATTCTTGAAATAGTTTTAAACAAAAAACTTTCATAAATAATAAGTATGGCCCATGTTTTGTAGAGAAATCAATTTGTAAAATGGTTTACTGGAATTGTGAAATTGCGCTTATCGTGTAAATAGCAAGAGAGTTTTCAAAAATATTACAAGGTGATCGGTAAGTAGCGAACATGGCACCTACTTTCTCGAAATAAACCAATGGGTTTCAAATGCCTTCTAATAGATTTCGAGATGTTTATAATTTTGTTCTCAATCACATAAATTTAGATATGGGGAAAATCGGTGTACGATGCCAGTGTGGGACATTTCAACCATTGGTAGCATAGATATATTGTAATTTAATTCCAATGGAATGCTGTAGTATCAGATCTTTGTTTTATTTGCTTGCACACGTGGGTAAGATGCCATCAAGTATGGATAGTAAAATGCCAGGTAGCGTCTTGCCCCTTCCAACAGAGTGGAATGTATCCCTCGTTTAAACTTTTTATTTCAAGAGACTTACAATGCCTTGCAACTATAAAAAAAAACAACGAGGATTATGGAATGAAGAAAGCCTAGTAAAAGTTGTAAAAGAGGTTAGTACGGCTAAAATGTCCTCACGCCAATACTGGCAAATAGTTAGCTACATTAACGAAAATTGTTAGGCATTTTACCCTCACGTGTGTTGCACCTTTCCTACGACGGGGGTAAAATGTTTTATAGAGTAAGTGAATAATTTTTCATTAATGTTAAAAATAAATAAATACTACAAGCAATAATATATTTCTTTCAAACAAACCTTTATTTTTGTTTTTCGTATGGCGAATGTATGGTGGTAATACTTCGAAGGCGTTCTAATACAATGCCTAGATAGAGTCAAGTATTTAATTTAATTTCGTTGATTTACGTTAAAATGTATTTGTATTTCGGATTTTTTGAACTTAAACATATCTACTTAGATGTGTCTAAGTTTAGGCGATTGAAGACAAAATTATAAATATCCCGAAAAAATTCGACATATGGAATTGGCTTATTTCTGAACGGATAAATGAAATACGTAATAATATACAGGCTGTTCCACTCAAAATAAAATAAGTATCTGGGTCGCTAGTTATGGATTATCCTGTAGATACGGAAATATTTTTGAAAGATGCCCTCCTACTATTTACAAAATTACATTTATGCAATGGATTTAATGGAGATCTTAAATACATAATTTTGTTACTACATCAGTAGTTATTTATGCATATGTAATAAGCGTAAGTTCTTTTCCACAAGATAGGAAACCTTCAACTGAAAAAAATCCTTACCTAATAATTCTGACACCAAAATATCAGCCATTTCTGGTGGATTATAGGTTCTCATGTCTTCATTTACTAAAGTAACTTGATTTCCCCATTCATTTTGTACTCTATCTTCTAATGTATTAATAGCATAAGGGTTTTTCTCAACTGCATAGATTTTGACTTTTCTTTGAACTATTAAAGATGCATTAATTGTTGCTTGCACTAGAGGGCCTCTACCAGCACCAACAACCATAATTACAGGAATTTCAATATCGCTGGATAAATCTTCTAATGCTTTCTGTATTGCTCTTTGATATTCAACATATTTCACTTGATCTCTTTCAAATACCTCATATATCATTGTTTCTAGATGCTCTGTTAACGGCTGAAGAGGATTTTGAAGATAGTCTTCGCAGCTACAGTAAAGTACCATTGATACAATAATTAGATAATAATACTAGAATAAAATTATGAAAGTAATATTACCCTTTAACAAATTCGGTCATCGCAGAACTCTGATATAATTTTTTTCCTAGAAAGTGTACATAGGAATTATATTGTCTATAAGTAGTACCATTTAATACTGGGCCTTTTATAATGTATTGAACATCTATTGATAAAAATTTTTGTACCACATCTTGATGTACCCTTGGCAAAACAGGTTGTTTGTGTTGGTTCAGTTTAAATAATGAGGTTGGTAAAATTACTGCTTTCACAGGTTCACCAGCCCAACGTTGCAGCTCTAAATCCGTTGGCATATGGTCACTTTCCGTCATCTCAAGTGCTAAACCTAATCGCTTATCAAAATTACAATATCTTCGTAAATCGTTCCACCACTCCCATGCATTTTCTCTTTCATCTTCTGTACAGATCGGCGAAAATTGTGTGGGGTGTATGATGGGTAACACAATCCATACTTGATAATTTGTTCCAATAATAAATTTATTATAAAGTATTTGTGCCAGGTTACTATTTCTCCGTTGATGTATGCTTAACATTACAGCGGGAAGCCCTAAATGGCTGCTAAAACCGAGTTCTTGTAAAAGTATCTTCCTACTATGTTCTCGAATATGTTTAACTTCACTATCAACATTAACATGCGAGAGAATTCCTAAATTTCAATCTAACATTATTATTCAATAATTTGAAATAATTGATGACTTACCAACAATTAACCTATTCCAATCGTTGCCTGTTAATATCCTATCGGTTCGACTAATTATTTTAGATAGTTCTTTATTTGAGGTAAACCGAGCATAATTCGGATGGACTACGTGCGTAACGATGAAATGATATCCATCATTACTAGAGCTTAATAAGCATTCCTGTATGTTAATCGGACAATCAATTTGTAAGCCACAAGACATTCGCTTACGTCTTTCTTGGTCCCCTTGATCATCGTTGTAACTCATTTTCAATTGTGTGGAACCAAGTAAATGTAACTATGTGTAAAATATTATGAAACGTTTAGTGCAAATAAATACATTTTAAGTTATACTTACAGTTTATTCAAAGCTAATTAATGCATTCATAACCTATACCTAGACAAGTTGAATTTTCAAAGCCGCTTTTTAAAGCTACGCAGCCGGTAATATCGCGTTACTACTTTGTCATTAAATACTTTTGAGCGCCTTTTAAATTTTTAAATAGCTATGTTGCTTATGCAAATTAAATCAAAAAGAATATCTCAATTAAAAATTTGTTTTCCAGGTAAATTATGATTATAAAATAAGAATATACTTAATTGAAACGAAGGTACGCAGTAAACCTTACGAAAGTGGCCCTTGTTCGTACTTCCAATACTACCTCGTACTTTTGCCACCGTACATACAGCGTCCTCCAAAAGATTTCATTTCCAACGGACCGTTCTTCCATAAAATATTTTAAAGTTAAGGGTACTTATTGCTTAGAACGATTTTAGGAGTGTAGTTCTAAAAATGATCTTCCCCACTCACAACTCTATATAAAGTAATTGTGAAAAACTTGTCCTACTAGGAACAGATTTAATTTGTTTGATTCAAAATTTTACTTTTTATGTTTTTTGAGAGTTTAAGTTTAAGAATAATGCTATTTATTACGTTCATAATTTTCTTGTAATTTATTTTTTATAGTGAACTATCCCTGAAAGCTAAAAGATGTAAAATAGCTTTTTGCACAACCTTAATGTACGAGTGTCGTTCAATAAATCATTAGAAAAAGTTAGAAAAACAAAGTATTTTCTGTAGATTCTTCTTTATTTTCCAACATAATCTCTAGCATTTTTAAGCTCTCCAAAATGTAGGATTTTGGAAAGTTCTCAAAATAGAAATTTGTTCAAATTTTGAAATAAAAAGAAGTCAATGAGGGCCAAAATCCGGTGAATACGGTGGATATTGTACTAATCCGAACTTTATTCCATAATTTTGCCTATCGAAACTGCGCAGGTGTGCACCCGTGCATTGTCTTGATGGAAGAAGATCTTTTTCTTTTTCAAATGAGGACGTTTTTTTCGATTTTTTCACTCAACCGCTCCAATAACGACGCATAATACTTTCCAGTTATTGTTTATACTTTTTCCAAGTAATCGATGTAGATGATTCCGGGTGCACCCCATCCCCTTGCCGTCTTCGCTTTCTTCGGAGCCCGTTCGTCTTCAAAAACCCATTGTTTTGACTATGCCCTTGTCTGCGAAAGGTAGTAGTGTATCCATGTTTCGTTCATAATTCTGTATCGATGGAAAGACTCGTCAGGGTTGCGATGGAAAACTGAGAGCTGAGATTTTTTCACAGCCAATTTTTCGTGCAAAGTTGAAAACATTGTACCTTCAAAAACCATATCGTGGATTTTGTCAATTATTTCGGGGATAGTTACTTCCACTGGAGATCCAGAATGATGCTCATCTTTTGTGTTTAAATTCATTTACCCAATTGTAAACAGTTAACACATAAGCAGATGTGTCATTAACTTCGTCCAACTCAGCCTTGATGTCTTTCGGCGTTAAGCCTTTTAAGTGTAAGTGTTTAATCATCGCTCGAAATTCGCTGTTTTCCATTTTTTTACGCAAACAAAAATTCTTTGCTTAAAACGACTATAAAAATGAAACCGTTTGATGGATAAAACTGAGACTTTGGCAGCAGTCTGGTGACTAATGATCCTCGCCACGTCTTAGCCAATCTAAAGACTTTTTGAACCACTCTTATAGAAGTTGTATACATCTGTATAAAATAAGCGATAGGTAGCGAAACCGTATGAAAATTTCAAAGCAGACAACCGTGGTATGCAAAGCAACATTGAGACACACGGGAATTTAGTTATTAGGTATATATCGTAGATCAAGAATATATGCAATTATGTTTTCCGTATATGAAAATAATATCTTAGGATGGAATTTGTTGAGATAAATGTTGTTAACATTGCTGCTTATGTATGTCTTTTTTTTTCTAATATTAGCGCCGTAATTCTTAAGCCTTATCTAGAAATTGAAAATATTGAATTTATGGTGGTACATAACAGATATGAGGCCGCGAATCATACGTACTCAAAACATGTTTCGTGGCTCTTCGTAGCCCTTTAAAAATTAAGTTACCATTTTCAAAGAAATATCATCCCTAGATACCATGAGGTGATTTCGACGTGAAATTGATAGTTTTGAAATTTTTAATAAAACCCAAAATAAAATCAAAATTTGAATTTCTCGTGTTTTACTCTAAATTCCCTTGAGCGCTTTTCAGCGCAATACACATGCTTCAATACATGTTTCTGAGTAAAATCGGACTCGGAGAATCGATTACCGCCACCTTCATTTATCTATGTCGTTTAATTTTTGAATTACACCCCGAAAAAGGCTAAAGATAGGGATCAAGGTTTCCCAACATTCTAAAACTTATACCTCGCTTACCGTAAAAAATAGAAAATCGGAGTAACATTTAAAGGATCCAGCGTATTGAAGTCTATAAATAAAGATGTTAGTTGGGGAGGTATAGGAAAAGAAATTGATGAAACAAATTTGTAAGGTGGAAATTCGGACGATTTGCCGGTTTCAAAAATGTTTTAAAGTATTTATTTTGATGATGGTTGCTTATGCAGTTTGACCTGCTGCTACAGCGATTCCGACCAGGGTTTTTGAGAAATTTGACTTTGAATGTCATCATTTTGTAGCAAATTTATTTTGGTAAATTTGGTAGATAAATATCGTTTCAGAAACGTTATAAATCTGTTGCAAAATCATTTACAACCCCTTCAAACTCTACTCATAATAAATTAGCACAAAATTTATAATTGCAAAGTTTCCTTTAAAGTTACTGGATCAACTATGCAGTTATACTTATGAATATCAATTTCCCGATGTCGTAGGTTTTGTTTGGTGACCAGAACCCATTTCGATATAATATTCAAATACATGGTACACATTTAACTGTAAATATTCTTTATTTACATATGCATCATTATACAAAAACGTTAAAGATAATAAATTACCTATACAGTGAATGCAGAAAAATATATAGTGCCATTAAGATAATACCTTTTGTGCTGGTTGAATTTGGTAAAGTTTACTCAATACAGAGTACCAAGTATGTTCTAATGTAATATTTATATAGACCGACGTAGCATGTAGCTTAATCTTGTAAAAATTTACGCTAAAATGTATTTCCTTTTTCATGTTCGTTACTTATCAACCACGGAAATATTCCGAAATACTTTGTCATGTCCATTATGTTGTTAGACATTTTTACCTTCCTACTGTTTACATAGTAGGTGCAATCTGACAATGTTTTTGTTTTTTTGGGGCACCTGTATATGTACGTAGCTTGGATTTTTATGTTAATGTGATGTGATGTGTTTAGTAAATGATAAATGAATTAAGTGATAATCAAAAGCCCCTGTATTTTATTTTTTAATTTATTTCCAGTAAGTGTTTTGTGTGTTTTTTTCTGAAATTCTATTTTGAAATCCTGTTTTCTTCCTTTTAAGTTAATTCTCCAAATACTTTTCTTCCAAATCCCTTCTAGTCGTTCTGCTTAGCTTTTTAACTAGTTTTTGAGTTACTTTTAACAGTTATAAATAAATACGGTTGACTAATATTGAATTTCGAAATACTTTCTTCGAAAAAGTGTATATTTTCTCGTTGCTCTACTTGTTTACTCGTTGTCACAGGAATGCCAATATAACGACCTGATATTTTTCGTGGTTGGCCTAACGACGGTGACGCTGGGAATTTAGATTACTGACTTCCATATAATACTTGTTATGTATGAGTTTTATGTGTTTTTTGGAAAAAATATTTCTAAGATGTAAATTATTGAAAATAATTTGTGGCTTCGATTATTCCCCAGAATTATCTTTTCCTATAAAAAGAATTGACAATGTACATTATCAAAATGCCAAAATTCAAATAATAACCAAAAATAATTCGGATTCTGGTAAATTAATGTAATAATAATGATTAATGGATTGATGGGAACTAGGTTTAAAGAATTCTAAAATAACTCTGAAAGATGTTTGTGGTTGAACCAGTAGCTTATTATTTAACGATAAATACGAATAACATAGTTGTGTGCCATAATTGGAAACAAATCATCTAAGCTAACTAGGTCTAGGTTAACAAGTAGGTATTAATATTTAGAATTCTTACAACTTTACTTCGCTCATCAATATATAGAAATCACGTATTATGTTGAAAATCGTTTGAAGCTTCGTGCTTAGTGCACGAGCCTGATTCCTTCGGATTAAAGTTGAGGTAAATAATTAGCAAACTATTATTGTTGTACATCACCGATTATTCGATATCATAATATATAATGTTTTCAAGATAAATTGTGACTATGCTCATTTTTTTTTGTTGATCCCTTTTTTGTTTGAATTTTTAATTAGATAGGATTGAGGTTCAAGCGGCTATGTCTGTAGGTATTATATTAACAACTAAAAACAACACTCGCCACATTCATTGTTCTAAACAATCGTGCTCTATCTGAGAAGCAATGTAGAATAAATAAAAGGTGAAGTTTTTTAAAATTTGAAGAAGCTCCACAAAACTGCAAACTTACATTGATTTTGATAGACATTTTCATATAAAGTATATGAACACTTTGATCGATCAATAATAAGAAATTAGTACATACCTAAATAAATAGTAAATTAACTCAGCCATTAAAACAATGATATAAAAGATAAACGTTTTTTCTTTTAGGAAAATGCAAATTGGTGCAGTATAATGTAGATATTAAAATAGCCATTTGATTATAAGAACAGAAATAGCTATTTGTACAACTAGTGAAGAAAGTGCATTTTATGACGTGAAAATATGATACAGCAATTAGGTACTGGTACGATGATACAAATACGTAGTATGGATACGAGCTGTAATAATTATAGTGTGAAGAAGCCATTTTGCACTCGTAGACATTGTATACGGTTTCTACTAAATGTAAAGTACCGCAATTATATAGTCGCAGCCAGACGTTGTAGCTATTTTCAAGCTGGAACATAATGCGTTTACAATGGTATACTAAAAAGTGATATTAAAATAGGTATAGGTACATGTTTTCTGCCAATAATTGTGGGTAATATTGTTTTGTGTTCGTGTACACGGAATCTTGCGTCATTATTACCAACACAAAATTTGAAAATGTGTATACGGCAGTTACATGTCAGCCGTCGCTGTTGGCAAACTTCGCCGAAAAGCATAGGATAGGAAGTCATTTTAGTGGAGTAGACCACGCCTACGTTCGAGGGGAGGGATGGACGCCTGGAAACGCCCTCTCGTCACGACGCTGTTGCAGTTTTGTCTCCCTTGGATGTTGTACGTCCGGCCATCATTGTATTATGAGGGTGCAACGAGGGAGTACATTGTTACCCTAGCCTGTTATAACCCTAAGTGTTCGATCGCCATATTGATTGCAGTGAATTTTTATTGGCAGTCTCATTAAGCTAATAAAAATCTAGATAATTACGACGTGTATTTTTAAGAGCTTGTTGGAAAAAAATGGATTTTGGGGAGTGAAGGGCTTGCAGGGTGTGCCAATTCTATTATTTCTTCATGTAATTTTGCTTAGAATTGCTCTCTATCTAGATTAGATGTAAGATATGCTTTTGTAGCTGCGATCAGTTTTGTCAGGTACACTTGTAAATATCTAAAAATCTATTTATTTACTTGCCGTCGGAAGAAAAACGACGCTATTTCTATTAGCCAAGCCAATAGGTAGTTGCTTAGATTGCTTGCCTCAATCTTTAATATAAACTGGAATTAAGGATTCAATATGAAATGTCATTTTGATTTCCATCCATTTTTCGTTTAAATGCAATAAGCATTTAGAAGATATATTTCGTAGTTTTCAGGACAAATTACTCCTTTTCTTGAAGTTATTATGGGGTATTTGTGATACTTTTCAACAGTAGGCTGCTAATTCAGAATATTATTATTATTATTAATATGGAATAGCGCAAACTGTTGTGAGGAAACGTTGCCTATTAACTTTAAATTGATATCAACGATACTTTGCAAAACAAAAATAATGACTCTGAATCTACAAGGTTATCATAAACTAAGTGATATTAAATTTACTAAACAACCTCAACAAATCAAGCCAATTTACTTTTCATAGTAACCGAATTTCTTGAATAATCGGATCTCTCATGTTCGACACTGTTGACCGTAACTGTTCAATATGGCATCTATTTTGGTGGTATAAAAGTACCAACTTTTCCTCTAAATTATACACAGCATTGTACAGCATTTCGGCTTGAATTGCAGCAATTTGCTCCAAATACTCCCTCTAATTTCTCCAGTATTTTTGGTAGCGTTTGAAACACTAAAATCCCGCTTGATTAAGAACAGGCGGTCTTGGTGGCCATTAATTTTTCAAAATGTTTGCAAAATTATTAACACGATCCTGAAAAACAGCAGCTACCAAGCCTTCAATTGGTCATTAAATGTGCGAGGCTGCTCTGTACTGAATACAAATTATATTTTTACCTACGTCTTCGTTTTCATGTGCAATTGCATAATCTCGTCACTCTTGCAGATACAGTTCAGCTGTTGCAGTCAAATTTATCACTTCGTCATGATGAAATTAGCTGTGAAACCACACTAAACAGTGACGAAGGCCTTCCTATGGATTCTTTTGTTAATCATATTCAATAGTTTTGAGTATTGACTCCACTATTAACAGAAAGGTGGGCTTCATGTGTCCAATAAAATATGGCATAACAATTCGGGTCTACTCAGAAGGTCGATTATAGCCTTGATCTTTATCATATTATGGTGCACTTTCATCCCTGTACGAAATCTTCGTAAATCAACAGTGTATTTTTTTCCCACTTTCATAATAACGTTGTACCATCTTGTACTTGTTTCCAGATCGATTTTTTTTAAGTTAGATTCATTTGAATTCACCTTTTGTTTTGAGGCTCTCGCAACCTCTTTGTTTAGGCACTTGCGAGAGTAGTTGTCATGACAAATCTTTTGTTTTATAGACATAAACTAGAATCCAACTATCGAATTCCTACTTACAATTATATTAATTTTCTGTAACTTAAAGTATGTAATGTATATCCTTTACTTTGTGATAATCTCTTACAAACGTTCTATCAGACAGACTTGTGGAAATCATAAACGTCAGTTCATGTGCAGAACACCTTGACCAGATATTTCTTCTGAGAATCTCATTTCGTTGTTGATATTTTTCACACCATTAGAGGTTTTTACAATACCAGTAACTGTTGCAGGATATAAAAAAATACTATTACTAAAAATTCCACTCTATTAATTTTGTACAGGCATTGCCATAAGAAAGATTTTTGTTAAAAGTTTCTGAAGAATCTGTTGGGGATGATATTTTTTAACGTTTCCACATACTGCTGCAACAAGAGGGTCAGTCATTTTAATTTACTCTGTTTCTCACTTTTTATTAGCTATAACCTCATATCGATGTATTTATCCACTTTAAAATATTAAAGGCGAATAAGCTTGCAATGTCATGTGTACTGAAATTCTGCGATAATCTGGAAAACTATGCAATATTTTGGAAATTTCGTAAAACTTGATGTTTCAATGATTAGGAAGTAAGTGCTTTTTTTTTATAGCGTATTATAAGTGATAATTATAGATAAGCCCATATTTCTTCATAAAACAATGATTTGATTCGCTCAAAGATAATTGTCGATAATATTATGTTGGATTGGTTATACACTTATGTACGCCAAGTAACGCAGGTTTCATTTTTGGTGTTGAGGAAATTTATGGAATTAGTAGTGCGTGTGGTTAAATATTACCGCAGAATTAAATGCTAAATGTATTTTGACAAATTTAGTTAATATCGTAATGCAATTCAATCTTTCACAACGTTAAAGTGACTCGCCACCTAATTTAATCTGCAATATTTAGACATCTAGATGGGAGTTATTCAGTAATTTTACTTTTGTAAATGTTTTTAGTAGAGCAAAATTGCAGTAGCTTCATATTAAACAAAATAATCAAAACCAAGCCAAAGAAAGAAAGAAAAAATTCATGTAAAAAATGTAGAGAATTGCTATTGCTTCACTTCGAAAGTGCTGCCATCACTATAGTTTATTACTTTGTAGACTCTGTATTTCACACTCTTGATTAAGTCTTGTAAATTGGAAACTGGAATCTGTATCCATGAATCGCAAGAAGCTCTTAAAGTTGCTCAATAGGATTGACATTCGATTAAAGAATTGATAAATGAACTACCTCAATTTGAAACTACTAGGAATTGCTGCACTTGTCCTGCTGCAAAATCTAAATAGTTCTCTTCTTTAGTAGAAATATGAAAGAAAGAAGTAACGATTATTTACAGAAATCACAAATAAAATATTGCGTTTCATAATCAGAACAAATTTCATGAGTCTACAGTTGGTAGAACATGTTTTTTCCACGGTTGTCTTTAGAAAATTTTCCTTAACAAAAGATACATGAAGCATCTGTTTCTGGTTTTCGCGTCTCGTTTGCAAATTCGTCCTCCGAGGAATCTTGTAATTCTACTGCATTTTCAGAATAATCAGATGAATTGGAACAGCTTGTTTTTCGTTGCTTTGGTGGATTTTTATGCTTTGTTAGATTTTTGCTTGTGCCTGGTTCTTGTTCATCAGTTTTACTGTTAATGCAAACTCTTTCTACAACGTCTTTAGTCATATTTTCTAATTTTTTGGTTTAAGTATTTAACGAAACTTCAAATTCTTTTATGTTTGGAAAAGAAGTGATAGCTTTTGCCGAAGAGGACCCATAGTAGGATACATTATGTGGATTGAGTTAGGTGGTAGATAAATAATCGTAATTATTTTCTTCAGCAAGCTTTAACATTTCCAGATTTTTTGTGTGACCATTATGTCCATCTAATATAAGGACAAGGTCATCTACTGTTGATTTTGCTTTGAAAAGAAAATGTCTAAACCAATCAGTGAACATTGAGGTTTGGAAGCATCACGAAAGATTATCTTCAAATAAAATTCCTGCAGGTGCACCTTTCCCCAATTGCTTCCTCATATTTTTCATTAAGAGGCGGTATAAGAGTACCTGCGATACTCATACTTAAAACTGCGGTTGCTAGAAAACTACTTACCTTAATGAGATGATCTCACTATTTCTAGACTGTATAATAGCTAAGCCGGTTTTATCGACATTAATTGTATTTATCCATTTCTGTTTGAAGAAGATTAAAAAAGTTATTCACAGCTACATTATTGAATGCAACTGCACGAGAGAACGATGTTCTTATGGGTCTTCTAACAGCGAGCTGGGAGTGTCTCTTTAAAAATCCTTGCAACCACTTTCTTTCAATTGGTTGTAATTGTTTAGCAAAATGATGCTCTGTTCCATTGCCTACAGCGACATTTTCCGTACAGACTGTCTTGTACATCCAAAGAGTTAACTGTCCATTTATAACAAGTACTGCATGAATTGTTCCAAATTCTCCGGCAGTATTGGTTTTCGCACTAAGGGAGTGGTATATGCTTTTCTACTTTCATCATTTTTTGCTCATAATCGAAAAAGTTTTGTACGCATGTACGTGATACGCTATACTCTCCCGCAGCTTTGAGGTAGCCCAGGCATCCTTGTTTAACAGCAGAAGTAGTTTACTGCACAGCGTTTACACCGAAGAGTTTTCTTTTATACTGTCCAGGTGTCTTCTTCATAATTGGTCGATGCTAAAAGAATTATTCGCACAATACATGTTGTGCATACAATATGGAATACTATTCCGAATTATGTGCATCTTTATATCCCAGATTATCAACATTTTTCGCTTTAAATATTATTTTTCCGATCATTCTGAATTTTTTTCAATATTTTTGAGATAATTATTTAAAAAGTAAAGTGAAAGTATCTCGAGCTCAATTTTAATGCGAACGAAATAATATCGGAAACTGTAAGTATTCAAAGCCTTTTCATAATTTTCAAAAGATATTCTTGTATTGATAGCAAAACTACATTAATCCATACATCGTTGTAACTTCATGCAGTTATGCAGATTCTTCTTAAACACTGAAAGCCTCTAAGGCTAATACAAAATACAAGAACATCACGTAGTGCATACATATGCATATTCTGGTTTGGCCACTTTCATGAACTTTCCATTCGTCTATTGTTTTCATAAAAGGGTTGTGAAATCCGGTACGACGGCGGTATATCGGCGGGGGGAGGTCTAAATCTCGCTGCCGTTAATGTAATTAAAAATGGGACTGTCCACCCCATCTATACACGGAACTATGCTTTTCTATTCGCATCTCACCCTTCCTTAATTCGTTATGCATGTTATGCAAATAAGGCCAAGTTTTTTTCTTATAACTGATTTTAGTTTCTTTTTTTTTGCTACGATCCAGACTTGGGCAACAGCCGCACTAGTATAGTAGCAGTTTATCCAGTGACAATTGTTTCACTCTCGTACGGTCGCCTTTGAAACAGTTACCGCTTTTAATATAATATAGCATTACAGTTGGGAATGCTTTGTAACCCTACGAGACCCGACGGTGGTCTTGAATTGAAACAATGACCGCCAGCAAAAAATTATTACAATGAGAGCGCACTTTGAAATTTAATATAATTGAAGTAGGAATTATTGTCTTCCGAAGCCAAACGTTCTATTGTGACCGTTATCAAGCCGTGAGATGTAATTTAATTTAAAGTGGCTGAAGAAATCCCTTTTTTAAAACTGCGGTATAGGAAAATAGTTGAGTTTATTATGCGAAGGTTCTAATTGTCCGTAAGAAGATGTTTCCACAATAAAGCGTTCTATTCACACTTGTCAATGCAGGAATTTCTTCATTTTAGGGAATAATAGGTAAAGCAAATTGATGTAATAATTGTAATCTCATTTACAGTCAGTACTGTAAGTACACACACAGAGATTTTGGGACAAATTATTTTATTTCGAATCGTGTAATATTATTAGTGCTTATCAAATTTAGTGTTCTTGTTAACTTTTTGATTAAATTATATTGAAAAATTTGAGTGGTTTGTTTGTCTTTAACGAAAGAAATGTTCGAACACTGTACAGTAAACAAGTTATACAAAATCAATTGATGTGACAAGCTACATTGTGCAGTAAATATTCCTTTTACAACAAAGAACCGAATTTTATCTTTAAAGGCGACAGCATTATCTTGTACAGCTACGGCATTGCACTGGATATGGTTAGTGGTGATACATGTCGCTTATACATATGTCATATATTTCGCTAATTAGGACAAGATAAGTGTATTTATTTGTTATCTATCTAAGAATAATTCTAAACAATTGTAACATAAAAGATATGGATAAAGCAATGCAGCATTTTCTGCATATAGATAAATCATTTTTTGCAGACTAAAATGTGTAGAATAGAATAGTAGAGAGTAGAATATTTTGTTTTGTTAGTAGAATAGTAGAATAAAAATGTTTTTAATTGTCCGAAATTATTTTTTTTGTCTAGGAAAACAATAAGCGTAAAATTCTAATTCTTCTCTTCTATTCTTCAAATAAATGGAAGATTTATTTGACAACTACTTTCTAACAAGTGAATCATTACGTTCAAGTAAAGTTTCTATAACTTTCAAGAAAGTAGAAATATAAAGGCAGTGCTTTACATGACGTCTGAAATATTCTTCGGTCACCTTTATATCTTCGATAAGAATTTGCCCTTCAAAACGATATTTGAGAAAAAATGCACCATAATCGTTAATTATTCCATATAATAATTTCATTCATAGATATTAACAATGCACCAATTCATTGTTAATATCTATACTGATACTTTTTACTTTCACCCGATAGGGGAAGTTGAGGTTATCGTGACGATTAAGTCTTAGTTTACAATTGCTTGCCAAAAATGTGTTTCATCAAAAATAGTTAAAGCTATGAGTGTAACCTTAACACCTGTTATGGGCACATTTGCTTAACTCTTCCATTGCTTCTGGCAGATTTCCAAACGTTGTCAAAACAAGTGTAATTATAAGCCTAACAAAAAAATTACTTTAGTAAAAGTTTCAGTTATGAAGAAACTATTATTGAAGAGACCGGAGGAATTTTTTTATTAATTTTAAAATTTTCACGGATACGTCTGCATATGCAGTCGTGTTGATTCTTTTTTCTCCTCGTGGAATTTGGGCCTACCCGCGAAAGTGTTAACAAAAAGTTACAGTTTTAGATGGGATCGCTCAACCGAAACTGCCATTGCTGATTTGGTTGATCACCTCTCTAAGGCGTTGGATACGAGCTGTACTACTGTCATAGTCTTGGTTGATTTAACAAAGGCTTTTATTGCATGGATGTGAATCTTGCAATTGAAAGGCTGTTTGCCGTGGGAGTAAGGGGTGTCGTTCTTGAGTTGCTGGAAACCTACGTGAGCGACAGGAAGTCGTGGTTAGACTGGGAGAAGTGTATGGGGAAGCGTTGGTATTAAGTGCAATGTGTCTCGGGGCTCTATCTTGTGATTTCCTTTTTCCAAAATTTATAAGTGACTTACCAAGGTGCATTATTGATGAAGTAATACTATATCCAGATGATGCAGTAGTTTTACTCAAGGCTGTGCGTGAGGACGAGCTTGATGAATGGGAAATAACCTTATATTAAACATAGAGAGCAAGTATAATCAGATTTTGTACCAGGCGTTACTACTACAAAACGTTAGAAATTGATATATATGGACAAAAATACAAAGAGCAACAAAATATTAAATATCTGGGTACACTAATTGATTGCGAATATGAGCTGGAACAGTCACATAAATTTTACCTGTTCGCACTTACATAAGCCTTTACCTTCTGTTAAGATTAAAGCCCTTGATATCGAAACTACTGCAAATATATTTTTCTCTTTGGTACAATCCAGGATGAATATGGCATTTTTGTTTGGAGTGCTAGGAAGAAACGGTTAAAGTATTGGTGCTTCATAAGCGTATTCTATATGTGCTTTAAATAATATACTAACGACGTGTGCAATGTGATGGAAGAAGTAAACACTTAGGGAGTGTGATGCTTCAGCGCTTTTGATTTGACTAGTCCTACATTTATGTGTATTATGTATGTATTTATTATTATTAATGAGTTGCAATTAATAATTGTGGCATGATGCTTCAAGTTAAAGCCGGAGATTGGCTAAGAGAGGAAGGATAATAGACAATGATGTACCGCAATCCAGTTGAAATAAAAAGAAGAGGAAATGAATTTAAGGGAGAAAATAAAATAGAACATTGTAATTAACGACCTGTAGCATACAATTAAATATTGGCAAATATATTTTTATTTTCTCTACTACTTTACACCAAAATTTGTTATGATAAATTTTGTAACTATATGCGCCACTTCCTTTGTTATACACGGAATCATAAACTTATTATAAACTGTAATTCCAACGAATTGGATTTCTGAAAAAAGGAGGATTTATTCTATTTAAGTATAGTAGTAATAATAAGGAGACACGCACTGACACAATCATATATAGGAGCATTGTGCCTTTAGATTAGATTAGCATGGTTTTATCTTCTTATAAAGTGCTTTGAGTGACCTGCCAATATAAACAGTGAAACGTCGATTCTAAAACGCAACTCTGTGCCATATATTCCAAACTGTATTACCTACTATAATTATTCAAAGATTGTTTTCAATTACATTTATTTATTTCTCTTTATAAAAGATTAATTTATTTCCTTTAATGGTGAAATTTTATAAAGTGAAAGATCCAAAGTTTCTGTTATGTATCTTTCCTTTCCGTTCTTTACAAAGTTAATTATCTAACATATTACAAAGTTGACTCGCTTTAAAACATCACCATTAAAATTTCTTAGTAAATGTACAAACTTTTCATATAACGAATATAAAGGGAACATTTTACAAAATACAGAAAACATAAAATATAATTTGAAGAGTCTTTGTACTAACTCACGTATTATACTCGGTCGCGCCTAGATTTACAGTCTGCAAGGTTTCGAGGCCGTTATATTTCAAAGCATTATTTTCAGAAAATATATAAAACTAAAGTAGAATCCAACAGAAGCGTGGAGGGTTCCTTCCTCGTTATTGATTAAAATCACAGGGGCGAACGAGGGTGAATTTTCTCGGGTGGGGTTGAAAGAGTTAAAAGAAGGAAAACGCTGCTTCGACATTCTCTGAAAGAGACTCGAAATGAAATACGTAGTACAGCCAAGTCAAAGAAGGGAGAAAACTCTTTTATGTTTTCCGCGGGCAATATGGAAGTTTCGTCCCTTTCTTTTTCTCTCTATACCTCCTTGCTAATTCTTTTTGTTGCTGATGTATTTGCCGAAGAGAGATAGACGAGGGATGAGGGTGAGATCGGCGGAGAACGGGAAAATGACATTTTCAGATGTAATAATATCTGATGCGAATGAATCTCTGAATATTTAAATTGGAAATGATAAGAAAATATGGAGAATATGCATAGTGATTGATTGTCCTATACCAATTTTCTGCGGGCATACATATAAGATTTTAATTAAAACTATATCCATATGGCGCCATTACGACAACAGCTTCATATGTACAAGAATCATCTTCTTTTACTTGACGTCACTAGACGAAAAAACATTATTAATTTGCAATGTCGTTAGATGGATTCACGTTTAGCGCATTATTTAAAACGTTCTCGTTTCTAAATTAAAAATTAAACCTAATACACGAGTACTTCGTCATCTTTTCAACGCTGAAGGCTAAAAATTTGAATAACGCTTAATGAAAAAAGAAACAGAAGAAGACGGACAGAAGGCAAAAAGGAAAATGCTCTGCTCGTAAGTCTTAACAAGATTGATATTTGATGAAGGATAAAAGCTCTGAAAAGAACGTTACACGGCGAAAGAAATGGAAATGAAGCTAATTAAAATGGTCGGGAAACGAGATGCAATATTAGGGGTGAACGTTTCAGGCGAACGCTCTTACTTGTTTTTCTTAAATATAAAGGCGAATTAAGTACAAGCAAGGAGGCAAAATAGGTGCAATATATACATTTGTTTGGTGTACTTGCAGATTATTTTTGGCAAGGCTTTCAGGTTAATGAGTTTTAGTTAAAATGACTTTTTAGTGAACGGAATAACGAATCAACTTCTTAATTGTTATATGAAACTGAAAAGCTTTTAAGGAGCTTCACCGTTAACTGCTTCCGCAGAATTGAAGACTTTGTTGAACTCCAGGATGTAATAGTTTTCGATGTTAATTTCAATCAGTTGTAATCACTCTTGGTTTGCTAATCAGCTCAATACAGTTCAGGACAATCATATAATATGTGGAGTTGTGGTCTTTTATGTTTCCTTCGGTCTCGATAAAGACAATTTTCATCGGGTGCCTAGGTGCCATGACTAGATACTTATTTCGCAAATCATTTTTTGGGTTCTAGTTAGTTAGTTAGTTAGTTTTAACAAAATGGGGCACTACCTCATTTTGTTGCTCCTCTCAGAGAATTCCTTAACCACAAATTCTCTGGTTGGTTCACCTACGAGCGAGGAATTGACCAAATTTTTTCTAGTAGAATTGTCTTGCCTGTTCTGTACGTTAAAAAAAAAGCGAATGTCTAAACAAGGAATCGATAGACATAATATGCCGTTGCATTGTAAATGATGTGACCGTTAAAATGGGGTACCAGTCAACTTTTAGCGTAATTTAAAAATTTTGAGGTTATCACCTCCACGGCTAGAGGGTTGAAGGAATGTAGATTGTATTTTCATTTTAATGGAAGGAAGAGGGAATATTCTCATTCCAAATAAAGATTGATCGGTTTTAAAAAATCTATAAAAAACACTTATCTTCAAAGATATTCAGTGTTTTTTTAAGATGTTAAGTATTAATGCAAGGTGCCCCACCTTATTTACGAACATTAACTATGTAACTACTTTTTTGTTAATTAAATTAAATTTTGCAATTAATCAGCTACTGATCCGCTGATTTGATTTACACTGACCAGGTTTGCAACATCCGTTAGTAGTAAACTGTACTTATAATGTGTTTCGAAATAATAACGTAGAAAGTGATAATCGTTTACAGTTTTAATAGTGAAAACTAATTATTTAATATTGAATATAATTAATTAACTTTATAAGCGGAAAGAATTGGATATAAATTGTTTTGCTGTTATTAAATTACATATGTAAGGAAATTGAAATGTTATTATCACCAGGGAACGTGTAATTTAAGTAGAGGTTTACCTTTAATAATATAAATCGTTTCCTGCAATGGCGATAATTATATAATATTGAATTTTAATAGCTATTCTTTACTTTGATTATACACGTATTCAAGTATTTTCAGATGTTTTCAATGGGCAGCTTTCGAATTGACGACAGACTTCTTGTTTTCAGTAATGATCAGTTTGCGGGTATGCAAATATATAAAAAACAGCTGTTCATTGTCGTGAATAACCAGGGAGATAGTGACTGACATACACCAAGTGTACAAATGCTGGTTTTGCATACATCGCGTCAGTAAGATCTACAAATGTTCTCTATTATAGCAGGTTCTACAAGCGTACGGCAGTTGTCCACGATGATGTATAATATGTGCGACAAGCAAGGTGCTCGCACATATTTTCAATTAGACGCGTCAACTTTAACTGCGTTGTTTTCTTTTTACTAAGTTTCGCCGACTAATTAATTATCCTATGAGATGTATAAAATGACATCTTGTTAACACTTTGCGTGTCGGAATGAAGCAAAACGAAATTTTTAAAATATACGCATTTGGCGATGGCCAACATATGTCAATGTCAATTAAAGACATTTAACGATTTAACGAATAAAATCCACATTACTATCCTCAAACAGCAGGTTACTTGTCCGTATACCGCTGGAGATTACGAATTTTCTATCTACGATAGTTTTTTCTATCGATAAAATATTGATAAAAATCAGGATGAATACGACTCCCCATATCGAATGGCAATTCGAGCTATTACTTGAAAGTTTATTGTAAGGTAATTAACCTAATGCACAAGATTTATTTTAATTCTGTTTTCTAATTCGTATATACTGGCTGTGTTACTTAAGATGGTGGATTCAAATTTGGAATAAATGAAATATGTAACTAAAAAAATCTGTTAACTTGCTTCTTATTCGAACTGCTCATGAACAAATTAACAGCTTGCCAGAGATTTTCATGGGAAAAGGATTAATACCATGAAGGCCTGAAAATTGAAATAAAAAATTATATAATTTGTTGGTATTTATCTGTAGGGCACAAAGAACCAGTGAAATGGCGATTGCACTTGTCTCTTCTGCATCAGGATTTCTCACAAGTGATGAATGGTATTGTCGTAGAAATTCAAGTCTGCTAACATCGACCTCGTTTGGGTGCGATTTTAAGGGCCGGTTGTATAAACACATTGTATTGACCTGGACAGTTCAAAGAGAAAAGTTCAAGTGAACGCCAACTTTCGGTTGTTCAGAAGTTGAACTGTCGATCAAAGTGATTTTCTAACCTCACAATTTTTCTTTTGTATTGTATTGTATATCGTTATCTTGTTATTAAGTTTCTAGAAATGTATGAATTTAACGAAAGTTGTAACTGGGTCTCGTGCCACAAGCATTTAGGAAACGTTCTAATCATTGTACTAAATGGACAGACCATAATGAATTTTTGCAATTTCTTCCACAAGCAGAAAGAAAAAAAAAATTAGTTAGTTGTTCTTCATTAAAATATATTAATGTACATGTATTTCTTAAGAAATCAAGCTTCAGAAATGGTACTCATAATCTTAAGGTTTTTCGCAACAGGATATATTTTGCAAGGAATTTGAGGTTTTCCGGCATGGACAAATCTATAGCAAGAACAGTCCATTAATAGTGTTCTAGCCAATTATAGATATGCATGAAGCTTATATATCATTATCCAATAAGAAATAAATATTTGGTAGAAATTTTTCAGCATAAACAGACTACTGTGATACATTGTAGCTCCGTATTGCACCTATCTAAAGATGCCTGGTGAGAAGAACCAGAAAATTTTAGAAAGCGAAAAGATTATTTTTTCCTTCAATGTGCAAGCAATATGCAACTCCCAATTAAAAATTTGGGATATTATCCGTAAATGTCCATTCGTATTCGGGAATTCAACAGTGCGAGTTCGATTTAAAAATGGAAAATTTCAGGAACACATTACAGTTGATAAAGTAGCACATGTCAGATATATTGGGCTATTTAAAGTGTTAAAATAAATCTGTAAGTGGTTGATTTACTAAGATTATCGCCGTCCTGGATTTTCAAATAACACACACACGTGCGGAACATCTGGTTGTTGTAAATGTTGGAAAACAAACTAGACCAATGCAGTATAACAACAATCGTATAAGTTGACATTCGGAAATACATTTATAAAATTTTAACGGAATACTCCAACAACTTAGAAGTGGTGCATCTTTAATTGCGGCCAGTGTATTATAAATAGCGGCCACCTCAAATCGAGTACTTCATTATGGCTTTCCCTGTATGTTATATTCAAATGACATCAAGAACTCAGCAGATCATTTTTAGCACTTGAATTGAAGAACGAAGGTTCTAGAGTAGTAGTAAAGTTCACTAGTAATAATAACGTAACACGGTAGGCTTTTCTTGACAACAAACATTTGATTATTTCAGTAATTTTTTTTCCCTCGTAGCTTAGTTCTACCTATACCTTCGTCACATTCACAAGATTGGCATTAGCACAGCTCATATTGATTAAATTTTATCGTTGTTTCCTGATATTGAACATTTATTTATTATCTTAAAAGGACTTTTTGAATAGTAGCCGAATCAAATCACTGACACGTCAGTAACATAGATCTTACAAGCTAAGTTATTTAATCGATAACATCCTTTCTTATACCCTTATTTATTGTATGTACTAATAACATTCTAAGAACAGGGCGCATAACATACTGTTGTTGAAACATAAAACTGCCACGCATATGTAGCAGAAGCATTGTAACCTATTCATAAAACACTTAACATCTGTGGTCTTTAGGAAAGTGATAATAAATAGGGAAACGCATACTTGAATGTGTTCAGAAGCGATGGACACTGGCCTTTCTACATGACATATAAATTACCAGGGTGTACAACATATGCTCGCTGGCAGGGCCGAATATATCATCTTTAATTTGTTTTTTTCTTGCTTTCACTTGGCTGTGAATATTTAATGGTTTACAATCGTCGAGGGCAATTTATTATGTGGTAGCTGCTTGCAATTATAATTTAATATTTTTTTCAGAAGAAAAAGGCATAGTTGCAGGGAATATTGAGAATTTACAGTATCGATGTATATAGAAAAATATTGATTAGTTCATTGACCACTCTTTTGCTTTTCAAAATATTTTTAGTTCAGAATGTCACGCTTAGATTTATTACATAAAGACTTCTGAAAAACAACACTTATAATATTACATGTATACTCAACTAGTAGCTACAAATATTTAATTAATGGAGCGACACTAAGTCCAGTATAGTATAAAATTACAATAAAATCATTGTTTAAAGCACAATTTTTTTGAAAGCAGAAGGCGTGGAAAGAGATAAATCTGGCAAATATATCAATTTAAACAAGGATTTTTATGAAGAATTTAAACATTTTTTGCTATCTTACTATCATGTTCGTTTTTATGTGAATGTGTGTTGATTCCTGTTCTGATTGGGGTATATGTATAGGTACAGTGTAAGTAAGAGTACGGTTTAATCAGTATTATTCGCAATGATGGCAGGTTGTAAAAGGCCAATGGTCTGCCTTACCCGAAGCGTAAGTTTGGTGTTGTTAGATTTCTTTTTATGGGAACTCAAAAATCTTGGCGGGCGGGTGAATGTTAAACATCGTAAAAAGTGAAACTCTTTTGCAGTATCAAATGCATTGAATCTGATCATGAATATTTTGTGAAAACGCAGATTACAACAAACAAAATATTAATTTAAATGGAGGTAGGTTAGCACATATGTCGCTTTACAAATAAAATTGAGTTGTAAGACATGTGCATGTATGGATATAAAATGTAGCGCAAATGACTTATATTTAAATACGTTTAAATACGAACTTATAAACCTATTTTCGAGCATCTTTATGGAACAAATAGAGAAAGCCTCTATTGCCGTCGAAGTAAGACAGAGGTAACAATTGATATTTTAAGCATGTTTAATGTTAAAACACACACTTTACTTAAAGTAACATCTCTAGATTCTAATTTAACCTGTCGAAGTAATTATAATAGTGTTGCCAACTATGTGTTACCTGAAACTCTGGTGCAAATTTCTGGGGCGTCTTGACCTGCGTTTTGAGTTTTGAAACAAATCAAATCAGAATGTTTCATCAATAAGGAAAATTACTGTTGGTTATGAATTGAAAAATAAAATGGAGCATTCTGTTTTCCACTTGTAGAAACGGCTTCACAACTAAACCTTTACTGCAAAAAATTCCCAGGCGTTATGGTTTTAAGACAGATTTTTTAATACAAAATAAATTCTATTGTTGGGAAAATATTTTTCAATAAAATAACATATAAAAAATATAAATGACTCCAGTTATAAACGAGATTGCGGTCCAACCAAAAGTTTAACTGCATACAAACGCTTCCTACCCGCAAACTATTCAAACTATTCCCGTATTAGAAATAACTGTCCGCACGCTCAACGGCTGCAATAAAAGACATTGTTGATGGCCGTCGTATCAATATAAAGTTTAAATGCTTAGATGAGCACACACATCGGTATGTTCTACACGGATCATAACAGACCACGGCGGCCGCATCCAGTGACCCTCGACCCTTCCGCTCTTTCCTACCAACGGTCAAACCGGAGAGCGCGCACGTAGAAGAGCGGGGACCACATATTTATTGTTTCCTGGGTGCCTGGGACGTATCACGTTGATCGGGTCGAGGTCCACTTTTGTTGTTGTACGTATAACCGTGCATGGAGATTAGTAAAAATAGATGGAAAAAAAATTGAGAAAGATTAAATACCCTTGGGTAATTGCTATCAGATGTTGCCCGCACAATAGAAGGATATCCTTTATGTGCGTTCTGTGTTTGCCTTGCTCCATAACGAGCCACATTATACGAGATGAACAATTAACAAAGGTGCGGCCAGTATACACGTATATGAAGTGTACGTTCGTTTATGCTTAACTTATTATCTCAACGTGTAAGCGTGGTGATAAATCAGCTACTGCTAGTAAATATGTTTATAGTTTGGATGATTTACTGGTTGCATCCAATCAATACAAGCAACATTACGTCAATCTCAAAAGTAAAATTTATATTTGTGAATACCAATAAACTAATATTAGACAACAGCTGTCAATTACGCAGATGACAATAGCTAAGTAATAATTACGAGACTAGATATACGAGGTGCGGTCCACGTATTTTATGCCTCTGGTATCTAGTTAGTCTAATTTGGCAGTTTACACGTATTGCTTAGTTAAGTGAGACAATTAGAAGTTGAGTGGTGCATGAAAAATTTTCGAAATGTAAAATAAAACATAGAATTTCCCATCTTGGAAAGAAAGACACCATCTGAAATGAAAAAGCGCATAGACATGGTTTATAAAGACTTTGCCTCATCGTATGATACAGTTTAACGTTGGTCAAAATTGTTCCGTTATGCCAGAATCTTTTGAAGATGATCCACGCGAAGGAGGGTGCGCTACTGTAGTGTCATCAGAAAATATCAAATTGGTCGAGTCACGTATTGAGTGCTCGACGGCTGAAGGCTAAGAAGGACAAGCAGGGATTTCAAAAACTAATATTTTGAAGATTCTGCACGAACACTTGGGTATGACCAAAATTAGCTCAGGATGGGCCTCAAAACTGTATAGCGAGGTTCAGAAGGAACGAAGTGTATCCGAATGTTTTTTGAGCTGCATGAAGCCAACAACCAGATAGTGTCTGGGGAAATGAAATAATGCTTCTATAGCACAATCCGTTGTCTAAAAGAGAAAATATGAAGGTGCATCGGAAAGGGGAAGCCATTCCTTGGAATGGATTATTGACTATTGATTTGTTGATGAAATTTTGCCAGCTTAAAGAAGCCTTTTGGCATAATATTGCACACTATTACTAAGAATACATTTTTCCGTTGTCTAATTGTAATTATATTATAAAAACGTGGTTTCGGTACTTTTGGTGGTTGTACTGGTGTTACTTTTAGGCATTACATACGTATATCTTATATTAAATACAATTAAAAATATTTTAGCAACACAAAATAGTTTTATTTGAAGGTGTCAAGATGAACCTATCAATAAGATATATTTGGCTATTAGTTCATTTTATAAAAAGCTTTGTTCGGTTTTTAGCTGCTCTGTTCTGGTAGTTCGGGACTCTAATCGCAGCTATCTGGTATGATTATTATTAACATCAAAAAGCTAATTCATACTAAGGAACTTTTCATGAAATGAAAACGTCCAACACGTGTGTAACTGTTGTAGAGAATTCCATCGTACACTTGAAGTGCTAAAATAGGAGATGCAGGATGCTTACAATAATTATCTGATCTGCTTTCTATATCCTGAGGTGTGCCCCAGGGGCCAAATTTGGACTCTTTACTAACTAAAATCTACGTAAAGGACTTCTTGTTTGGTTTGACCCGGAATTTTTTAGCTTATGCGGATGATCTTAAGATTTACAATTCCATTGACTCCACTAATGACTGCATTTTTTCACAAAATAAATTACGTGTTATTGAAACGCAATTCCTTGAACAACAAACGTTCCAACCTTTTCTAGTACGACTACTTCTCCTCGAGTCGATTGCTAAAGTTGAAAAAATAATGGATTTAGGAGTTCTGTATTCTGATTTTCAACTTAATTTTTCCGAACATGTTTCGTTCATCTTTGCTTTGCTGTTGGATACTGCAAAAATTTCCGTAATTCACTTGCAATGGAAACCGTATATTTCACTACTGTAAGAGGTCGGCTTGAATACGCTTCTTAATATACAAGGTTAATGGTACTTATTCCGATAGCACAACTGACTACGCTTCCTTATTGGATGTTCTTTAATAATTTGTTTTTTGAATATTTGTCTTGATCAGGTAATAGCCTTTGGTAATGTTCTTTAGTTATTTGACTTGTTTGTTTGTTTCTTTGAATACTGTATTTTCATTGTTCTTATTTTTTTGTCATAATGTACATATGTAGTTTATATTTTGTTATACACCTCTAAGAACTTATTTTCACCTTTTTGTTCTATAAATGATTTATGAACTGTTGGGCAAATAAGTTTGTTTCTATTATTATTGAAATTATTATTCATTTCTTCTTTTTTCTATTCTATGTATATTTGTAGATGCAGAATATTAAAATACTGCATGCGTTAAATTATTTCTAAGCAAGCATAAATTCGTACGTTAAGCAAATCCACTTACCCCTATGGAAGTCAAAGGAACTCGCTAATAACAGGACGGATTCATGAGTTGTTACATGGTGAAAACATACAATGTGTAGATTTAAAACGTATAATTAAATGTGGACAATACATTTCATGTCAATTTGAAATTTTTTTGATTTTTCCGTTGTCCATGTAATCTTATTATATATATATTTCTCCCGGAAATAAACTAAATACTATAATAATGATAATATTCCTTTTTACGTTGCTTGTACTCATATTTACTGAGTTGCAGGTAAGGGTGAAGAGTTGTGTTTGCCGCGTTCGTAAAGTACGGACCATGCATTAAAAATACCAATAATTATCTCTATCCAACGTTATTCTTAACAACTAATTCTAATTATATGGTTCTATACGTCTATCTTGTTTTACGGATGCGTATAAGGCTCTGGTCACGTCTCATTATAACGGAATTCTTTAGTAAACGGTCTTCTTCTTTTTTATTGTTAGCTTCTTTTGTGATGGCATTATACTCATCTATACGTAATTTCTTTCCACTTTCTAATTAACTGCTAAATACAATAAGTTATAATACGTGCTAGACGCCGTACATGAAACCGGATGAAATTATCGATGACACAAATGATAAGTTACTGTACATTTTTAGGGTGACCTCAGCATGTATAGTAGTACCTCGATCCATGTTATACCGCTGGACATCTGGTTGTACCCGTACACTAATTCTAGCAACCACTACTTGTTCCTCCATCTGCATCTGTCGGGATTCATAAATTTATAACTGTAATACAATGCTGTGTTGCATGAAACTTACCGATAAGTGCAAAAGTTTTTAAGACAGTGGTGAAAAATATAAACGGCAGCTGCTAGATATTTTGATATCTAATTGATTTATGTACTTTGAAAATTAACGAAAAGTTTAGCTGAATAATATTTTTATTTATTTATTTATTGATCTAAACGAAAGACGATTACAAAGTTAAACCAGAAATGATGGAAGTTCAAAATGATGTAAAACTGCTTATTAATAAAAAAGAATAAAACTGACCCGCCCCAGCACTTCTTCGAAAAATAAATTGTTTCAAAGTTAATATACATGCATAAATGTAACGTAATTTTTATATTTTTTTAGTAAGTAAAAGTTTTAACATTTGAAAGAAATTGAGGGGGGGGGGGGATGTCCCCGTAAAGTGGAAGTAGTTGGGGGAAAATTACTGACGCTAATAGTTACAAAGTTGTCCAAGATAATTTTTGAATATTTCCCATAGTTTCAGAGATACCAATGTAAATACCAAGGAACTGGGTTGCGTTTAGGGTGCCCTACACATCGGTTGGATACCTAAAAGAATACCATTGTTCTTACATGAAATTGGTCTATAAACACACAAAGTTTAATTTAAATCGGAGGGTATCAGAGTTTTGTTTTGGACGCGTGCGATAAAATGCCATGTTATGAAAATTGTTTTCTAATACAGTAATGGTGATAATAATTACTTTTTTCTATTGTTGTTAATGAAACGTTTAATGTGAGTAAGAAAAGGAAGCCAACTCGTGTCGCCAACAGACTTGCAAGCTATCTAAAGAAGAAAGGGTTTCTAATAACCTCGCAGCATAGGTATCGAAAAAGACGTTTCGAAGTATTGTGAAGTGTGAATGTTGTAAGGTATACTCACGAAGCTTTCGATAACAACTAATACGCGAACATGAACACGTTAGATTTATCGAAAGCTTTTAATTTTGTGGATCCGGATATACTTATAAAGCTGGGGTATTATGGTATAAGAGGCAATGCTGTGAACTTACTAAACTCGTACCTCAACAGCAGAAAGCAGGCAACAGTTTTCAGAAATATCGGGCATAAAATATAGTATAGCATAATAATCTATAGCGTGGCCGCTCGTGTTTATCACATTCGTCCTATTAGTGTCCATAATGCTGATTTATGCTAGTACTCTAACGACATGTCCTTGTTTGTCCACACGGAGGCCTTTCATTTACTAAAGAAGAAATCGACCGACATGATAAACGAACTCTGCAACTAGTTTGACATAAACAGGTTAAGAATGGATAAAGAGAAAATTTTAAACCTCATAGTTATCACAAGTATACGAAAGTTATCCTCCAGCCAAGTTACCAGGACTAACACTGGACGTAAAATTAAATTAGACGACTCAAGCTGAATTGCAAGCAAGCCAGCAGGAAAACGCATTTTGTATTGAGTATAGGTTTCCTGCTGCTATTATTTTAGAAGTCATTAATTATAATTTCCATTTTATACATTGCTGCCATTACTTAACAACAGCAGGAAACTTATTTATAATTATTTGCGATCGCCCTTTCAGCAAATCAATACTGACTAACCGGTATTCATGAATAATGGTCAACCATGACTAACACATAATGCATTATTCATAAGTTTATGATTACTGAATTTAGTCATTATTCGTGTAGTTGTCTTGATGATTATGACTGAATTTTTAAATATTAGTAATGAATAACGTTCATTAGCCGCGGCGATGAGTATCTGTCCATCTCTGACTAATCTCTCAGAATAGACCAATAGACCGCTTGTATCCCAAATTTTCACTGCTTATTGAGTTATGAGGTCCTACTCTAGAGATCCACCGTAGAACCAACAAGAATATTCACTCACAGAAGAACGAAGAGTGTAACGAAACCTGGCGAGGGCATTTTAAAAGGAGTACTTGCCTTGGCGTCCGTTTTCATCCTCAATGTGGTTACATACGTTCACGACAAAAAGGGTGACTCCATTCCCAATGGATGTAGTCATAACTATACGAGGCGAAATCGATATAAATTCTGAGCACCACACCACAGAATGAAATGTGCTCGAAATTCCTTTGACTGTTGGGGATCAAAGTTGTATAACTTGCTACCAGGTAAGGTTGAATCATTGCCATTAAGTTTCGAAACCAAAATAAAGTATATGTTCATTTGGAGCGAATACTGTACAATTGAGGAGTACACATTCTAGGCAGCAGACAACTAATGCACATCGTATTGTTTGTTGTCATGTTTCTTTTTCTTCTTTATTTGTGATCATTACTGACAGTTAATTTGAAGTGACCATTTTTGTAATATTTATGTATTTTGCAAATATGTATTATATATTAATATTATTATTATATTAATTACAATCTTGGCGTATACTTTTGTATGTTCATGTACGTACGTGTCATACACGTTCAACTAAAACGGGATGCTGGCCGAACAGACCGTTGCCGTTGTTTCTGTTGAATGGCTTCGTTTTTTTGCGCTTTGTATGCCTTATTTGACGTTTCGTTCGGATAAGAAGGGGTTGCGTTCGAGAGAAGACCGGTGGCCGGTTAGGTCAGAGAGCAGTGTACACTTCAGAAAGTTTAACCACCTGGTCCGTTTAATGTGTTTTTGTATCCGTGCTTACATTTACAAATGTGCGTGCTTATATAGATGATGATATATATATGTCAGGATTTATTATTTATATACCTTTATTGATTTAAACCTTCTCACCCTTTCGACCGTGGTCGGTAAAAAACTTTATTGCTGGTCTACAACTCTCAACCAGCAAACAATGCACTACTTCGATAGGATATTTCATAGTACTATTTATGGAACTGGAAAGAGGACTTCAATGTCTCAACTAAAATATCTTGTACAAGAACCGGATGATGGGCGTTAATTAAATCGTATCTGACTGCGAAAGGAACATTGACAACCCAAAAATTTAGATTTCGAGGAAACATGAGAGCGAACAATAAAATTTTCTAAGCGGCCTCCAAAAATTTTCGCAGCCCGTTACCAAGCCCTCCCATATATAAGGTGGGTTGGCAGGAACGAACCAAACTTTAGAAGTATATTGTACGCGTGAAAATAATGTAAAAGATGTCATATGTTATTATCTGATTTTCATTTGTTTTTAAGTTATAAACAAAATTTCATACTTAATATTTTTTAATAATAGTGAATGTTCAAATTGACCGCAATTGACTTCCAAACATTTTATGGTTTCCTGATTGCTTCATGTCTTTCTTTGATGTCGGTTGCAGTGTTTCCAATACGTCAAATTAATGTATTCCGAGTGTCGACTTTTACCTTGTAAACTCAATTTTTGAACCAGCTCCATAAACAATAGTTTACTGGTGCGTGGTCTGGAGAGCTTGCAGGTTAAGTAATGGGAGCGATTGTCCAAATTTTGCTTGATCTAGCGAGTGAAACGTGGGATATCTCAGATGTGGCAACTGTTGGCGATATTCTTCAACAGCAGCTTTAGCATTTTCATTGCAAAAACCATAAACAAAACACAATATTTGCATATTCTAAATTCTAATAGGCACAACTTATAACATGTTTTATAAAAAAAATGTATCTATTATAGTTTCGGAGGTATTTACAAAAATTGAAAAATGGTGCAAATTTGATTAATCCAATAAGCCAGTAAAAAATTGTAGCAAGATACCCGTTCAATCTATAAAGCTTCACAATGAAAACTGATCTAATGGAGAAAGGAGTTTTACGAACGATTTTAATAGTTGGTGACGTAAAAATTTCAGGGAAATGGTTGATCATAATGCAATACCGACGTTAGCGCATCCTATCATTTTGAAAAAACTCACCTAATGAGTTTTGGCTACTTCGAAACAGACCCTGTCAGTATCTCTTACGATAGTCACAAACTGATCAATGAAAGTAGCGCAAAGTTTCTTTAATTGTATCTTGATGGTCAACTGAAATGCAGTACGGGTGCAGTACGTGGAATATTTGGTATCTTCGTTTAACGTTGGGATGCACGTAATACCAAAAACGGTAGACGATTAAGTAAGCCTATCAGCGTACTATGCATATGTCTTGTTTACTGAGCATTTTCGGACTGAAGAAACAGTTTCATGTAAGTATGTGTATAAAAATGGAGGTTTATTTACATTTATACCAATACACACAATGAAATGTGCGGTATTCTTAAAGAGGAATTTATACGCTTTTTGAAGAGACAACGATACTGTTATGAAATCGAGGAACTAAAGATTCATTTTATTCTAACACATACCATAAAAGTACGTGTAAAGAAACCTGACTTTCGTGATGGTAGTCGTTTATTTTTTCTTCAAATACAGAAATATTTATTTCATAATTGTACCGATTAGTATTTCTTTATATATGGTGACGCGACAACGTGGTATGACAAGTTGTAAGATCTTATATGATGAGCTATAAAACCTTGGGAATAAAATTAATGTTAAAGTTATTTTAGAGTTTCATGTGAAATGCCCAAACAGGTTGTTTCTAATCAAAAAAAAAAATCTAAAAAACGCAATCTGAAATATACAGGATGCTTCATCAACACACTCCTTGATGAGCTGATTTCAACGACCTATAACACTTTTGACCTAACTGGTTGATTGCATCATTACAAGCATTAGAACTATGAGATCATTAGAATATTTTTTATTGAATTGAAGTTACTGTTTAAGGTATTAAATGTTCGAAATATTCTCCACTTACATGTTGGCAATAACCTAACCTGTAGTAAATCTGTTAACTGTCTTTTTCTAAAGTTGGTGAAATATTCCTTATTTTTGTATGTAGATGAGATCATCAATATTGCCCGGCTTTGTCGTATATACTTTATATTTAAGAATGCCCCACAGAAAAGAGTCTAATGGTGATCTCATTAGCCACTCAATGGCATCTCTTCGCGCTATCCATTTATTAGGAAAGGTAGCTTCCCACAATTACAGCATAATTGGGTGTTGCCCCACCTTGCTGGAACCTAACATTTTCACTTGGTAGGTCATTTGAATATAAATTTCCAAAAATACATGTATGCAAGTATCTATCTAAATCAGAATTATATTTCACCATTTGGTTATATACATGTGTCTGAGAAATGCAACACGAGGTCTGGGGTAAATTTTAAATTTAATATGGGTTTAATATCGTTTAAGCGGCGTCGGTATTAGAGAAGTACCGATTAATATATTTGTGTCTGGAGATTATACAACCCTTAAAGA
Source organism: Oryctes borbonicus (assembly GCA_902654985.2). Lineage (NCBI taxonomy): Eukaryota > Metazoa > Arthropoda > Insecta > Coleoptera > Scarabaeidae > Oryctes > Oryctes borbonicus. The sequence continues at coordinate 11,942,184 of LR736857.1, forward strand.
AACTGTGGATCTTCCCCATCGAGAGTTAGAAAGAGAAGCATTAATTTAAAATGATGGTAGACGATAAAGGAGACAAGGTTTTGTGCTTTCAGTATTGAAACGATCGATAAGTAAGATCTATCTATTAAAAAGAAGACAACACTTCTAATTCCTGCTGTACTGCACTTTGACGTATCTAAACAAGCGAACAGTACTAAGACACCTGGGTTTGTCCAGAGAAAACCTTCGCATGGTTGTTGGAATTCTGACTGAACATTGGTGGCTAAAGGGGCACCTTTATAAGATGGAATTAACCGAAGATCTGCCATGTAGGGATTGCCAAGCTGAAAACTAAATACTGGAGCACTTTCTCTCAAAGTGCAAGGCCCTGATGCCAATTAGACCGTACTGAGTGCCGAGGGGGTACATTACATTATGGTGATTTTTCTGTCCTAACCTATGTCAAGACAGAGGCACCGTTTGACAAACTCCCCAACAGTATTTGGCTAATGAGGAGATAAATTACAATAAAAATGTAAAAATCTTCCTTCTGTCTTGTAAAAGATGAGGGGAATGTCGTTGAAAAGAAAGAGTGTTATACTAATTTTTGGTTTTTCTTCTATTAATTTTTTTGCTTGTTATATGCATGTTTTACGTCAACATTATTTATATTTTATTTTATTATCGAGTTTATGTTATACAATTTTACATAATTAATTACTTTTTTTTTGTAATGGCTCGATTAAAAAATGAAAGTATATTGTTACTATTAGAAATATCTGCGTACTATAAACAGCTCTTCATTCATTAGTAAATAAAGCGAACACGACACAACTAAGAACTTTTTATTGTGAATAACGACAATGAAGTCTGCGATTATTGATTAACTATGTAATTTAAGTAAATACAGGTTCTTCATTTTAATACACGTATATTCCACAGCCTTTAGATAACTCCAATTTGGCTCCTGTCGGCTTTTATTTTATTTCTCTGTCGCAGATTCTCCCTCTTCGTCTACTTCCATCTACCATCTCGCAAATGTATAGATAGTTAGGCGGTCGCTTTGCATGATCGTTAAAAGTTTTATGTAAATTTTAATGAGGAAATTTCAAATAACAAGTACCATTTAAAGTAAGCAGGGTAGAATAATAATTTATTTAGACTGTTTTCTTGTTAAAAGCGAGCTATATTGAAACTAAACATTAGCGGCTTCATGTCTGTACGCTCGAATTCAGAAACTATTAATTACGGAGACATTCTTTTGTAGAGAACACAGAAACGGGGTGATTATTAGCTTCTATCTTTTTTTTTTCAATTTTGCTGTTTCTGTGGTTGACATGTAACGAATGGTAATGACAAATAGAGTAGAGAATGCGGTTTCATATCTGGAAGTATCCGTTTTGTTAGTCAGTGGTTATTGATTTAATACATATGCATAAATAAATATAAATTATCTAGTTTCTCAAGAAATCATTGTTCAATCTATAAAGTAAAGCGAGTTATTAAACTTATTGTCATTAAAACAATAAATTAAAATTAAGTCGAATAGAAATCATACACACAATGTTGATTTCTAGGAACTGAAATATGTTTAAACCATCTAAGTTGTACTTGTATTGTGTTTAATGCTCCAATTATTTTCAGTTGCTCTCGATATACCCTATTTCTTATTTTAACTTTCCTTATTTTATTTTCTATTTTTCTCATTTCCGTAACATTTATTTCTGCTTTTTGGATACTAGTGGCGGTCCATGTTTCGCATCGCAAGATTAGAGTTGATTTAACTATACCCTATACAACTTCTACCTTAGTTATTTTTGAGTACTGAAACTTGGACAATGCTTCAATTTTTGATATGATATTCGGTTTATTTTATATTTCATATCTCCTTTGTTATTTTGTTATTGTTGTGTTTTACGTCTTCATTTTTTTTCCCGCTACCATGATTACTTCTGTTTTTTGCTATATTTATTTTTATGTGTATCTTTCCTACTTGTACATTTTTATATTATATTGACATTCTATAGACTTTTTTCGAGTCTGCAAATATGGTCATATCATTGGTGTTGCAGAACGCCGCGATATTGACTGCTTGTAATTCCAAAGGTCAACCGTGTATTTCTTTATGCTCCGCCTAACATTACATCGAAAAGTATCCGGCTTAGAATACACTCTTGCTTCACCAATGTTACTCTTACAACAATCAGACTTCTCATTTTATTCTTTAAAGAAACTCTTAATACATCCTCTGAGTTGTTACTCTATTTGTCTATTTGGAGTTCTTATCGCTTTTTTACTTGTTTGCTGTATGATGCAGATTTGGTCATGTATGTTTCTGGCCTTACGAAATCCTGTTTGGGTTTTTCTAACGAACTTTCGACTTTTTGGCATAGCTTTTCTTTCAAAATTCTGGAATACATTTTTTTCTATCGCTACCCTCTTATTGTGTGTGAGTGTTATTAATTTTATTCCTCAGCCTTGGGGTGCGTCTTTTTTTCTCGTTATTCTCGCGAATACTTTAACAATATGCAAATTCTTCAAAACCAATGAGAGAGATTTGTATTTCATAAGATCTCATACTTCGATCTTTAAGTGCGCGGGTTATAGGACAAAAAATCTGGACATAATAAAGTTAAATAGTTGCTGAAGCTAATACGTCTGTACAGAAGATTCTTTCAATTTAATTGAGCGCCCACCACTACTTGGGGAAATTTGACTCTATGTACAATTATAAATAATCGCTTCGTTATTATAATTTCTTTGAAAAAAGTATTCGTTTTTTATTTATCCTAATCTCTGTTTATTTCTATCAAACCATTCAGTTAATATTTTTTTAGATACTTCTTCTCAGGTTTTTATCTGCGAACATGGTCATGGTACAATGAATGCATTCCGGGAAGTTATTGTTAAGTTTTACCTCTGGCCGTTCTAAGTAATAGTCAAATAAATGATATTAATGTTGTTTATCAGTAGATCGCCGATATGATTTTGAGAAGTATCGGCATTTACAACTGTCTTTCCCTTTTAGAGTAGATATGTATTAGTTTTGCAATGAATGGACTTCCAAGCAGGGAAAGAGTTTATAGGTACGGTGAGGTCCAAACAGCGTAAAAATCGACTGCTCGTCCTTACATAGTAAAAAGTCAAGCAGGTTTGAGATACTTGGACACTTGGTTTTGGTGAAAACCAACTTTCCAAATTTTGCACTGGTAGCTGCAACAATTTACATTAATGATGTATTACAAATAACACGTTTTACAGTTTCATTTAGAGCGTGCATATAACTGCTGTTGTTGTTTATTCACAAGATTCCTCCCAATGTTTTTGCACTGCCAGGAAAAATTAAAGAGATTCTGTTCATCTTAAAGTACTCCTTATTTCAAAAAAAAGTTGTGTATTGCCTTGATTAATGTGTAGTCACATCACGTCCTGGCAGCAAATGTAAGAAATAGCTGAATATTTTACTGATTCTGCTAGGCAGTGACGTTTTTAGATGATAAATACTGGTATTAAATATCGATGAAAATATAAATACTGATGAAAATTCTTACATGCTTAAACAAGAGTGGAGTAAATGATTTTCTTCGATGAGGGAGCTCCTATGTTGATTTAATAGTTATAATTAATAGCCAAATGCGCTAGGTTCTACGCTAACAGTCCCGTAGAAACAGATAATAGAATTCTTTTAGAAATTTTCGAATCTATACCTTTTGTTTTAAAAATAAACATTCTTTTTCCAAAACAGTTCATCTCTCTAGATAGTTTGTCTGTTCCATGTCAAAACGAAGTATGTGAAAAAATAATTGTTTTGAGAAAAGTAAGTTCTTTAATAAGAAGTCTAAAGACGCATATGGTGGTTGATCAACATCAGTTCTGTATTCTAAGCATTTAGCGTCTTTTTAAAGCGTACTTCAACTAAAAGACTAAATACAAGACTACTAAGAGGATCACCTGCTTTATTTTTGCGATCTTGCTTCTTTCTTTTTCCTATTTACAAAAAAACATTAACACCCAGAACTTGAAGGGTTTCTTTGTGAGAAGCTTACTGCTGCTGTAAGAATACCATCACCAATCTTGGCTTTTCCTTCTGTATTACCGTGCATGCCGTCGGCAGTCATACGAGTGTGCCCCTTTGTAAGATAACGTATAGTAACAGAATCCGGTTCATCTTCCTGATTTACAAACCATACTTAGGCAGTATAAAGGATCCAGTTCTTGTTCTGGCCTGTACAATTATCAAGCTATATGATGAACTCTTTAACATCTCGTTCTTATTGAAACAACATTCCATTTTTTTTCATTTGTAAAAGCCCCCTATAACATCTCTTTGTAAATCTCGCTGTCTACACATGCATCTTGGCGTGCGCAAACATATATGCATTAATTTTAAAGTCTGTATATATGAATCCAATATGATTATGGTTAAAATCATCAAACATTGTTTGTATAATCGCGTTTACTTCAGCACTCATTTCTTCCTCGGAATCAGAGAAATTGTGAAGGCTCCGTTTATTGCTGCCATTGTCATTATTTGATTCAAAATCGAAATCAGCATTAACATGGTTATTTTGATGTTTTTATAAGAACCTTATTAATAAAATTTTACAGCAAATCAGTCTAAAATTAAAAAAAAAAGACCGGATTACGCAAGCTCTGGTACGCAAAACCACTCACTGCATAAACTCAACTCTCTCCTGTTGTTAAAACCCAAAAGCACATCATCTGTTGTAGAAAAAGGTTGTGCTGGATTTTGCGCAGATGAAATCACCGAAATTACTAAAGTTATTCAGAAATAAGACAGACCTAAGGGTGCGTCTTAACACAGCATATGCAATAATGCATAAAAAGCATTTTTGAGAAAGTTGTTGGTTACTGTGTTTTGGCATGGAGCAGCCGAGTTGCTAATTTATTAAAAACAGTGTTTGAAGGTTATAATATCAATATACATTTAACTGTTCTGTAGTCTATTTTAAATAAAGCAATAAAGCAGCAAAGTAACACAATACATTTCGGTAACTGCGTTGTATGAAAAAGTTTACGCATTATCTAAAGATGCTTTTAAATCAGGAGTAGGGTAACAACTGGATATAACTACTACTTTCTCTTCCTTTCCTTTACCTAGTTTGATGATTACGGAGACCCCCACGCGAACAAGTTGAATGATTAAAACTTAAAATGTAACTGGATACAAAGCCGCTTGCCTTCGTCTTCTTGAAAGCCTCGCATAGAAATTAAAGGAAAGAAAATATTCGCCGCTGTTCAACGACATTTTCTATACGTACGTCGTTTAGGAAAGAGGAATCTTCGTCGCGTCAGAGGAACGTAATGCAACCTTGTGCTTCTCGAAGTACTATTGTTTAAGTTCACATTCAAGTTGTAATGAAAGATAGTTCAAAAGGGTTAGACAAAAAAAAATGTAAACCGGCGAGGGACAAAAATATATCACCCATATACTGTAACATGTACCGTCTGCACAAGTCTATTGAAAAGACAAAAGGGACCTGAATGCGGATGTGAAATAAAAATTAACATTTCACGGTATGCAAATGAGCGCGGAGAAATAATGGAGCAGCTTCTAGTTGTTACGTGAAAGGGGTTGTACCTCTTCTCTCGACGGTCTAAATTAAACATTAAGAAAAAATTATTCACACATAACTGGTTTTTTTTACGTGGACAGGTTATTTCTTTGAGTGTGAGAATGTCGAGAAGGTCTGACGTTTAGAGGTTTCTTTTGCGCTATTAACTGGGTTTGTTATTTCTCGTAATTAATTTTGTTTGTTCTACGATAATTTAGTGTTGCAGAGTTGAAGAAATAAGACCACCACAATGGGATTTGTTCCACACTACGGTAATTTGTGAATATAAGTGCGCTCATGTTGCGTGTGCAAATTAATATGTGTGATTGATAAAAATTAGGTAATAGTAAATTTCTTGCAAAAGCATTTCGGTCTTTGGTAATAAATTACAATGGGTCTCATCTCCTTTTCCTTTTAGGTTTTAACGGTGTGACGTAAACACTCTATTGTTTGTATAATTTGTTGAATTTCGCCAAAGTACCTTTTCTGCACGGAATTCATTCATATGCGCTAGTTTGTCCTCTAATTGAATGTCGCCGTCCGGTCGTGAGTGAGGAGCACTCTTCTTGTTGTTGCTGTTCTTTTTTTGTTAGCGATTATCGCAATACTTCGCATGTTATATACTGCAGAAGAAAAGATTTTCAAGAAAGCGTAAATTTCAACTGTTTAGGTTAATGTGGCCTCCAGAAATGTCTCTAGCAGCTTTGTGGGCTGATTGGGCACCCTTCACTTCATTAAGAATAGGTTTGTGGCCTTTGATATCACCCTGTGAGCTTCCTGATCTTCTTATATGGGAGTGTACTATCTGGTTGGAGCGTGGAATAAATTCCATAACATTCAATTCTATAAAGAAGAATATAACTTTAAATGCCTTGAACTTCTATAAAGTCCCAAATAAAATATAAAAAATAAAGCAATAAGAAAGCTGAGGTAGATCAATCCTTGCTAGAACTTCTAGGATTACGAGATTTATTTCTATGTGTGTCTCAGTGTCAATCTATGGTTAAAATAAAATGAAAGCTGTAAACTGTCTCTATAAAAAGGTATTTATTATTAAGAAAATAATATCACCCCATTAGTCGACTCACCGTTTTCGTAGAACGGTCTGCTTGTATTCAATAACTGAAGATTGTTGTAAGAAAAATTTTGTATCACGAATGAAGTTTTCACTTATAGGATTGTCGGCAGATTAGAAAAGTAGTGAAGAAACTACCGCTGTAGCAACTTTCGTAATACCGGCCGCATATTTTGAAAAGATTTGCTAGTGGAATTTGTATCTGCCGGTTTGATCTAGAGTCAAAACTATAAAGAACGGAATGACAGTATAAGGACTCTTTTGCTGGCTAGTCTATTGTAAGTTTTTGAGACTTCAGGGAATTCTTCGTAGTGTAGATTATGTATGTAAGTATACGTTTTTGTCCAGCAAATATTGTTTGATCTTTCAACTGTAAATTGGATTAGTATATGTCACTAGCAGGAGCTTTATTGCCATAATCTGCATCACTAGTCTAGAATAATACGTATTCTGCTTTTTTAACTGTCGCTCTTTGTATTTTGTTTTCGATTTATTATACAATTGGTACGATCTAATTAAAATCGTACAAATTTCCATAAGAGAATGTTGAAAAAAAATAAATATAAATTAAAAGAATAGACGTGCGTGAGAATCCATCGAGCATAAATCGTTCCAAACAATGCTCCTCGTGTAAACTGCTTTGCATATGCTTTTATATTTAAGAACAACGGTGTGTCAACGTGACGAGCTTTTTTTGCAGGTTACTTTTATTCAACGGTCGACCTAATTTGCATTCGGCACCGGTTATATATTTTCTAGTTATGAAGTGGTTGTTTTTTCTTTTTGTACAGCACATGCAATGTGAAACTGGAACACGTACACACATGTATCGTATGATTACATAAGGAAGAAATACTTGAGATATTTTAAGGTAGTATAGTCGTCGTATCCGTCGGATAATTCGGTTGGTTTAATCTAAATTAAAAGAGCAATACAAGTAGCGCTAGGAGACCTTTACCCATTAGATTTTAATCCCTAAGTCTGTCGCGAGTTAATGTGTGATTTACGTTTTTGTATAAGACGTGACAAATAAACTTAATTACTGAAGCGGAACATATTTTCTTCATGAAAAGTCCATTACATTTAAGGAATTCTGAAGTGCGGCTTTGTGTTAATAAGTGGCATTTGCGATTACACGATTGTTGAGTTTTCAATAAGATTCTATATATACCACGTGAGGTTCTACCTGTATATTAGTGTTTTGATGGTTTAAATGTTGAGAAACAGCGAGCGTTTCATTGTTGAAATTTCAGGTATGTGTTACGACATTTACTTAGCCATTCAGTTTAACTTGTTTGTTAAATAAGATGGAAACTATGAGAATTAATTGCGCTCTGAGGAATCAACATAGTTTCATTTAATATTGTTATATTAAATGAAACAAGCTTATTGTTATAAGCTTGTTTCTCAAAATATAATTTTAAATGAATGAAAAGTAATAAGTATATGCGTCAGTAAACATTCAGTTTTATTTATTTTTAATAAATTGCTTCTGATCAAAAGTTCTTTTTTTTTAAATAATTACAAAGAAAGAAGAGCAAAAACACACAGGTACGGTCAGAGAACCAATATACATTTTCATTAATCCGGTAACAGAGAATTTTTTGATTTGACCGTATATAGCGCGTGGGCGTAAGATAAATCGTATCACTCCTATGGTGGAATACCTTATGTATTATTACTAAGACGCATTTGAATACCTGGATACTCGAAATTTCTAGCATCAGGATTCTACCCGATTCCGGGTACCTCAAACGGGTACCCGGTTTAAGACGGTTTTCGACAGCTCTAATTATTACGTCTTTGGATGCCTCTCATTAATTCGTGTCAACTTTCTGCAATATTCCCTACATCCATTCATCTTAGTTTTTGAGATAATTGACATAATTTGAGACTTTTGCGAAATGCCACTGGTTGTTTAACGACTGATATCTTCAACGCCTTATACGCTAGAGGGAAGATCCAAATTTTACTAGATCGAGTATTCTTTGGAGTTTTTGGCAATTCGTCGAAGAATTTTTTTATATCAGCCATATTTTACTTTTTTTATGGAATGTATTTTATATTTACTCACACATATTTGTTTACATTTTAAAAAAATCTAATAATTCTCTAATTTTTTTGTAAACATTTCTCTAGAACTAAAACGCTATGCAGACAAGTTTTTCAGTTAAAAGCATAGAGTGCTGTGACCAAATATTATACATTTTTGTTTTGTTTAAAACAAATGTGTAAACGACATCTTTTTTGGTTCAATTCGTAACTTAAAAAAAAAAAACAATAAATAGGGCAAATAAGCGAGCAAATGTTGATTAGAGTTCAATATAAAACGATTGGATTTGTTTAAAGCATCTCTTACTAAGTTTTTCCAATAGAAAAGATATAATAGGAATATGTTTAAAAAATGTTGAAAATTAGCTAAATAGAAATATTTATGGAAAGAAAAATTAACACCAATGAGTGTTAAATTAACACTCACTATTTAAGAAAATTTAACATCCATGAGAAATATTTTTTTACCATTCTTTATACTCAAAAATGCTCGGTAAAGCTACACTAGAGAGTGTGGACCTATATCTACCACCTTTGAGTATTAATTTTTTACATAGCAACGATCTCGGTTGCCATCACATGGATGCTAGTTGATATAAAAATCTCTTAAATGCCTTACCAAGTTTCGCTCAATAGAACAACATTGTAATCTTTGTTCTAGCGTGTAAGGTGTTTAAGATATCCCATTTCGCGAAAATCTCAAATTATGTCGGTTATAACAAAAATTAAGATGGGTAGGCACAGGCGATATTGAAGGAGGTTGACGTGAATTGAAGAGTGGCATATACAATTGTAATAATATATATGGTGTTCTATTTAAAAAAAACAAACTTGTACCGTGTGCTGTGAAAACTGTTTACTGGAGTGAAATTTTATGTTATGTCTGAATCTTTTTTTATCTGTAAAATATTCCTTCCACTGCATTGAAAAAATAACTATTTTCGTTGGATTTTGCATTATTTTTAATGTAAAAATCCTTCGCTCTAAGGTAATGTCAGTGTATTATTTCATTTCCAAATCACTACACCATTCACAATTAATAGATTGTATTTGGTATGAAAGCACTTAAAAAAGCTAAAAAATGCTTTCACTGAATTATAAATAACAAAATTGGCACCCGATAAATTCAAAGAACATGTGCGAGATTAATTGGTAGAGAACAGAGATAGAATTATTCGACAAAAGGTAAATATTATCGACAGATAAGTTTAGATTATGTTACTTGTTAATTCTTATGCCAGTTTAGCGCTAGCTTGTGTGAATGGAGCTATAGCGTCATGTATGTTTCTAGCCACTCGTATTGATCTGCAAATTATTACCAAGTGTTTTTCTTTGATTGCGTAAGTTTATATCTATTTACATTTTATACGTCTTCTTGTGTACCTTTTAAAAAGTATACTGTACACTGCAGCGGACAGCAACTGTATTTCGAAAGAACATGTTTGTCATATATTAACTGAAAGTTTATACATGAAAAAGCTAATCGCGTGTTGAGTGTCGCGTTTGCTCACTCAGGACCAAAAACGCATTCGAATGAACATTTTCAAAGCCTTGTTGGCGCAGGTTAAGCGAAATAAGTCTGAATTTTTATGTAAAGTAAAAAAGCGGCAATATCCCATTTTCCATTTTTTAAAACTCAAAATTCGTTAACTTGTCAACCTAGTACATGGGATCGCAAGTGCGGACCGCTGCTGTACAACAAGAGCGCTCATTGTATGTTTACCCGATATTGCACGAACCAAGTGCAATGTAAACAGACGCAATACAAGGATTGCGTGGTCATATTCGTTCACATAGTGAAGTGCCGATTATTTTGCGCAGATTGACAAAAGGAAGTATTAAATTTTCTCTTTGATCGTTGGCAATTGCCCAGCAAACTAAGATGTTAATAATACGAAGAATGTCATATTATGATCACTTCTTATGGCATTAAATACGAGTAGTTGTATAAAAAGTTTGTAGTAGCGCATTTAGGTTTTAAAATGGGATAGAAACAAGCAAACGTTACTAAATATCAGTATCGGCTGTTGATGACGTAAATAGAAGGTTAATTACAATGTTTCGATGTCTTCATGTATTTTTTATCAAGTACAATGTACACGATATGTAACGGAAACATATGAGGGAATCCAAGCCCTGCTCTGCAGTTCCGCAGTCGCAGTGCACCAGCCGCCTCTGCTAAATATAAATCTGCACGTATTTCACTCCGTAGCCAACACGTAGCTGATAAACTAAGATAGTTGTTAGATACATAAGCTAGCTATAACATGCTCGTTTTTAAGGTATATACATATATTCATTCTCTTTGATATGTTGTGTGGTGGTTTCACTGAAAATAGAGGCCATTATTTATTTATTTATTACGTATTTATTCAGATTGCAATATTGGACAGCATTAATCGTTATTTATTTTCACAATATGTATTTTTCACATGTTTTTTTTTCTTGTTTTCATGAAAAGCACTGCAAGAAAAACAAACAAATTTAATTATAGGTTGTTATACTGGTTGCTATATGATTCATGTATAGTGTGTAATGCGTATGTATAAGCTGCAATCTTACACAAGACCGATGCTAAAAAGGGTTAATAATAACTCTGCGTCCATCCAGTCTACCTATTCACCATACAAATGCGGCCGCTTTGTACGGATATAGAATTAAGATCGAGTCGGTTTTTGAAGGGAGCAGAGGGATCCATCCGATTTATGCCCACTCGTCCCCAACTGGTCCCGTAAATTTCGGACACACATCAGTTCAACAATGACTAACTTACAATTAGGTCCGAATTCACTATCTGTAACACGCTGAATTATTTACGAGATATATGGCATACACACTGTCATATGCATATTACATTGTGGGTGCACTCGAGTATATCCATTAAGCAATAAAACCTATTTAAGGGTTTTGAACAATTTTGTGCTTTCGAATTCGGCGAAGTGAGCCATGCGCGTTCATCGTGTGTGTACGAAAAAAAATATTTTTCCGACAAGTGAATTTGGAATTAGAAGCAGCAACGTCTGTCGAAGGAATTATTGATGGGGTTACCTTGTGCTCATGTAATAGTAATGCTACAATTACTACGCAAAGTATCCGTCGGCCGTGGAGTATGGATGCGTTATTTTATAATCTTTATGGTATAATTTTATTTTTATTTATTTATATTCACCTGCCGTTTTTCCTTAGTGTAGATACCAATTTCTAATTGTTCATAAGATTACAATTATTGTTATTCGTCTTCTGTTCCATCGTTGGTTTCATTATTAATAAAGGTTTAAGAGATTACGTCTATATTTTACTTCTTTTTCAATAAAATTACAATAAAAAATATTGCCGTGAAAATACGTTGACATATAAAATTACTTTAACAATTTGATTACCAACACCATAAATATAAAAGTAAATTTCTCCTGGCAAAGATATTTTTTCTAAGCTCCCGTTAAAATGTAAAAATGATCTAAATACTAATAAATAGACTAACTTAAAGTATGAAATGTTTTATATGCATTGTTATTATTGTTTCTATCACGAAAACATTTATCAATGCGAGGATTACTATATAATTGCTCGAAAGCAAACGTATCCCCGAAAATAAGTAAAGTAAAAATTAATGTATGTATTTCTTTTTTCTATTGTATTCTCGAATATTCGCCCAAAATGTCTTATGCAAACAGTGTGGCTAAAAATTCTTACAAAATTGGAAAATAGATGGACTTGTGGAACTGTAGCTAAAGCATTTAACACGGTTTTTAGAATAAAAAAAAATGGGAAAATAAAGTATCGCTACGAGAGACCCAGGATTGGGCAGAGCAAGGATTTGAAATAATAGGAGAGTCTTTTCTAGTTTCTTTTCTTTTTTTCTTTTTTCATGGAAGTTATTAGAAAAGGTGCTTCTATTTTTAAAATATTTGTAGGAGCGATAAGTACTTTTCAGAAAAACTCACGAAAAATTATTGAGAATTAGCCTCATATATCTCAATATCACTGAATGTCGTCAACTTGTTACATAATATTAACTTAACTAGTAAATGTTTTGTAAATACGATATATGGATAAACTCTCGAAAAGAATAAAATCACAATTACGAAAAAATCTATTATTGAATATCGTCAACCACACAAGATAATGGCTTACCTGCCATGGTCTGCGATCAATTTGCTTTTTCTATCCTTAATGCATTAATATTGCTATCGTTACTATTTTTTCTGTACTATTTAAACATGATTCTGAATGAAATGAAATGAAAGACTACATGGCTGTATCACATGATCGAGTACTTTTGTAGGAACTGCACATCCTAAAGCAAATATTTTAAATCTCTTCCAACTATTTTCTCTTTTACTTTTTTTTATGAAGATCTGATCAATAAAGAAGGGTATTTATATGCGAATATGGAATTAATTTGTTTGAGTTTAAAGGACTATCTTTATTTGTAAACGATGTATTATTTTTAATAATTTTTTAATATGCTTATTGCCATAACGGAAAAAATATCTAGAAGTGATTTTAACGGGTAGCTTTCGGAGATACATAAAGTCAGTAATAACTAAGTTTTATATTAAACAACACAAAAGTATCGGTAACCTCCACACCACACAAGTTTAATTAACTAATCTGGGACGGCCGTTTCGAGGATACGAATGATCCACATTCTCAACCGGTGACCGATTGATGTGAGAAACCTCTAAAACTGACATGCTTGTTCTGCCCCTATTTTCGAGAAAAATATTATTTACAACCGCCTACGTGCCTTAAAACTAGGACGTGCGAAAAAATATGGAATACGAACAAACAGACAGAAGGGTCTCCTGTTATTGTAGCCCGAAACCTAAAACATGTGCAAGCCTTACCCTAATAAATTGAATAGAACTGAGTACGACAACGGTCCGTTCTCTCTATTCATCAGATTTTTATTGGTTTTTATGTAAACCGTCTCGTACCCGTCTAATTCCCGTGGCGAAGTTATATTCCTAATTAATTTGAAGTTTTCTAATGTAATATTATGTCCGGTTTCGTTTATGTGTTGGGCTACACTTGACGAATCTAATCTATCAAAGCGATAACACCTAATATGTTCCTTAAATCTGGTGCCTATCGCTCTTTTCGCTTGACCAATATAGGCTTTATTATTGTTATTAATCTTGTGTCGTGCGGAGGTTACCGATACTTTTGTGTTGATTACAATACTACGTCACAGTCCTTGCTATTACTACTAAGCTTTATATTAACATATCAGACAGTTCAGCAAAAACAGAAGTCTCTTTTAATTTAATAAGATGCTGGATAGTATGCATATATTTCACCTGAATAATATTTAATTACTACATTACACGGAAAACCATACAAATTACTTTCTGAATTAAATTCCGAAGTGAAGTTTCATTCGCGCCGCGTCGAGCTAAAAAGTAAGCAAATTCCGTAATTTACATACAGATTGATGAGGAATCCCAAAGAACGTCGACTTAATGCAGCCTAACCGAGATTCGTTATTAATAAAAACGTAAGCAAATCGCTTTAAAATGTACATATTTATAGTCTCATTCCAGCTTGTTTGGTCTTCGCGAATTAGCCGTGAAATTAACTCTGCCAGTACAAGATTTATTTACAAGTTATTAAATAATGCGGTAAGACTGTTATTAGTTGTTTGGCGTAAGAAATAATATGACGTTGCAAATTATTATGTTCAAGAAAATTGCATCAACGATAGATAGATACTTGTATTTTATGTAGATTTAGAGCGCAGCAGAAACTGGAGCTTCAAGGACTGTACGTCAATGCCAAAACTATTCTACGCTAGAATAAAATCACACTACAACTCATAAATCCGTAATAAAAAAAATTTCGTTTAGTGACATCTATCCGGTAGTACAGTGTATAAGAATTATTTAATTGTTTAATAGAAGAGATCAGTATCCCAAACTAATTTGCTTTCATGAAATTAATAAACAATTTCGCTTCAATAATATTCCAAATTCCAATTAGGTGAAGTTTGTGAAAACGATCTAACCCATTAATTTAGTCGTTGTTATCAATGCAAGATCAAGTTCTCTCCCAAAACCAATTAGAAGACCACTCGGCACGAATTTTAGGCTATCGTCAAAGAGGTGTCATACAGGCGCATAAATTCTCCGAACTACATTCGCTCGCTTCACTGATATCCTGTTTGCCTAGACTCCGGACTAATTTCCTAGATCCTATCATCGCCTCACTATTAAACATCACATCGGCAGCCATGTGTTTCGTGCAAATTTTTTAATTATACGCATACGAGGCACTCCGCCCAGACCTTTTAATGAGGTAGTTAAATTAAAAATGATGGCGAATATTTTCAATCTCCAAAGTCTTGTGTAAATTAAGATATCGGGTGTTCTTCTAGGAAAAAAATAATTTTTATTTTATTGGTTACGTCTAGATAAGTGAAGAAAAATATAAGAGGGTGCACTTTGTTTCAATTAAAAATATCAACGTATTTAATTTTCTCAAACGTAAAGGGATTAGATCTTACACAGTTTCAACTTTGCTGGCGGCTTTTTCGTCTCAGATTGTACAAATAATTAGAATAGACGGAGTTAGAATGTTACGATGTAGTTGCAACTTCGACAAGGTGTAAAGTCGTGTTTTCTGTAGCTTTGCATTCTTTGAAGTCGATTAAGAAAATCCTCCCGCTGCCTCGCCAAAATTGTAGCCGTTACTTCTTTTGCGCTTTTTGTCACCTTACCTTTCTTAGAAACGGCTTCGCCTTTCCCTTGCCACTCCGTCGTTCCTCTTTTAAACATAAGATAGTGATTTAGAACCATCGTTTCATCCCCAGTTACTGTTTGGTTAATAATCGTGTCCTCGGCTTCGTACAGCTCATGAAATTTCTGGCTACATTCGACACGTTGTTCCTTTTGAATCGAGCTGAGTAATTTTGGAAATCATCTTGTGTTAATTTCGTTATATCCAAATACTCGCGCAGGATCTTCAAAACAGTAAAATCCCTGTTTATTCCGCTAGCTTCTTAACCTTCAGCCGTTGATTACTAAACACGACTTCTTCAAGCAATTTAGTGTTTTCTGGTGTCATTACAGTAACGGGTCCTCCTTCGCGTGAGTCGTCTTCAAGAGATTCTGTGCCCTAACGAAACAATTTTGACCAATATTTAGTTGTGGCATATCATGCTGCGAAGTTTTTTTTAAAACCGTGATCATTCGTTCTTTGGTTTCGGACGCCGTTATTCTTTACAAGGTGAGAAGTTTTATTAACAGCACGAAGATCAATTTTGGACACTTTGAAAATTTACCGTGCACCAAGTCGGACATTGTCTCACTTACCTGAGCAATGATTATGAAACTTCCGAAAAAAATGTTAATTAAAGAGAGATCTATGAAATGGTAGCGTTTGTTTTTGATTACCTTCTTATTAGATGCCACTGGACCGCACGTATAGTTCCTTATGGCATTGTTGCCATCACCCCATTGTCGTAAATGATGAGGCGCGGTTAGTTATTCCCCAACATATGAATGGTGACTCGATATTGTACCGGAACTACGAGGAGCAGATTTTCTCATCACTGGTTCACCGAGCAGATATAGTTCTTCCTCTTAATGTTAGAATTGCAGAAACTCTTCCTTATTTCTTTGATTTAAACATATTCTTCTTTCAGCGTCACATTTACCGCCGTACGTAAAAATTCACCATCTGCATTTTAGAAATTTCCACCACATTGTAAAGGTATAGTAATGACACTTTACAGGTTGGACCTATTGATATAAGAAGTAAAGAGAGCACAGAACAGTCCTAAACATTTTACAACTTAATTTATGTACCAAGCAATATAGAAATTTCTATTGATAGGAAACCAATTAATCGACAGAATTAATAGGAGAGGCTCTTCCTAAAGAGGCAATGTTTTGAAGGTTGTGTGATTTTCGCAGTTGCTTCCCATTGAAGTAGTATCTTTCTGGTTTTGCAGTGTTGCAGTGGTTGGGGTGGCAAAAAAATTTAATCCGGGCTGGTTTGATAGACCTACGGAAGGTGTATTTATACTTATATAATATTATTTTTTTTAATCGTAATGACGGTGTAAATTGCAAAGTCCACAAATCGTTCAAATTTAAGGGGTGGTTTTCACTTCCTAAACGTGAGATTCCGCCGAAACGGAAAGTAGCGTTTTACAGCTGGATTCTACAACTATAGCAAGTTTTAAATCGATCGGTGAGTAACACTTCGGGGTGTTCCCTTGTAGCTTCCTCAGACGGTTCTTAAGAATTTATAAGGCTTCTTTGCAATTTTTATATATGAATCCAAATAGGTTGCTTAAAACGTTAGAGATATGATTTTCAGATGACATTGCAGAGCCAAATGGAATTAATGTAACCACTAAAAAAGTGGGAGAAAGATAAGATTCAAATATTTCGGAGAATCTAAATAGGTGTAGGTAGCTATGTAGTAAGTAAGTGTGAAGTCGAAATAGAGCTTGTAAAACCGACTTCCCAAAAGGACAGAAACTTAAACGATGTTGGAAATCGAGATCTAGTAAAAATGCATGCGAAATTTCTAAGGAATTGGATGCCGTAGCACTTTGACTTAGTTCCAAAGCAAAAATTACTTCGTTCCAAAGAAAAATGGTGCAGCCATATTTTTAACGGTAAAATTATTATTGATGATCTACTTGGTAAATTATTATTGATGAAATTAACTTTGAGGAAAGGCGTTGCACAAAAGCATAACGATCCAATCCATATGTTATGACCATGTTTTTTGTCGAATATCATCATGTGGTTATGAATGATTTGAATAAACCAATGGAAGCATTTAAGATCTGTAACAATATGATTTTTCGTAGCAATAACAAAGTTTTTGTACGTGGTACTGATAGTTCTAGCTTTAGTAAGCACTCGAACTTTTCGTAATTTCGTGAATGTATTGAGAAGTAAGAAATGATTCAAGCAATTAATCATTTTCCAGTTGAAGGGAAATATATTCTCCGCTTTGTAT
This sequence comes from Oryctes borbonicus, assembly GCA_902654985.2. Classification (NCBI taxonomy): domain Eukaryota; kingdom Metazoa; phylum Arthropoda; class Insecta; order Coleoptera; family Scarabaeidae; genus Oryctes; species Oryctes borbonicus. The sequence continues at coordinate 11,959,845 of LR736857.1, forward strand.
ATGTAACCCCATTGCTTTCGTTTCACTGCAGTGACAATAATTCTTGAAAGTGAAAGTTTTGTCCGCTTCGGATATTTACAAAATCTAATTACTTATTTAATTTAAATATTTATCTATTTGGTTGCATTTTAGTTGCTGAGTTACTTTAACACATAATCAGGAAATATATTTTAAAAGTTAAATTCAGCTCTTTATGAAATATCATTAACTACATCGATCTTTTACGAGCAATTCTTGAAACCTTTCGTATTGTGTTATAAAACTCAGGTAATACCATTGGTCTTAAGAGTTCAATAGCTATATAAAGAACTTGATATTGACTTTTGACAGGTAAACCATCATTGGGGTTCTCAAAAGGGATGCACGTGCCGATCATACCTGTACATTTTGTTCAGTAATATCTTTAATCGAAGAATTTGATTTATTATCTACTTACAAGAATTTTAACAACATATTCTTCCATTGATCATAAATTTTCTACTTCATTAACTTTAAATATATTGAAAAATGTATACAATGTGACTTCATTAATAAAAGTAGAACAAAATAATTTTATTTCCTACTTTAAAATTTTGTTTATAAAGTTTTTATAAATTGGGAATTATGGAGTGTATTTTTAAAAACATACACACCCTGTTGTATAAAGATCTGGTTAGTTTAAATATTAGAGTTTTATTAAGTTCTATATACTTTGAAATTATATTGTCATTTACAGGTATGTACCTGGGTGTATTAGTAATTATTAGATTATAAAAATTGTCTGGGGAATAACATTTTATTATGGTTATTTTCCTCGGCTTAATGAGCTTGTTCTTAATTCTCACATTTATATACGGTGGAACAAGTTTTCTTCTCCCTTTAAGATATAGCAGTTGAACTATTTTTGTTGATTTGTTGTATGCGCTTTAAAGTTTAAATATATGCGTATGTTAAAAATTTAACGTTGTTTTCATCGAACTATGATTCCAGTTGACTAGATAAGATCCATTTGCTTAAATGAAGCACCAGCGACTATTATCTAAAACACTCAATTGGTTGATCCTACAAAAGCTTTTTTTTAGTCAATTTTTAATTTTAAATAAAAATTTGGGAAATGTTCAATTCATAATGTGATTATGGTATTTCGTACGAGTTTTTTGTTTATTTGTGCTGTTGTTACGGTAGTGGTACTGAAAAAATAAAATACTAAAAAAATTCTAAAATAAACATTTAATAAGTTTAGCACTACTGTTTCTAATTCGTATTTCTCAGTGGAAAAGTTAATTCTTACTAAGTGATTTGCCGATGATATAACATTCTGTATTGCCGAATAGGTGTTACAAGAAAAAACACGGTTTGTTATAGATTTATGAAAAAATATTTATCTTTGTAAAAGTTTTCTTTGTTCTAAAAATTACAAACAATACAATACAGGCACTACGTTTCCAGAGCTGCGTGTTACTTTCAAATATATTTTTTTACATATTTATTGTGTCTGTTACTACGAGGGTTGCCTTTCAAGTTTTTATAAAACAATCTTGTTATTCTTTTTCTTGACCTTGATATAATTATTTGAATATTGATGTTTGGGTCCGAGGAAAATGAAAAAAGTTTTTTGCGTTTCTTCTTCTTCTTCATTTCATCTTCTGTTTCGTTGCACGTGATATCAACTTTCTTAAGCACAAGTCTACAGAGATGCGTTTACAATTGGATACATAATGGATACATAATTTATTAATTAAACTATTTTTTTTGTTTTTTCTGTTTTCCTACCTCTTCATCTACTTTTTGTATCTTGCACATACCACTGTGGATTACACTTTTAAACATATAAATCCACATAAAGTACAGAGCCTGCAAGACGAACAACAACTCGTTTCGAGGCACATAAGTTTCATCTACGCTCACATACTTCTGCACCCCATGAGGACACCTGTATCAAATTGCATATTCTCATACTTTTCTGAATGTTTCATCTCAAAAAGAAGACGACGTAGGCATTTTTACTGCTTTACTATTGGTGAAATGGTAATATATGTGACTTGTTAGAATTTGCTTTATTTTGCGTATATATAACCTAACAGTCTATGGTTTTGCTAACTTCTGTGATCTAGGGCCTTAATGTAATCTGGAAATAATTTAATCTATGTATCTTTGCAGTAATTGCAATTCATTTTGTAAATAAGGTGTGCTTTGTTTGTGGGCTCTATCTTTTGCTTTTGTTTGGGTAAAAATCTACTATTATTTTTACATGGTTTGTGAGTCACAATTAAATTCTGGATTATATTTTAGTGTAATATAGTTTTTTGGTGTTTCTGGAGTTACCTCTTCACGAACATTTTCTGTTGCACTTTTAATTTAAAACAAACTTCTGTTTGTGTACTTGTTAACAAATGCTGGCGGGTAGTTATTTTTTCTTACCATTTCCTTGGTTTTTATTAAATTTTTGGCAGGTCACAATACTAATTTTGTATTTTAATGGTGCAATAGAATTTGACTTAAAATATTTTTCTTATTGTGAAGGTTTGAAGAATCGATCTGTATGAATGGTTTGGCTTTTTTCTAGTTAACAAGACTATATCCTATATCCCAAAAATAATTAATAATTATCAATATTCAAATACAAAAACAATGAAAGAAAACAGAATCTAGTAGAAATTATTTTATTGTTTTTCAAAATATTCGAAATTAAGATTTGTACAGTTTTCCACGCGTTCGGACTAAAGTGGTATTTCCAAAACATGGTATTTGAACGCTACAACAGTTTCTTGAGGTGATAAAAATCCTTCTTCATGCATTTTTTGTCATGATGAAGGATGATGCTCGTTTTCCTTGATTTTATCGATGACTGCTGGTAAACAAATTGAGGTATACCATTCAGCACTATGTGTTCCTCGATCATCGAAAACTATGCTTGTGGCATGTCCAGCATAATGAAAGAAATAAGCGATCATTTTCACGAAGCACATCGTGAATGAACAACTTTGGTTGGATTTGAGTCATCTGGGGACATCCAAATAGATGATTGTTGCCCACTTTCCTACTCGTACGAATATATCCCTGTTACGATGTTGTATACGGATTTCGAAGTTCCTTTATCGAATGTTTTGAGCAGCTCTTTACATCAATTGATTCAAGCTCTTTTGTACTTGGATCAAATTATTCAAATCCATCGAAAACAGATCCTTTTCACACCTAAGTGTTTATGCAAAATTGAATGTGTTGCAGTCTTCGATATGCCTAGAGGTGCATCTATCTTACGGTAAGTCACATGTTAAGCTTCTTCAATCATGTTGCACGGCCTAGAACAACAACCGATTTTCGTCGATCTGTAAGACATTCATTACTGATAAAAGCACGATCACAATAAAATTTTGCAAACTAGTCTTTTCTGGTGGTGCTTCATTACCGTAAGTTGAATGAATTGGTTTGAGGTACTGTTGTTATCTTAGACCTTCACTAAAATCATAAAAAATCATTCAACGAAAACCTTTATATGAAGCTTCAATTTTTTTTAGGATAATCGCTTTGTTTTAATGCTCAACAATAGCAAATGTCAAATTTCAGGCAAGTGGTAATGTAAAATCTTAATAACTTCATCTGGTGGTCGTTTAAGGGAATTTAGGACGCTACCCTCTTATAAATTCTACAAGAAAAATTTCACCTATGATGCTGCCATTAAATACTGATCTGTAGAATTCTCATATTTGAAATTGTCATTAATGTCTCTTCTGTACAGGCAGGCACTGCATGCTGGATATGTACACTGTCGTGTAAATTGGTAGATGCAGCATCAACTGGTAAAAAAAGAAGACTTCAACTCACACAACTTACCAAAAAGTATAACATATAAAACATAAGAACGAAATGTAATTAAGTAAGTAAGTTAGAAATAGTATTTACAAACCTGTGCTTGAACAAAAACGGCATCCATTCTTACATGTAAAGGAAAACGCGTGAAGGTTTGCAGTTATTTTGCAATCTCACAGTGTTATGTTTAACTTCAATCTGAAAGTAACAATATTTTCTTGAATGCGCGAATATATAAACATGACTGTATTATAGATGCAATTAACTTAAAATGAAGACCTTATTTCAAAAATTTCACTTGTCTAAGCTCCATTCTTTAACATTTTTATATATAGCGTGTAAAATCCAGCCATCTTTTGATGATGATAATAATTACCGCCTATTGGCAGAAAAACTACCATATCACCAGCACCTTTATGATTAGTTAATTCTTGTAACTGATAATACATTTCAGTTACATCAACGAAAAGCATGGACACAGAACTGTTTTCAAGTTACAGTACCCTGTTAGCTCAATCATTAAAAAGAATGAAAATAAATCCTTGTAGTCGTAATTGCACTGAAATTGTTAAATTGACCAATTTTGTTGTTCATATAATTAAAAAATTCCAACATTCTACGTAAGGACAACGTAACAGTATATTAAATCATACCATAATATCTAAGATTAATAAGACTTACATTCAATAGAAAATGAATACCAGTAAACAAAAATTATGGAAAATGTTCAATATTACTTTAAAAATCAAATGAGTTCGTTTAAAATACATGCAATTAAATGTAAATGTTTCAGAGCGTCCATAACAAATTCTTAATAAGTACTACAACAGCGCGAGGATAAAAATTAAACGATTTACGAGCAAGGGTCTTAAAGAAGAGATAAGAGTCGGTAACAGAGCTACAAGTCCCGTCCTCTGCCATATTCCTTCACGTCATAAATTACATTAATCACCAAACGCTTTATTTCGCATTTCATTTGTACCTTGTTTACGTTCTTATTTATCGCTTTTAGGATCGAGTACACTCTTCGGGAGCAATAATGAAAAAAAGAGAACGGCGAATGCGACCCCAACACGCACAAAAAATTAAACGGATACAAACGGCGTTCCATCGAATTAGTCGATGCGACCCGAAAAAGGAAGGGCCCTCCATTTCTTCTTCTGTTTAGAACATTAATGTATGAGTCGCTCGCATTTTATTGAATTAATTTAATTGCTTTTCCTGCTTCCCTTCTTTCTTTATGTTCTTTGTTTCCGTACTACTTTTTCTCCTCGTTATTCCCTAGTCGAAAATGCGGAATTAATTTCGAAAGTTTAATTATGCGCCCGCAGTTATTGCTTTTTCATTTATTATCATTTGGTGTTACTTAAACAGTGTGCACGGCGCCTTTTGTCAAGTACAATATGCGCGTCTACTTATAATGCTATTTTTTTTTTATGAAATACGTTATAGTGATTACGTACAAAGGAAAATTTAATTCCTTGTTAATTATTGGAAGCATGTATTATAAAGGGAAGTATGGTTTTCCTACTACCACCTACGTAAGTCAATTATTAGTTCTAATTGGAGGAATGTAAGTGGGATTTACGAGTTATTTATCTTCATGAAAACGGAATGTGATAAAATTTGACGTAAAGTAATAATACGTTAATACAGCAATAAGTATTAATACATGTCAGAAATTGACGTAGTTATTCAACAATTATGGAAGTATAAAATCTAATGTCAAATATTTTCGTAAATTGCTGATTTTTTCGAAATTTTGGGCCGATAGTAGGAGAAATATAATTATGACATTCAGGCCGTAAGTGCCTTTGTAAAACTGCACTTATGCTCCTTACAAAAAATTGGTACTGACAATAAGTTAAAAATTCTTGTGTAGTAGATATAGATGAAGTTATAATGTCTGCAAGAGTACAAATATGGATCGTTATTCTAATTAGAAGTTATTTATAACAATATTTTGTGTAGAAATATCAGATTTCTAAAAGGATACTATAAAAACAAGGTTATTTTTTTGAATAATCTGGTTATTTTATACGAGCTCTTAGCAACGAAGTAGTGTACCTTAATCCATTCTTTAGAAATCAGTAAATTTGTATTAACAAACTACTGACTATTAGTGTTCTTCTTTTTACAAGAAGTGTACTTTTCCAAAGTTTTCAAGTTATAAAATATCTTTAACATTCAACATTGATTATTTCAGGTAATAATGTTCTTTGGTGAAATTTAATTTGCAAATTATTCACGCATTAGTTATATGACGGAAGAAGATTTTATTGCATCATTTTTGAAAACTAACCATTGTACTTGAAATATTTTGAATATCCTTTAGTTACATTAGTATTATTACTGACTTTGATGACTAAACTTTTGTTTCAAAAGACACAGACACCTTAAATTTTCAACAATAAATACCTTTTCCATTCGAGCCGTACCTTTCTTCCAAACTTTCAAAAAAAAAAAATTAAAGTACATAGTTTATCTTTAGAACTCGATACATGGTAGATGGAAGAAGAAATGAAAATGAACGAAAGCGCAAGAAATTAAGGCGTTGGGAATTTAAGAGAATTTGTCTGTTTATAAATTGAAATCGCTTCTAAAATATATCTCAGTTTATATATATTTTTTTATTCCAAATATTGTATTTTGAAAATAAAACAGCGACCCTGTATTTAAAGTTACCTAACTTCAGTAACGCTATTTGGGCATTTATATTATTTGGATAATGACACAATGTAACCTGAAACTGAAATTTCCTGGCATAGAGAATAGGAAAGAATCTTCCTATATTGTGTCATTTAGGATTGAAAGCTGAATTTTTTATTTTTATATTATTTATAACCATAGTTCTAGATATTTTCCTTGATTTTAAAAATAATTGTTTTTTAGTGTGGATCGTTTATCAACAAAATCCAATTTTTGCATATACAGGTTTTTCCTTTTATTGAGTGAAGTGATCATTCGGAGGCAATAGGTTTACGCTCCATCTTCCTCGGTGGCCTACCCGTGATAATAATTGCTATGTACAATCAAAGAAAAACACTTAGCAATAATTTCGTAATCCTTTATTAGTACCCGCTGTACGCTTCGACTTGCGGCATCGTCAGGAAATTAAACACTAAAACTACAATTTTACACAGTGAGTATACATACGAATACCATGTCGTTAAATGGGAATTAAAGGGAAGGAAAAACGGTGTACCTAAATTGAGTTTTTAACGGGAAAAAAACCTCCTCATTATTGTATTGTAGGATTTATTAAAGGAGAGTTTATTATATCTGCTTTGCTCATTCAGAATGTTGTCCAGATTCAATAGTAAACCTTCTAAAACGTCCATTTTATGGCTTTCATTTATTTTAAAGAGAATATTGTCATATGTACATGTATGCTCACTTTCTAATATATGTGTTGCTGTACTTGAGATGTCTTTATTTAATCTAATAGATTAATTAATAGTGTTCGTCAAATCTCACTTGGCCTATATAAAATTTCTCGAAATCACTACAGCCGATCTTGTTTTTTTTCGATATGTAACCTTTTATTACGTTGAAAAACATGCTTTGATTTAACCTGTTTATAATTTTAATATGATTAATTGTATTTTCTGCCCTGGTTCGAGGGACGTAAGTGCGATAGTGCATTAATATGTGTCGATATATAACAGAAATTTACAGCTTTGTCAAAAATTTTCGTAAAACATGACATTTAATAAGTGTAAGAACTGTATGCTTTTGCAGTTCCAGATCTTTTACAAAATTGCGGGTACGTCTTTTGAGACGTAAATAACCACTTCTTCACTTCGTCATCAAACCATTTTTGTAAAATTTTAACAAAACCTTTCCTTCAACTTGCGTGTTTAGAAACTTCGAAGAATTCAGAGTCTCCATCGTCAGTAGGAGAAGAGCTTAAAAATTCTAGTAGTACTTCTAATTCGTAGCGGTCCTGTTAACTACCGTGTCATAAGAATTTAGTAATCCTAAATGTACTGAAAGGCACTTTTGTTGCATCAAGTATTGCATTACCTTTGTCATTGAAACATAAAAACTGAAAGAAGAGTTTGCACTGGGACATAAAAATGAAACCAGTGCAATACCAGTTTTTACAATTGGAAAACTTCGAACGCATTCAGGAATAACTCTTACCTGTAGTGGTGCACTATAGCGTTGTATTTTAAACAGGAACACACTATTCTCCCTTTTCTTTTTAACTTTGTATTTCGAATTTTCAACGTCAGTCTACATATATTTTACATTTTGAAATTTTATCATCACACAGGTAGAACATTTGAATTTCTATACGATGCAAGTAACAATATCCTTATTTCAAACGTTAAAACACTAAATTATTTTGGTAATCTGGTTTGTCAAATTTATACAAGGAATTTAATGAAAACTAGAAAAAAAATTCTAAAGCAGATACTATGATGCAAACGACAACAGCATTTTTATGGTAGCTATGAAAAAATTTCAGTAGGGAATGCGATTAGAGGCACATTTAGCGGTTATGCAATTTCAATTAAAAAGTATTGCCTTATAAACATAGCGGACGCATATTTCGTTCGGCGATGTAGCGTGCCCGGAAGCATTTTTTTTGAATTTTATTTAATTGAATGTTTGTGCAATTTTAATGAAAAGCAGGTTTGTTAGTTTTACTGAAAATTCCCGATTATTGCGCGTATTTGCTGGTTGTTCCGCCCGGCAAAGCAAATACTAAATTTAACTGGCAGTACAAATGCAAGAAGTTTAATTAAATTTTTTTAGTAGTTAAGTACGTGAATTTATAGTAATCTTTTAATATTTTATGCCATTCCTTTTAACCTACGTTATTCTATGCTGATATAAAACTATTAAAAAAGCTATTGATAGTTCAATACTTTTGTAATTGCCATAAAGTCCGTGAAATTTATTTTAAATTTGGGATTACTATTTTCCACTAATATTTCGATGCAAAATACTTGACGTGTAAAAAGCAATTTACATAACAAATTTGGAGGGAAAAATTATATTCTGTGGATAGCGTGATAGGCGGAACAAAAATATCAAGTAGCATGTTTATAAAATAAATCAACGGTACACCATAGATTATTGTGTTTGTTCCGTTCCTGAGCTATTGTCAAATAAATCAAACCTAACAAATCGCCTCTACATGATCATAATAGCAACATTTTAGAATATACACAGCCTTTGACGTTTGTATCGAAGCTAATGTTACTTCATTGCAATGTAACAGGTATATACTAAGTACGGATAGAGCCTACAAGCACTCTTTAATTTTACAAGAGTACGACTTTGATATAGAGTTTAGTGTTGGTCTGATAGTATCGATAGTAAATTCATTAGTGCACTGACAAAATGCATCCCATAAATCGTGTTCGTTAATATCGTTTTGTTAAAGCAACAAAGAAATGATTATATTAACTAATTAATATATTACAACAATGAATTACGTGTATCAAATTAATTTATTTAGTATATTGATAAACAAGTATCAATATACTAAATACGCGTTTAAAATAAAAACGTAGGCTTCCACTGCCAGAGTCAATTGAAACTAAACGTGTTCCGGGTTTGAACCGTGTCATGTCGTTGGTTAAAATAAAACTCGACGTTTCGCTCACAATCGTATGGGGCTTCTTCAGGAGAGTGATGGCAACAGTTAGTACGGTAACTCAACTGCCAGCAGTTGGTTTTCGCCTCTGGTATGGTTCACATGCTGAGTTACCGTGATCAACTGCTTGCCGCTCAGTTAGTTTCGCCTCAGTTAGTGCTAATTGTTGCCATCACTCTCCTGAAGAAGCCTCATACGATTGTGGGCGGAACGTCGAGTTTTATTTTAACCAACGACATGACATGATTCAAACCCGGAACACGTTTAGTTTCAAATACGCGTTTATTAACTTACTTTGCGAGAAGCAAAATAAACTTTAGGGATTTCCCATTGGACTTTAATAAATGTATTCTTAATATCAATAAATCCGTTCATTGAGTGTAGTGCATTCACGACAGTATACGTCTATCGATATAATAAACAGCCGTTTATTAATATCAAAAATTAGTCCCCGTTGGACCGATTTTTATAAGAAGAATTGGTTCTTTTTATTGTATTTACGTATCTTTTTTGTTCAGTGTTTGATTATCAATATTTTATAGAGAGCTTTTAATAGGATGTATTATCAATATTTCTTTCTTTAATACAAATTGATAGTTTTCGTTTTCGTTGTTATGTCTATTCTTTTATACCGTCCACTACAGTATCACTTCCTGTATATGTATATTATGTATGGTAAATGCGGTTGACACTTATTCATTGATTGATAGCGGTATAAAATTATCAATATATTCCATAAAAGAAATCGAAAATAAAAGTACAATGAAGATAAAAAGAATAAAATAAGCATACAATATGTATAACTTTGTTTGTATATTTCATGATACTTATAATGATAATATTGTTATTCAGAAACACTTTATAAAGGTTTTACTTAAATGTAAATTGTTTTTCTTTCGGTTTTAGATTGCTAACAGAGAGAAAAGAAGTCTTTGTATTCATATCGTTTCTGCGTTTGGTTCTAATTGGTTCGCCATTTTTTCTTAAACTGCTAGTACTATTGAATATAGAACGACTACGTCATGGCTAAACAAATCGCGAACTTGTCTCTTCATCAAGATGAAAATTCATTATCCTGTATTGGATTCCAAATCCATTGGCCCGAAATCTGTAATGGATATTGTGTGTATTGAATTTCCTCAGAACTTAAACCCTGTGAACGGATATAAAAATGTACTTGCGATATTAGGTCATTTCACAAAGCTTGTAAAATTGTATCTTACCGTAGAATGCAACAGCAACAATATCACCAGATGTTTAAATTCCTATTTCGGACAAATTGGTATTCCCAAAACCATAATCTTTAACAATGCTTCAACCACAATTGTGATATTGGTTTTCTTGAGGCGCTAGCATATTGAGGACGCGTAAATTTTGAGCTTAGCTTTACTATTTGTTGTTTGTGAAACATTATTATTTGGAATTTTCATTTTTATACTGCTGATAGGGTATCTGGGTGATATTGTCTTATCTACTGACTGAAAATAATTTTTTAAATAGATAAAGCAATTTTGTAACTTTACGCTTGTAGTAGATCTAATTGCAGCATATGCAAATTAAAACGTACATTAGAATCAAATTTAATTTTGCTGATTTTGTCTACTTTTCGTTTTTTTTTCTTTATTCTAATCTAATTCAATCTGTTTTAAATAAATCAATGTAAAGAAGATTGATTATTATGCAAGTAGAAACTAGTTGTGTTACTATCGTGATCCACCGTCTAGCAACTGAAAATAATGTTGCAAAGACATAAGTCCTTTCTGTGATTAAATGTCTCTTCTGTATTGATGAATATTTGCTGCAACTGAATATTTTTTTTTGTGACTTATTGAAGTAGAACATTGTCATCATCATTTTTAAATGATGTTTACTTTTGTTTAATTGTGAATCTTGCGACTTCAGGGATGAAGTCAGTTACTATCTATTCCAACTGTAATATCAGTTTTTGCAAAGAGATTTGTAAAATGGATGGTTTCTTATTAAGCGTATGTAAATATAGTAGCACTTAATTTTAAATCAGACATTTGCATCACCCAATTGTAACTATCATTTACGATTAGTAATTCACATGTTAAGGATATCTATTGTCATCTTTAGTTCACTTTCAAAATTAGTAGCTCTAGCAACCATAGTCCACAGAGAAAAATGTTGGGGCAGCACTTGCAATTGATATTAAGATGTTTATTTAACTTAACAAAATATGTAGTTGCCCTAAATATTGCTGTCACAAATTTTACTGTAATATTTGTTAGGGCAACTAAATAATGAGATTAAATAAATGTGTTGTAATTCTTAGTATAAATTGTTTTTATTTTAAAAATATAGGGATTCCCGCAACATTTTTCTCTGTAAATGTGTGAATTGACGTAAATTCTGGTAAAAATTCAACAACAAATTTAAGCTGAGGTAGTGCTAATTATCACACTGTGATTAAGTTAATTCTTTACAATTTAGACGGTCATTTCTATATGAATATTTGGAATTTATTTTGTAGAAGTACACCTTATGTAATATGTGTAGCTTATATTTTTAACTATTCTGAAAATGTGTTCGAATCAATGTTAGTTATACATGTTGGCGATGTTTTTAAATATAAAAATATAGGCTTGGCGATTCAAATTATATTACCGCTCAAAAAAAAAAAAATAAAACTATTGCGGATGCGAGGGGGCGTATTGGTGATTCGCCTAAAAAGTCAATTAGAAAGTTCTCTCAGGAAACCAGTTAGTTATGTGGTACTTGTCACGGGTATTCTTAGAAAAGACCTCGAAAAATACCTCTATAAAATTCGTATTTTGCAAGAACTTGGGCCAATTGATTACGTAGTAGGAGTGTAATACTGCAATTGGTTTGTAAATCACATAAATGATCATAATATCCCTGACAAATCCTTCTCATCAGATGAAACTTGGTCCCACCTTATTGGTTCTATTATTAAATAAACCATGTGCATATGGTCTAGTGGAAACCCTTGTATCATGATACAGGAATCATTGCGTACTGAAAACGTTGCCATTTGGGAAGCAGCTTCACAGAGAAGAGCTATTGGTATATTATTTTTTCATGAAACAGGCAACGCAGAAAGGTATCCTAAGAGCTTCTAGCAGCCTTTTTGAAACCAGTTGTATAATGACAAATTAAGAGATGGATACTTCCAACAAGATAACACCACAGCTAAAACATCAGAAACAATGAACCTCTTGCATGGTAAAATTTCCATTCTAACCCAATAGTGCAATTAAAGATATCATAACAAGGACTTTCTTCAGTTTGAAAGTATTTATATTAGGAAACAATTTATTTATAACGCTCAGTATAAAAATTAGTAACGATAACGATAATATAAAAAATAAAATTAAAACTGCTAACTAACGAGTTTTGTGAGATACTCTGTATATTTTGGTGCATTTTGCACTGGCTACTAAGGGCATGCACATTTAAATAAATTAAATCATTTACAATACATCTACAATAAACTTTAAACCTTGCATATATTCAAACATATAATCTCTCTCGATCCCCAAAAAATTTAAATAAAAAGTAAGATGGCGTAAAGAGGGCGTTGGTCTGCAACCCTCCTACATTCTTAAATAGCTCACCCCTCTCGTTACCATGGTGATTCATTTGCAGACGTCCCGACGCTGCAGGTGACGCTGCCATCATGACGACGGCCACTGCACCTATAACTGCCACGTGAACGTCAAAACAACTGCTGACTACAGGCTTCTTCTTTGGTAACCAATTACGTGTTACATTTAGCAGACGCCAGTCAGAGCAACTGAATCATTTCACTGCATATTTAAATTTGTACGTATGAATGTTAGGGTGGTACTAAAGCAGAAATTTCGTTCGAGTTCTGTAATCACCGGAAAGAGAAACGAATTTATTTTAAACGTCCCATTAGAGTAACATAATGTTTGTTAAATAAATTTTGAAATTTTGCGGTTGGATAATTTAACAAGCTGTTCGTTAATTTCGCGAAGAAATGGTAGCTGAAGGAAGTAGTTATGATTGTAGTGGATTTAATATTTTACAATTTGCACGAAAGAAATAAAGATCTTCAAAGTTATTGCAACCTTGCATAAATCTAATTAGCTATGTCTATTTATGGCAAATTGAATAAAACGCAGAAAAATTAAATCTTTGTCAGATACATAATCCAAAAATTAAACTAAGAGCAAGACATATTATTCAAAATGCTGCAGGCAAATGTATACAGGGTTGTGTTAAAAAAATGGATAAGCACGGATCAGAACGGAATACAGTCTACTTGATTTTATGAAATGGATTTCTTTAAAAATAAAAAAGAAAATTATACAAGATTGATCAGATAAGTAGTACGCGTATCGACTTCAATTTTTTTAATGAAACACCTTGCATATTGTTACATTTTTAGATTCTGCAACTAATTGTAGATGTTTTGATAAAACTTGCTCTCTACCTGCTTTCAAGGGTTTTCGTTACATTTCTTATTGTCCAAAATATTTCTAATTTCGAATTTATCAACCAGCTAACATCCAATAAATAGATTGTTAATCAAATTTGAATGTTGTAGTAGTGTTATCATCTCTAAAATCCGCCTCGCTGAAGATGACTACAGAGAAATTTTGATTATTTTCGGTTGCGAAAATAAAAGAAGAAATCACAGAGATATCTGTAACATGTTCAGTTATAAATACTCTCGCCCGCCTTTTAGTCAATTGAGAACTAAAAGTGGGAATCCTGGTGTTGTTCGAAGAGATAAAATTAGACATATTATTATCCGTACGGAAAAATCTTCACATCTCTAGCACTCAAGTTAGATGTGACAACGATATTCGCGGAATCATCGTAACAAATTAAAGAAAAAGAAAAGTGGCAACCTTATAAGGAATAATGCAGCCAAGAATTATTGGAAGACGATCCTGATAAGCGAGACCAGCTTTGTGAAATAATGATTCAGATAAGATGTAATGGTTAGGCCAATAATCACAATTATGGGTACTGGGAGGGGGAAGATCCTCACTGGCTGAAAAAAAAAAAATCACACCCAGGATAATGAAGAGGTTAATATCTGGATGAGAATTGTTGAAGGGTAATCGGATAATTTTTCTTTGATGAAGCCTATCTGGGAAAAGATTTGTACATTTCCTTCAAAATGATATAGTTTCAGTATTCTCTTCCACTCTTTTTCCAGATTATAACAATCTTGATTTACCAACTCCAATGTGATGGTTTCAACAGGATGGTGCTCTTCCACATTACAGAGCTCATATAAGGGAGTACCTAAGTACTATTTTTCCGCGGCAATGGATAGGTAGACGAGGGACAGTAGGGAGGCGAGCTGCTCAACCCATTAGACCTCTTTTATGGGGCCACGATAGAAATTTAGTTAGATTTAGATAATATTCCAAGTGCTCTGTTGTAAATTCTCTCTAGTTCTTTTTCTTAACTTCTGGAGTTTCTTCTTTCTTATTTTTTTTCGAAGTGCTGTTTGATTGTTCTTAACAGTTTCCAATTAAATATAGTACTTTTAATGTTCTTTAAAATTGAATTTCTAGATAAATTTCACCGAAACACCGTCTATCAAAAAGATTTCTTCTATTTGTTCCTTTTGCCTACTTTTTATAAGAACGTGAAACCAACGACTTTCGTGTGCTTTCTACAAAAATTGTTCTCAAGATGTAAATTATCGAAAATAATTCGTGACTTTGATTATCCCCCATAAAGTAATATTAATGGAATCTTTTTTCTTTAAAAAAAAAGTATTAGTAAGATAAGTTCTCAAAATCCCAGAATTAGAATAATAACTAAAAATAATTCGAATTTTAAAATATCAAATGTAAATTTGATAATTAATAAATATTCAAATTAAAACAATAAGAATGAGTAACGTGTGAATGTTATCCTAATATATCATAATATTTTGGAGTGAGGTAATATATAATTTTCGTGGTAGGAGGTCAATAGGGTTGTTTATTTGTAATAGTAGCGGAGATTGTTTGTTTTGGTCATATTTTAGTATTTGGAAAATTTTTAAAATTCATAATAGTTTTAGCTACCGGTAGGGATCATGAATTGTTTTAATAAATTTGCACACTTTCTGACACTCAACTTCTGTTTCTTCTAATTATAATTTTTTATGGGATCCCATCTTTATACATTTTTTTGATTCTTCCTGAAGCAGATCATACGCAGGTTGGTATTTGTTATCTCGTTGCAGCAATAATTTAATTTAGAAAAAAAGGCGCTAACCCCTTTTGCATTTTTCCCGCCGTCCTTCACTTATTAAACAACTCTACAAGGAATAATTCATGATTAGTTTGAATGTAAATAAAATATATATGTAGCTATGATGAAATAAGAACCTTCGGCATTTTTATTTTCTAATAAGCTCTCTAATTATTGTTGAAGCTCAAGTATAATCTTAATAACTTATTATAATAAAATGGTTACTTATAAATAGCAATGGCCTAATTTATCTTATAATGGATAATATTATCAACGTGCCCATCACGTCAATAACGTATTCCATTGTAAGACAGCAACATCCTTTCGAATAGAATTTTTCTCATTCGAAAAGAATCTACTTTCCATCTTATTATGCGACAAAAGATGGGATGAAATGATAATCCGGTTGTTCGTGATTCGAATCTCGTCCGAAAGAGGATTACTACGTTCGACATTTCACGATCAATAAAATATGAATTTAAAAATGTTTGCCGAAGACTCCGGGAATCCGTTTCCGAGCGAGGCAGCGGCGAGCGGGAGAAAAAGATGAAAAAAAGAAAATCCGAAATCCGGAGCTCGAGCTCTCTCCCAGCACTCACTACCCCTGAGTCTTTCGCACTCATTATTGAACAGAGCTGCAAATTGCTATTTCTTTTCAACGTAAATTGCTTCATTTAGTAGAAAGTTTAATGAAACGGAGGTACCCCACTCTGGCAAGAGATTTACTTTTCCGCCGGTCCCCTAATTATGAATCTTTTACTTCGCTGCGCCCTCTCACGATTTCAAAGAGAGAAAGAGAATATTTAAAAACGCGGATTAACAAAAGAAAGGCTAGTACTTTATAAAATATGAGATAAAATAGCTTACAGCTATTCGCTGATGATGAGGACGCTGTATGACAGGGAAAAATATTTTTTCTCGTTGAAAGTTCTTTTCAGCTTGTTCGGCAATTTTTATTTTCGGTCCCAGTGACTGTTGTTTTTCTTTTCTGGCCCGCACTAAGTCGCATTACCATCAATGATTTCATTGTTAACTTTTAGTAAACGCCATACAGTGATTATGGTTTTTTAGTCAAGGCATAAATGCGTATTAAAGTGGAGGAACATATGTATTACTTCCAAGTAAAAGGTGTTGGAAATGTTCGCATTCAATTGACTTCCAGCGAACAGAAACAAGCGGTTTGAACGGTCGCCGGTTTGAAATGGCAAAGATGCCGCCTTTGTTATTTGCATTCATATCTCCGAAGCTATAGGATACAATCCTTAACTGTGTAATTTTTTTCATTGTTAATAATACAGAACAATAAAAATACCCTTTAGGTTTTTCCAAAAAAGGTGGTACGAATCGTTAGTTTTTCAAAATATCCTCAATTATGATTCATATATTTTTGGAAGCGTTCGAACTAATTCTCAAACAATTTTTTCCATTCTGGAGACGATATTTCCAAAGCATGTTCTTTGAAGGATTGCATAACTTCTTGAGATGTTATCTACGCATCTTTTTTGACATTCGAAAACAAGAAGAAGTTGTTACGGTCCCTTTTGTGTAGGTCTATACTGTAACACTTCATCTAAAAGTGTCTTTATAAAATGTTTCCATACTCGAAATCCATAAACATCTATAGGATGTTGATGATGTTTGCTGTCTCTCGAAATGTGGAGATATTAATTTTTTTTTGTAAGTGTATTACCGTTGTAAATTTTAGTGAATAATACATATCAAATACTTGGTATAGAATGGGGTTTTGTTTGGTAAGCATATGATTTCGTTGTAAATTTTAATCTAAAATGAAGACGACTAAGTTGTGCAAAGGGGTATAACTTTTAACTTATTCTGCTTTGTAGAAGTTGCTTATTTTTATACATTGTGTGAAGTAAAACGTGGAAGAAAGTTTTCCTAAGGGAAAAGTTTCTGCAGTTATTGAAGCTAAATTTTAGAAATCGATATGTGAAATTATAAGTACCTTCGGTTTAAAGATAGTTCGTGAGAGTACCCCTATTTGTGAAAATATCGATTAATGTTGTAACTTAGAATTAATTAGCCTCATTCTGTGCGCAAATGTTAATTTTGAGGTATAATACTGTTTTTTCAAATAATTTATTTACCTTACAAGAGATAAATAGTTGGGCGATTTAATTTTCAACAAATCTGAAATCGCATACTTGTTACATTAACAAATAATTTACTCGCACAATTAATGCTGCTAAATTCGCAAAATCTTCTTCTTGTTTTGGGATTTCCGGTTTTGGTTTTCTGAAATAATAATGATACATATTATGTTAGGTTTCGGAATATGGCTTTAAGTCAAATCTATCAACCGCCCCGTATTAGCCTACGCCGATGATACTAAAATTTACCATACTACTAAGTCACTTAATAACCTTCTTCATTTGCAAAGAAATCTAGACAAAAATTATTCTTGGTGCTTCTTATGTTGGTTGCTAGTCTTCGACTAAAGACATATGTGTAATATATGATGAAAAATTTACTTTCTCCAGCCACGTTTCGGTCATGTCAGCAGGCTCTAAATCATTAGGATTTATTTTTCGCACTTGTAAGGATTTTACCAACATCGATGCCATCTATGCGCCTATCTTGCTTCAAAACTTGAATACGCTTCCATTGTTTGGTATCCTCCCTACGATATTCAAATAAAAGCTCTGGAACAGATTTCGCGCAAATTTTTGAAATATTTATCTTATAAGATCGATGGTCGTTACTGTAACTGTCGAATTTCTTAACGCAAGTTGACTGAGATACATAGCTTTGTAACACTTGCCAATAGAAGACGAAACATTAGCGGTACATTTATGCAGAACATTATCACCAATCAAATCGACTAACTTGATTTACCATTCAATGTTGATATCCTCGTGCCACGTTTGAAAGCAAGATCAAACCAGATACTTCGCTGCTGCGAGCTCAGTATGTTGACATGTGTTTCCTTTGATATGTATTTTTTTTTGTTATTGTTTGCACCCACTTCTTATCTTTTCCACTTTACTGTCCATTCTGTATGTAGTATCTGTTGTATGTAAGTCAATATTTATTTTTAGAATGTTTTTCAATTCTTAATTTCTGTTATACCATTGTAGTTTTATTTTCTCAGCGTGGGCACGTAGACGAAATACTGAGAAATAGTTTATTATTGATCACTTATACTGATTTCTTTCCCGATTTCTGAATGGATTCTACTTCCTTACGGTCCTAGTAATTGTTTGTAGTTCTTTCCGAGATTATTATTATTATTCGAATTCTGGGATTTTGATAATTTGTATTATTAATTCTTTATGGAGAATAATCAAAATTAGAAGTTATTTTCAATAATTTATCTCTATTTTTTGTAAAATGAAACACAAAATTCATCCATAACACTATTCGATTAGATTTTGGGCAGGAATTTCAAAGAAAAGGCACCTACACCTCTCCTACAACTGGAGGAAGATCAAAATTGTAAACTGAGCATCGAGAAAAAAGGACTAGCGAATATCATTTATAACAGCAAACAGCATCATTGATTCTTTTGTTTTCGGGGTATTACAATATGCAGATTGTATACCAACTTGTACAAACCACATTGTACCTAATGATCCGACTATACAGATTACATCGTAGATTAGTTAAGGTGTATTGATCTTAGGTAAAAGGTAGCAATGGTATGAAATAAGTGCGTACGCAAACCGGAGATGAATTGGCCGAGATGAAAATTCTCGTTTAGGTTTCCATTAACGTCATTTCCCTACATCTTCAGGATCTGATTTGCCGATGCTATTAACCAGAAATTGAATTTTGAAGAGACGTACTTATTACGGAAACTTAATTTATTTACACATCACGATATATACTAGGAAATGAAACATCTTACAGTCGAAGGTAACACGAGGTGTATAATTATGGTTACATTAATTATTACAATGATATGCAGTTTAGTACTGAATTAAAGAAATCATATTTTTAGAGTTAGCGATAATGTAGAACTCTGCAAGTATTTCTTCACTTTTTAATGGCTAAATTGCAGCATAAACTTATCAGAGAAATTCTCCCTTGTTGGTCTTTAAGAAAATGCTAATTTAGCTGTTTTGAAGCGGGTCTACATTCTCTAATAAATCAATTTGTTTTCCACGTTTATTCGGCATTTACTCTCTAACAAAAGTCATTATCTCACTGCCTTAACTTTATTACCCAAACGAAATTCCTATTTGTAGAGGAAACATAAATTTTCCATTTTCATTTAATGCTTAAAGATGCAAGGGAACAAAACGCGATACAAAAATGTTAAACGCCTGTTTTGTTTATAGCGAAAATAACGGAGTCTAAGTGATCTTTAATGAGAGCTGTAAATTTTCCTCGTTCTTCCCTGGGCGAGAAACTGGATAAAACGAGACGAAGTTAAGAAGAAGCATTAATAAGATAATGAAACACCGAGAATATGGCATTCAATTAGTGGAAAATAGTCGATTTTTTCGCTCTGCGGGTTAACGGCGAAAAAGTAGTTGGAGAAAGATGGAGTCATAAGTCATCATCAAAAGGACGGTTTACTTTCAATGGTTCCAATCTTCGTTTTGCTCTTAATTAGGACGCAAAGTCCGTGAGGATGAGAGAAATCGGAATCCGGAGAGTCGTCTTCTAATCATTAATGTTTTTCCAAGGGGCAAGAGATGTAATAAAACTTTTCTAAAAAACGAATCTTATTATATTAAACGGTTCGAGCGAATGTCGATGTATTTTTGTAGACGTTGTAGTAGCAATTAGATTATTGTGTAAAAATAAACTAATTAGGTCGCTTAGATATTAAACTAATTAGAGAGTCCTGTACTTGAATATTGTATCTAAGTGGTTTCTGGTGCTTGTACTATTTGGTTTCTATGTCAATAATAACAAAAAATGCTGACCTTGAGAATCATAGACTGTTAAATCGAGCCTAGGTAAAGAAGAGTTAGGTAATAGGTGTAATGCATGTATTCTGAAAAATAGTGATTGCAAGGATTGTGGAGTAGTATCGTGGACACTAAAGTATTGGTATACTCCGCACTCCACAAATTATTTGATTAAATTCGGAACAATTGTCTCTAAAAGAGGTTGGCTACTTATCGATCACCCTGAAATATTTTCAAAACGCACCCTTATGGTGTCCATTACAATTCTACAATTGCTGGAGGTCGGGACTCCCTACATAGTATAGTAAAGCTAATTGGTAAGAAATATGCTTGCCTTATAACAGGTGTTTAAAGTATTGTCGATTAACATACTTCCATGCATTTTATAAGGCGAAGGTTTATTTCTCGTTGGGCATTTTGTAAAATTTATAATTGGTCGGCTTTTCTAAGTCTTCTTGTGTTCTAATTCGTCTATGGTGTGTAGTCTACCGAAATAAACTTTAGATTTTAAATATCAGAAAAAACTAAAAAAAAATTAATAAAGAAAAAATAAATATGCTACCTATGCCATGTCTCCAAAACCAATCATCATAAGTACTTCGTTCTTGTTCTCTGTTCGTGTCTTTTAGTTATTACGGTGAAACCATATCATGGTGAAAATCTAAACCATGTTATAAGCATATATTAGATGAAGCTCTTAGTTCAGTAAAATGGAATTTGGTGAGTAAATGTTAGATTCATACAGCTAAGTTCAAACTAAGCTGCTTCAATAGCTGGTGTGGCACTTACTGAGAGTTTTTGAAGAGTTCTTGCCTCTGTAGAGT
The DNA here is from genome assembly GCA_902654985.2 of Oryctes borbonicus. Lineage (NCBI taxonomy): Eukaryota > Metazoa > Arthropoda > Insecta > Coleoptera > Scarabaeidae > Oryctes > Oryctes borbonicus. Next base: position 11,981,156 of record LR736857.1, read on the forward strand.
TTATGGAAATGGAGGCTAGTTTCTAGGTATTTTGGAACGCAAAATTGCGATGCACGACGCTTGTTACCAACCATATAAGATGCTTGGTTTCCACTTTGAAAAACTTAGTTAACAGTATGAGAGACAAAATCTACAAAGTAATAGTCTGTAGTAGTGGCAGCATTGATTGTCAATTCTCATAGTGACCAATATAGTCTTATTAGTTCTTAAGGTGGAATAATGACCATTTCGATTTTTTTATTGATAAGCTTTTATTTTCTGGAAAGATTTTTACGAAATAAATTTGTTGATTTTACCCTTTGTGACCTATAACCTTAGTATTAATGGGTTATTATGTATAAATAGAAAGTGGTTAGATTTCGCTTTCTATTGGGTGAAGTTACGGGTAAGTTTCTTGCTGTACCATAATTGACTCAAGATATAGGATTTTAGAGATTGCGCAACTTCTAGGATGAAAACTAAATATTAATCAAACATTTCAGTAAATATTGGGGAATTATAGGGGAAAAATGAAATTGTATACAATTGCGATGATATGCGGCACATGATAACATGTTTTTTAATTTTGCAAGAAAAAAGAATTTTTTTATAAATTGAAAGATGCATAATCAACATCATAAATGAGACGCTGAATAACTATTTTTAAAGTCCGAAAGAGAAAAATTGCAGATCAGAACGTCAACCTTAACATTGAATCCGACGGCGGCGGCGTCAGCCGCACCATAATTAAAGTTGGAGCTGATTAAAAAAGTTCAAGTAACTTTTCGCATAAGATCATTATGGGTAGAAGGGCGCGATGCTTCCGATGGCTGTGTAAATAAGAAACCCTCAAAGGGTAGAGAGAAATTGAAAAATGGCGACAGGGGGGAATATTAAAGAGTTCAGTCACGAAAGTCGTCGGTGGGGCGGGAGATGGAAAATTGAAACGAGGTTGGAGGTGGGCAAGGAGGTGGATAATTAATCAGAGTAATTGAAATATGCGGTCACGTGTTGAATGATTCATCTCGTGGAGATTTGTCGCGTGTTTAACGATTTTCCCAAAAATCGTGCGGCAGCTGGTATTACAGAACCACGTATACCAGAGTTCCCGTTTTTTCAATGTTTAATATGGTATAAATAATGGAAGTTATATGTCATTGTAATTAATGCTATAATTGAGTAACACTTTTCCCCAAATTTTTATATTTAGTAGTGTTTTGATAAATATATTTGCAAATGAACAAAAAAAATCAAGTTAATGAAAGGGGAGATATTTATTACCGTAGATGCAGACGTACATTTGATAACAAATTTGGTGAATGCGCCGGGAAACAATTGCAGCTGTTCAATTTTTACCTGTAATTTATATAACCCTGATAAATGACATAAGCTATTTGTTTTGAATATGTGAAATTCTGATTTTAAATTCCGTCACAATCTTCCTATTTTAAAATATTGAAAATTGAATGGAGAAAGGGACATGTTATATTACATACAAATTTCGTCCAAACAGCAAAGCATATGCCACAATTTTCTTGTTCAGATTGTGTTATACTTTATCGTAAAATTTCTACAAATGACATGTAAAAATATTTATCTTTCAAAAACATTTCGGAACTGCCTATCAGATCTAAGCCGATATTCTAACATGCTGGTTGTCTTCAATCACTTATACTTTTATTTTTACTTATAAACAAAGGTTTACTACAAAAAGAGTCCAGGAAAATCAAGTTAAAGATGATAGTGTAGGACATCAGAAATTTATTCATTCGAAACATACACTGTTAAAATTGTACCAAAGGTTAACCAGAACAATATATTAAAATCCACGTCGATGGAGAAGTCAAGACAGCAGAGATACAATAACATGAAAATACATTAGATTACGGTCTCTATTCTATAAGATGACAACAAAACAAAGCGATAGAACGTCAACAACTTTTATGAATTTGATGTCTCAAATATCAGGTATTAATTTCTTAAAGTACAGGGCAGACAAAAATTGGAAGTACTTGGAAATTGAGCTTAAGACTTGGAACGAACGTCATATATACACTCGTATAGAAAAGGCGAAATATTAAGCAATAATTTAAAGACTTATCTGTAAACGCTTCTTGAAGGTAAATGTCAAGAATCGGTTCTATTTAACATCTAAATCTCAGTCTGTATCATGTTTTCATAAGTTAATAAATCATCTTTATTGTTCGAACTATTTGTTGGATGTATTGGTTTACTGGTAACCACAATGCAAGGAAACCCCATCTCCATTCTGATCAATAGATATTATAGAATCCCATGTGGAGATTATGATCTTACCTCACAGTTGTGACGTACACTGCAGCATTTACAAAGTCTTTGCTAACTTGTTTGCACAGCTTGGTATTTAGTGTACACGGACCAGATCCCACAGACATACCTATTCTACTTTGGGGGCTAACTGGTAAGATACTGGTGCGTTTGAGATTACCTCACGGCTGAGGAAAATCTAAATCGATTCAGTTTAAGTTGCTTCTGTCGAATTTGATCCTCATATCCCCATATAAGAAAAACAGTTTCCGTTATTTTTTCCAATTTTCGGCTGTAAAATACCAAAAGATTTCTATATAAATGCGCTATTAAGAAATCCGTGTTATTCTGTAATATCCAAACTTGCTGATTCTGCGGCTAACAGGATTTTAATTTTTATTTCTTCTTTAGAAGGTTGAAATTAACAATTTCACATTTGGCGCAAAATATCGCTGTGAGATGTTATTCATTATTTGTTATAGTTAAAGAGATAAAAGCGCACAGTGCTATTTGAAACCATTGAACATGCAAATTTACTACTCCTTTTACTACAAAATTAGTTTGAAAGCAAGACATAAACATACCTCAAATGTTATAACCTGTGTACGTCAATGTAGTTGAAGTAATTTATGTTATATTTTATTGCCGTAGAAAAAAGTAATAAGTATACAACCGTTGTGTTAAAAGATATGTTGCGAAAGTAGTTAATTGAAGGCAATACTAATTGTAAGTTGCAAATATTGAGTCTGATTGAAGGGCGGATCATTTACCTTAAGTTCATTTAATTAAACGGTTGAATAATAGTTATACGGTTGAGCAACAGTAACCAAAATTAATTGAGTTTCTCTCGTGCTTGAATTCAAATGGGTCGCTTAGAATTGGCAAGCAAATACTGTTAGACAAGAGGGTGATTAATTTGAAAATAATAATCTTACAATTTGTATGTACCTGTAAAAGCAAGTTAATTAAATTAGAAATCGATTAAGTCTAGGAAGGTACGTATGTTTTCGGATTTGTCATTGAATATAAATTTGTTTATACAATCTAGATGTGCAAACGGTTAAAAATGTTGAATAGGGCCATTAAACTGTCGATGCCATGCAAAAATCAAAAGGAAGAAAATAAAAGAGAAGGAATGTTTCTAATTACGTTAAAGTTTAATTGATTGGAATTTCCTTTTCTTTTTTAAATATATTTTCAATGCTTGTGGCTTGAACGGCTGGGAGATTCAATTTTCAAACCAAACCAATTGAACGAGGAGGACGATTTAGCGGATACTGATTTTTTGACGAGTAACGAAACAACAGTCACGATATGTATGGAGCGAGCTTAGGTTAGCTTTTTTTCTTTTCAGATCGGCGTTGACCCTACCTAGATGTCGCTAATATATAGCCACTGATACATTTAATACATGAAGTGCATTTCGATATTGCATCCTAGAGCTACAGTAAATCCAAGCCAAGTGCGAGGCGTATTTTTAAATAAGTACGGTTTTGAAATAAAAAAAAAGTATTTTTCCTCGCAATTTTATTTTTAAATGAAAGCTCATACATTAATCTACCTTTCTACATAACATCCACCAACATTGTGGCACTCATCATACCGTACACCTAACTTTTGAATTCTCTCCTCATAGAAGTCGTCTGCATGATTTAACAACCACTGCAGCACCGTCATTTTGACCTCATCATCGTTTGTTCAAATGCAGATGTGGTAGTTACTAGGCGCTAGATCGGCACTGTATGGAGGGTGAAAAAGTTGTTCCTAGTAAAATAATGCGATGAGATCTTGAGTTCGATTAGTCATGTGTGGACGGGCATTGTCATGAAGCAAAATTACCTCCTTACACAGCATGCCTTTTGTTTTGTACTGCACAAATTGTCTCACAATACGTCATAGAATTTATTATGTCACCATGAGGCAACACCCCCTTCCATGATTCTCCGTGTTGAAGTTGCTTACCTGAACTTTACTCTCGTGGGTGATGTTGAGCCCCGCCATTCCATGGATTGTTGCTTCGATTCCGATGTAACCTATACTAAAAAATCATCACCTTCCTCCTCTAGGAAAATCAACTTTCGATAATTTAAGCGTTTGGTCACAATTGCATAGAGAATACTTGTTGAGACTTGAAGGAACTCATCAGATAACGACGAAATCGTAAAGCGTCCGTTATCTTTTATTTTTATTTTTTAGTAACTTTAGAAGGTTGCCCACTTCGTTCCTCATTATGAACATTCGCGCGGCCATCTTTAAATAGTTTAACCCATTTCCGTACCATTCCATCAGTCATAATGTTTTTTCCATTCACCTCGCTTATAGAATTTTAGCCACTTTCACGCCTTTAGCACAAAGGAAGGGCATTTTAAATTCTCACAAGCAAACGTAAACACGATCAAATGTATCCGTAATGGCATCTGTGGCTTTAGGTACATAGTCCGCAGTACTCTGATTATGTCTACTTTCTCAAATAAACTTACATCAGGCTATGATATGATTCCATGTTTCTTGATTAAAGATTGCAGGTTTGTATTGACGTATCCTTTAACAATAATTGTTGATCTGTAAGTTACTTCTTCCTACACTTTGGAAAAAGACTAAAATTTGTCTGATCTTTCCAATTATTGTCTAATATCCATCCTGTCAAATTTTGCAAAGGTTTATGAAAAAATCATCGACTCTTCCATTTATAATAATGTTCGACCCCATCTGTCTCCCAATAAGCACGACTTTATCACTGGTCGCTGTACGGCTACCAATTTAATTTGTCTTACACAATTTTTTACGAAAGTGTTGGATAAACGTGGATAAGTGGATTTTATGCATACAGACTTGTCAAGGGCTTTTGGTATAATAGAGCATACACTGCTTTTCTCTGGGTTAGATTCTGTTGGTTTTGTTCAATCTGCTATTGCCTTAATAAAATCATATTTAAGTAATTGTGAGTGTTATGTTTAATACAATGGCTTTACATCCAGAGAATTCGTTTTTCATATAGGAGTCCCGCAAGGTTCTAACTGGGGCCCTCTTTTATTCAATCTCTTGACAAGTCTTGATTGCTCAGTGTGGCTTACGCCGATGATGCTAGGTTATATGTACAATTTTCTTCTGACAATGATGTAAATATGCTACAGGAAAATTTGTTAACTGGTGTCCAACAAGCTCAATTTCAACGTTGAGAAATGTTGCATTGTGCCATATGCACGTATCAGTTCCCTAATCATTACCGATTAAAATATCAGTAATATTTTCTTAGCACGGAAAACAGAATTTAAGACCTTGGGTTCTTTTTGATACTGGCTTTATCTTTAAACCACAAATTATGTTAGTTGGTAAAAACGCGTTCGGGTCTCTTGGCTTTCCGATGTATATCACGCTAATTTAACGATGTTGAAATTTGTTTTTGTTATATACAACACTTATGTACTTAGTAAGCTAGAGTACGCATCATCCATTTTATGCATGTGATTGCACCCCATATTTCTTAAATTCTTGTCTTAGAAATTGGCTGGAGGTTGGTACATCGCAGTTGGACTTGCTGGAAAGAGCTTTCAGAGCGACGGGATAGGGTATGCTGTAACTTTTTACTTAATCTAATTAATAATAAAATAGATTATTATAATTATTATTAAGACGTGAACATTCTAGGTTTTGACGAATTTTAATTTGCGACAATCACAATTTGTGCCCCTTAGTTTCAGTTAACTGTAGTGTTTCTTTTATTTTATTTGGTTTCTCAGACGAACATCTGCATGCCATTTTAATATAATTCGCAGAATAACATTTGACTACCTTTTGGCTTTGTTGAAATAGTGGAAGTCTACAGGTGCCTCGCTTTATTGACCAAGACTGTATAGTCCGAAGACATATTTTCGAAAAAAATTGATAATATTCTTTGGTATTGTGTTTTATTGTTTTATTTTATTTTGTCCGTTAACTCATTCACTGTTTATATTTTGCATTCGATATCTTATGGTTTTGTTTCACACCTTTCTTTATCTTAAAATCTTAAACATAAACTCCTAATTTTTTGTTGGGTTTAAAACAACTAACCATTGCTTTTCTTTTGCATTTCTTAAGCGATATTAAATCACTCTTCTAACGAAATATTGGGAAAGCCTCTAGAGGAAATATTAATATCCTTTAGAAATCCTGTAGAAATTGTTAAAACAGCTAGATAAATATGAATACAATGGTGTGGAAATTGAAATTTTTTACGCCTACTTAACGGGGAGTTGGGACAATGAGTCGAAAATGCAAAAGATCTCAAAAATGGCTTGCTTTACGTGTAGGGAATGCTTTATATAATTGATGTAAAATATTATCACCAGACTAAAATTAAAACAAGCAGGGTGTTTGACTTAAAATAAGAACCTAACTCGAAAAATAAAATCTTTAGTATATTGTTAAAGATATACTTGTATTCTAAGTGGAAAACATAAAATATTATGGGATAATTATAATTATTTTAGCAGAGCACTTAATTATAGAGTCAATAAGCGTAAGACGAGTAAGACAGTTTTTATATAAATGGAGTTCAATTTGTTTTAGAGCTTCTTAATAAGGCTAAAGGAGTAGGTAGGTACCTACTTTAGAAGCTGTAATAAATTTTGCTAATTGCTTTATCAGCCACTTATTAAATTACACGTTTTAGTCTCGTACCAAATTAACGTGCAACGTAATTATGGAGCGTTTGATTGACGTACACCTACCCCAATCCGATTTTTTTTATTTTTCTCTTTACGTCATTCCACCCCTATATCTATCGCCGCACTTTTCCACATCACGATGCACTCACGCACCTAGTCCGTACATACTAACCACCCCTACACATCGTTCAGCCCTCCTATCGAATTTTTTGCCATTTGTTCCCTATTTATGATAATCCCACCCCCAGCAATGGCCACCGCGTATATTTTTCCTGCGCATTTCTTTTCCCCTCGTTAAGTTTTCGTGAATTTCCCGGTTTGCGATGTATATGGGAGCCAATCGGTGTCGCGGGAGGGTGCTCAGCTCGCCCACCCGAACGAGGCGAATTGGAGCCCTGACGGAAACCTTCAGGAAAGCGTCTACATCGACTCATCGTACCTCGGCACCGGCTAGATTATGTTCATCATATCAGTTTGCAATTTAAATGTCTATTACTTGTTTTTCGCGTGGCTCTTCAACATAAATCTGACTTATAAGACAATGATGCATTGTTTTAATCCTATTTTACGAGTATAGAATTTTATTATGGGTTTTATGTACCCGTCTCTCCTTTATTGTCTTCATGAAGTAAGGTGTATGAACGACACAAACGTATTCAGTAATGATTAGGGAAGGAGTTGTATAATGGGCTGTAGTTATTTATGCATTTATTTTATAACCCGTAGATAATTTCCAAAGACGAACTTTACGCGGTTTAAATCTGTTATATTTAGTTATAAAATGAATTTTTCAGGTAGATGGCGTTAGAAGCAAATACTATTTTTATGTCTTAAATGTGTTAATACCCTCTTCGCTATGTTTGAAAATTATCGTATCTTTAAAATAAAAAAAATTAACTAATATATGCAGAAATAAAAACAAGCTGTTTCGAATTTATAAATATGTTAAACGAGAAAAGTGTTTGGTATAAGTAGATGTGATAATTAGCTTCATTTCACTTTGATTATAATAAATCCACTAAATATTATTTATACACTGTCAAGCTAACGTAGCGTTTTTTCCATTCATTGTTCAGTTCTTCAAATTAGGAGTAGAAATTTGTTGTTCGGTGTGAGGAGGTTCAATATTTCAGTTAACAGAAGATAGGAAAAAGTGATTCAAGTAAAAGTTTGTATATTTGTATTTGTGCATATTTCTAAAATAGTACCAAGTATATAGAGCGTTCAATTAATGCCAGGTAGCGTAAAGAATAGCTTTTGTGTCACGCTATGTATGTTAATTTACCATTGAATTGTGCATAAAGTATTACACCGCTTTACGTTTGCGACCTTGGCAAGTTGTTCCGAAACGAATGGTGTACTTTATATACACAATGTACAGCGTGTCCCCGGAAAAGTGAAGCGATTCCTGTAAAAGCTAAATAATCTTCGATTTAATTTATAATTTTTTGGAGTTTAGCTCTACTTGGTTAAAGACTAATTCCTAACAAATTTTTATTGCTTGAGAAATAAATCGGTGTAAACAGTGGTGCGAAAACCATCTTCGTCGGAGGTAAAACACCTTGTCTGTTTATAGCACGCCGAAATGTTACTAAGTAAAGTTGTTCAGAATGAAAAGCTACGATCATATGCAAATTTTTGGTATCTTCGACCAAGTTTGTTGAAATCATAATTTTTTTTAATATCGTTTTTTCTTATGAATAATTTCACATTGAGTCGCTAATACAATTTATTGGCTTAACACTAATAACTTATTCATTAAATAAGTAAGGCTCTATTAGGACGCCCCTGAAATTTATGCCACCGTATTTTTCAATACGGTTTCGAAATTCTCCAAAAGCTGCCTGTACATGTTTTTTAGGAATTGATCGAACTGCGTGTGTTACTGTGTTTTTTTTTAATATTCCGGCATATGTTCTTGGTAAACTATTTGTTTCACTCTTTCCCAAACAAGAATCCATTATTGTAAGATCTGGGGATCTACCTGGCTAGAATTTCACCCTGATGCTCCTAAATCATCTTTCTTGTTGAAAGAGATGCCACTGTGAAATATTTAGAAGAAGTTCGCCAAAATTTACCAAATTTACCAAAATTTGTAAGTAAGTTTGCTGATTTAATCTTCCTTCAATAAAGTAAGATCCGATGATTGGCAGCTCGTATAACACGTCGCACCAAACATTAACTTTTCTAAAATACTGCCTTGTTGCATTAACTACGTAGTGGGAAATGTTCCTGCTCCAACATTGACAGTTTTGGGATAATGGAACATCATTTATGCATCCATCAGAAATTTTCTAAAACTAGCTCCCTTAAAATAAACAGAGTTGCATTCGCCTTCCTTCGCGACCTTCCTTCAAATAGTGACAAAATTCGGCTTTGTATGGATAAATCATAGGCCTTTTTCTCCTTCATCTTGTAATGAATGCCTGCTGCTATAAGAAATCTTTTGACGCTTTCTTGTAATTAAACGCAGTACTTTGTTAATTGCAGTAATTGGATATTTTATACTAAACAAAGCAATAACCATATTTATCGATCTTTCGCCGGTTCCATAAAACTGAATCATATAAATGATATTAGTCTTTAACCAAGCAGAGCTAAATCTGATCACCCATAACTTCAAAGAAATGCTTTGATTGCATCAAACACATAACATTCGTGATTTCTTTGCTTTTTCGATGTAATTAATTTAAAAAGAAGTATCAGCCGGGAAGGACTATCTGTATATAAAATCTATATATAAAATTTAAATATTAACAAGTGGTTTGCTCCTGGCGTACACCTTGTGGTCCATGGTTAGTACGCCTATCTGGGCAACGGGAGGTGTCAGGTTCGAAACCTTACCGGGGTTGATATTTCTAGTATGTCCATACGCTCGAAATTAAGATCCTCCTGGTGGCTATAAGCTTGTTATCGGAAACGGCGACTCCTTTTCTTTTCTATTATATTAATATTATCTATTACCTAAGGAGTGTGGGAATTAGGAGAACATTACAAGTCCAGCCAATCGGCAGCGGTAGAAATATATAATAACTTCTCTTCTGTTCATTTTCCTCACGTCCTAAAATACCAAATTTAATGTAAGATTCCCCTACAACAACATTGAATATAATTTTAGGCGGGTGTCAGTGTAATTTCACAAATTAATTATCTTCATCCATGTGATAAGTCAGACAAACAGACAAAAGAGATACAAAAATTCTTCGATGCCTAAAACTCTACGAAATTGCTGAGCAAAGGAATTATCTTCAGCCTGAACATGTACATTTTCGATATCAGTTTTGAGATGTTAGAACCTAGGTTTTTTTGTTTTTGTTTAATTTTGTAAGTAAACATTGACTAGGTGTGCTATTTTTAAAACCGGATTGCCTCAGTTATTTGAATTGCTATTACAGTTTATAAATTATCAGATTGGTCTAAGGAATTCGACTACTAAACCCTTTTCGGTACTATTAACGCGTTATCGGGCGTTTTTCAGACTCGGCAGTGATAGCGTTGAGCAGTCGGTGGTGACCGATCAATATTTAACCGAATCCATTACAACCCTTTACTATTTACAGCGACTGGGACGCCAACGAACGGAAAAGAGATAAAAGTTACGCGAGCAAGCGAGATGGAATGAAGAATGTGAGAGTGGGCCGAAATTAAATTGAGAATACAAATGCGGATGCACGTTTAATTGCGGTGTGTATACATCATTTAATTTGTAGCGCTTTCGGAATATTACTTTTCACTGGCTGTTGCTACCGTCAAATATTGTACGCTTTGATATAAAGCAAGTTTGTCGGGAAAAATTTTATGTTTCTGTCACATACTCATGTACGGATATGGCTATAAACGGAGTTTTTTTTTTATTTTAGTCTGCAGTAGAATGTCACAAAGCAAATAATTAATTCTAAATTAATTTGATATGCTTTACGGTTAAATCAATACAATTCCGAGCCGTAACAATAGTTTTGTGCGAAAATATGGTCATGTAATGCATTGTCGTATAGGGCGAGTCATCTCTGCGAGCTCGGAAATTGTACCTTTCTGAATATTTATACATTTTTCAAAACGGTTTCTTTTTCTTACGACAAGGTCTGATAGTGATCGTTTAAAAGCATATTGTAATCTACAGGGTAAGTTCATAGCTAAAGGTATATTTGTTTAATGGAACATACTATATATTACTGCGTTTTTGGAATCTCCTTTAAATTCTGAAACAAAGTGTAATTAAGTGCTGTTGTTCTAAATCTAAAGGGGGATGTTTTCAGAAGCTGTTGTTTCTCTCTGTTTGGAAGTACGCATTGCAGATGGAATTTTTGGTACCTAGATTAGACATAATACGCACGCCTTTGTGTGGTTCTGAGTTACTAATGATATGTACGCGATAATTCATTAAATTTGTATGACATTTTTATTAAACAGAAGTTTTGAAATGGAACAGGTTGTATATTACTTTAGTTTTGAATTTTTGGTATAATTCTAGACAAAAAAATTACTACCGTATTAGTGGCCTAAAATTAACAATTTCTCACTTTTAGTCACAAAAATCTGTAAAATTGAAACAACAGGAATATATTTTCCAGGTCTTTTAACGAGTTCGTGTTGTCTCACTTTTACACATTCTTATTTTTGTATTTTAAAAGAGTGTAAAGTTAAAATACAATTACTCGTATTAATTTTTATAATTGACATAATCTGTTATTGTTATATTTAATTCTGGCCTGATGATGTGTTCCTAAACGCGAAACCGAGCGCCTGATATTTTTTGAAATACAAAATCTTGTAAAAATTTGATCTTTTTTCATTTTAATCTTTCATATCATATTATAGTGAAATTAATTTATCTATTTGAAGTTAGAGACGACGCGGTAAACTAGTTTATTATTTACTTGAAATAAAAAATTAATTAAATCTTCTCTAAGCGTCTAACGATACTTACTAGCACGTCAATTGAAAACATATTTTATTTCATAATACCTTGCGCAACATAAATTTGGTTTATAGAACAAACCAAACTTTGTAAATATATTAGTTAGTATTAGTAAACTTGGGTATAAATACAATATATATAAAGAAAAATAAAAAATTATGTGCTATATAGGACAAAAGTTATTTTAGGAGATCTTTAAATACATGACTGTTCACTTCTAAACACTTCTGAATTTGAGCACATAGTTTTGCTGAAAATGAAATTATTAGTAAATATCGTCATATTCAATAATTGCTCCAATATGTCTCTCATGGCTCACTTACTGATAAAATAACTATCAACAGTAGCTCAGTTTTAAAAATCATTATAGCTCATTTTAGATTAGTAACATGTTAATAAGCTTTTGTCTAGAAACTTTTTAACAAATAGATACGCCAACTTAACGCAATACTACGCGCATTGATAATTCAGAATGACATAAACACAGGATTATTAAGTCTCTCTACGTCCAGGTACCAAAAATCAAATAGGACTAATCTACACTTCTGGAGAAATAACAGTTTCTGTAAATGTCGACTTTTTTGAAAAACTTGTAATAACTCCAAAATAGTTTTATATAGAATAAGGATTTCAAAAACGCAGTAATGTATAGTGTTTTTTTTTCAAACAAATAAAACTTTGGGCAGCTACGAACTTATAAGACACTCTGTAGGCTTCAATATTATTTTAAACCATGCTCACAGTCAGACCTTCTTATCTAGATTCATAAAGGCACAATTATCCGAGCCTGCAGAGTTGACTTATCATCTATATACATGTAATAGTCAATATGTACCTTTTATGGTAATAATAAACTCGACTCATTAAAACGTTATTTATCTTCAAGAATTATCCTCAACCTACGCGAACGCTGTCGCTGGGACGTGTAATTACAAAATTTGTTTGGAGATTATTAAGGGTTAACAAGAACAAAACGCAATCCTTAGTATCTACCACAAAGAACAGAACGAATGGTACTGGAAGTAAGCGAAGAAAAAAGGCAAAATGATGATTAGGAAAACAACAAAAACTAGAGGGAAGCTTAAAGAGGGGCACATGGAATTTGAAGAAATTGAAGAATTTGAGTACCTTGGTGCACTAATATCAAGGAAATGTGACGTGCAGAAAGAAATTAATCTGTAAGTAGCGAAGGTCAATAGATTCGAAATTCAGAATATATAATTTTAAGATACTTCGAAGAATATTGAGTGGAAGGAAAACAAGGAAGGGTTACATAGAAAGAACTACAGTGACTAAAACCTTGGAAAAAATGGAGTTTACATGCTTTACGGAGCCTGACGCGTGTAGCAACATACAACTAGTGTGTATATACATATATACAAATGGGTATAGTCACAATTACTCCACTAGAAATCGAGAACAATTACGAGTTCCATCCCATCTAATGACCACAACACGGAAGTTGGTTGACCCCTGAGGACCAAGATTGTACGAAGAATTTTGATCCTAACGAGACTAGAACACACAGCGCCTAACTGCCCAGTTAAGCGTTGGCCCTTTTACCACTGAACCACCGAGCCGTTAATTTATTGAATAATATACAACCCTAAACGAATGTGCTAACGAACATTTTAATCACTTGAAATAATATTTCGTTATCGTTTGAGAAAGGAACCTAGATTATATTATATTGGATAAAGCGTGATTCCTGGCCTATCACTCTGCGACATTTTCAGATCTATTACGGTTTGTCAATTGCTAGATCATTTATATTGCATTTGCTTTCTTCACCAGACCTACTAATCGTATGAGCGATGTCTGTGGGTAGGTTTCGGCCTTTGGATATTCCGAGCCAATTTTAGCAGCCATATTCCTGCTAGTCTTGTGCAGTCGCGGGGTATGTGTTTCTATTTCGTCTTGGCAAAATTGGCACTTTGTTTATTTTGTCAGGAAAGAGATCTAAGCAACTTTGCTCATATCGCTTTTAACCATAAGGTGCTTGCTAGCAAGTCTATTATTATTCTAACAGACTTTCTGTCTCTGTAAAATTACGCTTCAGTCCAATGGGTTTCTGACCTGGAGTACTTTTCCAACTGGTTTAAAATTTTTATTTTTCCTTAACCTTAATAGGTGCTCGGGTTTTTGTTAGTAATTGGCGAGCCTACTTAGGCCAGGAAAGTGATCTATAGGAGAACATTTATTGGAATAAATTGTTGACAATTATTATTTAGCAGACTATTATGGACATAAGAAACGAGGGAAACTTTGTGTGAAATTAAACAGAAAGAATAACAACAGATTGAAATCTGAAATTCCAGTATCAATTGAAACTAAATGACCATAATTGCGTCGTGTTTATTAGATTTGTTCTATCTAAAAATCGAAAAATGTATAAGTACAAGACAGGCAACCAATTTATCTTTTCTAAGAGTTTATTTTTGTCTCTAGTTTTAGTTTATCTTTTTAATAATTAAAATATTAATCAGCATGTCTGTATGAACGGTAAGACTTTTTAGGGGAATTTATTGATTGTAGCAAGTTCGTCTACGTAACTGCAACATCGATCTCGCGATTAGGCAAGCTGAAAGGGGTAAAAATATCTTGTTAGATTTTATCTTTGCTCCATTATTACTCACTATGATGTCGAAAGCGCCTTCAAGAGCTTCCTTTTGTCTTGCATATTACTGCTTCATTCACAGCAACATTTTTTAAAAGTTGTATGAAATTCTATAGAAAAGTTTAACCAATTGCTTTTTACATGTTTAAAGAGTGATTTCTAAAACTTGGTGTTTCTTATGACGTTTCTATTAGACCAGAATCTTAACAAATTATCAATCAATTCTCACTTCATTGTTTAATGTTCTTAATTACATTTCTCTGTGTTTTTATTAATGACAGTTCATTAGAGTCAGTTACCTACCAAATGTGGAACATTTAATACGTCGGTTCGTGTAATTAAAATGTCAGCTGAATTATGTTCGTAAATTTATACCCTGCATGGTATAAAATTATGAGTCAAAAACCTTTTCTCGGTAACAATTGGGTGCGACCCGCGACAAAAACATTCGGCCAACACTAATTAATGGCATTTCTTGAGTGGTATTTAAGGAACGCCGAGAAAGTTAATGTCGTCGAGTTTCGACAATTTTTCTTGAAATTACGTGACGGTATTTCTGAACCATTTGCTCCCTAAATAAATATTTTCGGTTGACTTTACTCCGCGAGATGCTTATAAATATGTATTTGGATGTATTAATTGCGACATAATTAACGAAAGGTATTTTTTATTGCTGGCATTTTAGATTCAATACTTATTTTATTATGGCTATTCATTGCGTATTATAGCTTTCCTTATAGAAATACGCCTTATACGAAGTTTCGTTTCGATTAAGTTAGAAGGTAATGTATATGCACTCGTGTGTTTAAGTAGTTGAGTAGCTGTGAACCTAGGCGTCTGTTACTATTTAAAGCTAGCTAAAAGGAAGCCGTTAATTGTGTGTTTAAGCACTGATGTTACCACTTTGCAGGATAATCCTAAAATTTTTCTAATTATTTTTACGTTCAAATTCTATTTTATTTATCATATGCTACATGTTAATATTTCTTGAAACGAGAAGATAGTGGGTGATTCTGAATTGACAATTGTTAATTGTTCAAAATTGTATATGCTCTTCGAAAAGTTGTGTATAAAATGTTTTCCAATGCTTAAATAAGCAAGATTATTTCAAAAACGTTTTCAAGAAACATTCATATCCTTGAATATCTCGGTTTCGTAACAACATACTGGGAAATCTTAGTATTGAATTTATTGTTGGAATTCTTAAGATGTGCCTTTTGTATCTGTTGGTTTTCTTACACAATTTATGGGAGATAATGCCGAAACAGAATTCGTAAAATCGGAAGAGCAAATAGGAAATAGTACAGGAAGGTATATCAATGGAGGAAGTGCAAGAAGTTATTAGATTAAAGTATGAGAAGCTGCAGACGAAGATAAGCGGAATCCCGAAATGCTAAGGTGGATGGGAGATAAAAGAAAGAAATGGTTGTGGGAGATTTGTAAGGAAGCGTGGAATAGCGAAAATATACTACAACACTGGAAAAAGAATCTAATCGTACCAACATATAAAAAAGGGAAACGAGTATTCACGATAACTGTAAAACAATATGTCTTTCCTCAGTAAGTCCTAAAGTCTATACTAGAATCGTAAAAAAAATTGGTTAGGATCAATATTGAAGGGATATTGGAACTTCCGATACGATCAATAAAGGAACCTTATGGAAAGAACTTGAGGAATATGGAATTCCAACCAAAAAGGTAAGAGTAATAAAATAAATATAGAAAGAAGTCTTAGTTGAAGTGTATGTAGAAGAAGAAAGATCGGTAGTCGAAGTATTGAGTATGGAAAGAAGAAGGCCCACTATTGCTTAGCAATAATGAACCTTTTGTTTAAAAACAAACAAAAAAAAGGTAGGAAGATCTAGCCCCAATAAAATTAGACTTCCTTCTGTATGTAATATACCAAAACTCTTGTTGTTGCTTTCTTTCGATAGTTTTATGTTTTCTGTATCTACATTGTGGCCAAAATCTACATAATGACTTGCTAAAGCTGGACCGAAAATATCTTTATTTTTAATACATAATTTCTATTATTTCTAATTTCTAGGAACCTTTGCATTTGGTCCACGTAAAGCTATACTCGAAATTTTCTCTGATCTTGTACTCTTTTCTTTAAATTTTGGTTTAGAATGGTTTTGATCGTATAATGATTGGAGAAAAAAGGCTGAAGTTTATACTTTTCAAATAAATTTGATAATTTATTCTGGCACGCTATGCGAAAAGATACGTTTGTACACTAAAACTAGAATTTTTCTCGATTGGTCCCAAATTTGTAGTGTGTCTACTAAATTAAAATTGTGAGTTACAACAGCCAGAACTTGGATGCGCATTTCGCAATTTTTTTTTAGAAAAAATTGTTGAAAACGGTTTGGGTATAAATACCGAAAGTTGGACAAAGGCGGCAAGAGTAAAGGCTAATTTTCATTAATCTCATCTAACAAACTGTTGTTATAAACAGGGGACAAGTACGAAGTAGTAAGTTCTGTTCTTGGCTTTTTTCATACAAATTGCCTCCAATATCACGTCGTCACAGTCCCAAGGGCCGATGTTTCCACGTATCTACCATAATTTTGAAATGTAATTTGTGTTTCCTAAATATTATGTTGATCTGATTCGCAAGCACTACATCTAATTTGATATATTCCAGATTTGCCCAAATTATTTTTATTTATTATTTATTTTGTACAATAATTTTTTTAAAGTGCACTGAACGAAGAAAGGTACGTCAATACAATAAAAAGTACATTAATGTAATACTTTTAACTGCCGTGCTAGAAGTCGGTTTATAACTGTTGTTCAAACGTATCAATACACATTCGCGCTAATGCGATATATTCAACGATTTTAGTAGTAGGAACTGAATTTGATATTACCACCCTTTTTAGCCCTTATTAAACAATGTATTGGTAGATTAGATTTAGTGAAGTGTATACCTACCTTGATCAACTCACTTTTATTTTTGTGTTTTAAGTAAGTACATTATTTAGTTTATCTTTAAGTGTAGTGGTCACAGGAAATGCCGTATATGCAAATAAAGCATTAACATTTATGAAAATTTTGCCATTTCAATTCATTTGTTGTTTATGTTTCGCAAGCTCAAAATTTGTGTAATTAAAAATTAAAAAAAAAACAATTTAAATGAAAATGAAGCGGTGAGAACTCTTGGCATAGGTACTCGCCAACATAAATTAAGACATATGTACATGCTACATCGCAGCGACCGGAAATAAAGATAGCGTTATTGAAAGACTTCTCTCATGTTGCATTCAGAGGTTGAGATGCTCTACAGTTCGCTATTGGGTTATCCGCTCTTTGACCGTTATTCTTTTGTAGATTTTTTTCCACAGGTTGAGTATAGCCATTACTTGTTTGTTTAGTATAAACGTAAATATGTAGGTAGATAATTCCAGAAAACATTAGATGTAATTTCCACCTCCAATTTTATTTATGTTCCTAGCAAGTGACGTTAACTCGATGAAAACCAATTACTAAAATAAACTCCCAGGAGGTAAACGAACCAAACTGCTGCTACTTGCTATGGCCAATAATTCTGAACGCACAAAATAACAACTCTTCAGGCATAGTAAATTTATGGCGAGCTTTTAAATTGTTTTACTTACGATTTAATTCGAAGAAGCAATCAGTATGTAAATGAGAAATAGCGAACGCACTGGTAGCAGTTACCCGTCAACTTGTGTCTTATTTGTTAGTAATTTAGTGCTTGAGTTCGAACTTGTATTTGCATATAAGGTCAGACACTTTACTCACGTGAACAATTAAAACCTGCGTTTATCCCAAACGCGGATCTTATTAGTTGTCGCGCTCAAAATGTTTTCTATGCATGTACTTAAATGAAATGAAAATGATGGTGTACAATGATGACAAATAAACGGTTTACTACATAGATTTGCATATTGTAAGGACATTTTTCATTAAATCGGGTGTTGTTAGATGTGAAGAAATGGAGAGAAGTTATTATTCTGTTCCACCACTACCATCGTTGGCTGGACTTATAATATTCTCCTAACTTCATCGCTACCTAGCTAACGGGAGATAAAAGGAGTTGAAAACGAGCACACAGTTGCCCTTATTAAAAAGTCTTGCTATCTCAAAATAATTATTTTATACCGTAGAATGGGATGAAGGGATGAAATTTTAATGCGTTTGATACTACTGATTCTGACATTTATTTAAAAATGTTGCGAAAAAATACATTACGTTGTAATTGTAACATTACTTTTGTTTTTCCCATGTCTTGTTTCTGTTTGACTTTTTTTGTATTATGTGTTGATCCATTTAACCCCATTGTGTGGCGTGGAGCGGATATAGTAATTGCCCCAAAAATATTTTAATTCTTATCGGCATGAAGCTATGCACGGAATGTAGTTTCTTTTAAACCAAGAAAAGTAAAACAAATGGTAAGTACAAAGCACAGCTTGGTCCACTCTAAGGAATAGTTTATTTTCAAATAGATTTGATACATCTTTGGTAGCAGAAACAAATTTTGATCAGGCAAATAAAGGGCTTCAGGGAAACAGACCATACCCAGATGTCAAAAGGATAACAACGGAATATGTCTTTAACCTACTTTGGATCATAATTGGAAATGTCTCTGAATGTACACTTACTTCTTCTGACAACATGCCCGGCAACCGTTTTACTACTGACAATTATTTATGACGGATATATCGGGGGATACAAAAAAAAACGCCTTTTTTTCTACATTTTTATTGCCACGTTAGCCTATATAAACGCGTAGCATCTCTGAAAAGACCTAGGTAGGTATTTACTTTATGATAAACTTCTTGTGATCCATCTCATACCATAATTATTAATTAGTTTACAACAATTTTGGCCACCTTTAAATGAAACTTTCACTACTTAAACAATAACTAAACACTGCCGAGCAAACGGAGTGGGCGCTCAAGACACTCAGTGGCAACATCAAAATTAAGTAAATATCTGATCTGGTTCACCTCATTTGACGATACTACAGCGAAACCTACAAAATCGCTAGAAAGATGCTAAATAATTGTCTGGTTCTAAATTCATCAATTTCGTTTAAAATCGAATCCGTCAATTTATAAATCAATTTCCACATCAAGAAATTGATTAAGAAAGATCGGTAAATTTATCAATTTATTGGCTTGTGTTAAACAGACTTAAGAAGAGATTCTATTAGATCACCATATTTAGTGTAACATAATTTTTCTATTTCCTCTGTTCCGTTATTTTCTCTAAAGTTTTAGTTGTAGTCCTAAAATAGCCTGTCTGTAACGTAAAATGGAAGAACTACAAGCTCTTATTCAAATCCATTACGTTCTTGAATATATTCTGCTTAGTCCTTTTTTTAACTCGTTCCACCTGAAACAATAGTTATGCGAATTTTGTTGTAATTTGCTGGTTTGAAGCTTAAGCAAGCTTCAGTTGACATTCGTACATAGTAAGCATGGATTTCATACTTGATGTTTTAGATGTTAGAAACCGAACCATGTGGCATGAACAATACATTCCTTTATTCGTATTTTTTTTTATCCGGTTGTCTGAAATATAATTAGGTACAAATTTGAAAACCGCAGATCAGATACGTATATTATTGAAATAGTATTTAATAATATATGTAATCTATGTAGATCTCTATCTTTTATTTTACACAGCACTGTTCTCCATTCACTGTTAAATTAATGTCATGTCATTCCTTATTATTATGTTCCTCACCTTTTGTTCCTTTTATCTAGCTATTCACCCACACATTTTAATAACGTTTATTTTATTTAAATACTTATCAAACATCGAAACCAATTTGAATTTCATTAAGCGCTGTAATAGTCATAAATTTAGTGCAAATGGTGTAGGATGTACACCCAGTAAAAACGAATTTCGATGAAAAAACATACCTACACCACCTCGAACTCCTATCTCTATTAAGACTGTTTAACATAATTACATCCTTAATTGTACTTCTTTTTCAGCATTCACTATACTGTAACACTTATATCAGCTTCCTCTTTTATTATTTTATTTCTTCCCTTGTGTTTTATGCTACAAGTAAGTTCACATCATAAGAGTTAGCCGGTCGCGGCAGGTGATTTGTTGTTGAAGTTAATAATCTAATAGTATACAAGATTCCATATCTCGAAGGCAAATATGGTCAAACGTATTTTTTCTTTGTATTTACTAGTGTGGAAAGTTGAGAAACAGCTGCTTTGTAATAAGGGCCCTTATTACACTTCTTGATGTAAATAACGTTTGCAAATTACTTAGCTCAAGATGTGGAAATTGTGTCTGATTGTTTTTGATTTTATCGTAAAACGAACTGTATTGAAACAAATAGGAAGCTATAGTAAGTTGAAGCTACATATATGTGTGAACCTCTGTATTGTAATTACTTCACTACTATATGTGCCTCTTCCTACTAAACTTTGTTTGTTCGTAGTCACACCGATAAAATATATATCTGTAGCTAAAGAATCATAGTACTATTTATGCATACGTTGGAAAATAAAGCAGACAACCTGGCAACTTGTCTGCTTATATTAAATTGATTGAATATACGTATACTTTATATTTTAATTGTTGCATGTGTATAGACATATTTTGGAAAATTATTTTGATTTTCCGTTGGATTTGTGTATTTACATACCTTAAAACGGTAACTTAATTTACTTTTTTATAAAATATAATCGTTTCTTAATTTAGCACAAGTAAATATGTTAAATTTTCTTTTCGCAGTTACATTCAAATTCAAACACATCAATGTAGGAACGTCGATATCTCTAAGGGCCTTTATCAAAATAAATTCAAATGATGTTGGAACTTTTCCATTATCCATAGGTTTTGTCAGAACTTTGCCTTTCCAGTAATAAATTTAAAATTATGAAGATATGCTGGATGAATTTTTGCCATTATTCAGAAACGCACACCGCAGTGTCTCTTAAAATGATTTTTCTGGACTCCCAACGGGTTTTTTTTTTACAAAATGTTGGTGCCCTCATGAAACTGTTTTCACTAAAACATTTCTTCATTTAAAGATGCCATAAATTTCTCCCAAGCGTCCAGCAATAATCTATATCTACTCTTTTGTTACCATATCAGGAACAAGAGAGTAGATATAGATTATTGCTGGACGCTTGGGAGAAATTTATGGCATCTTTAAATAATAAAATGGACAATGCATTGTAGAAGGTGACAACAATGTATTGTTCATTTAGGTTGGAAAGTGTTCCAAGTTGACAGGTTTATATTGTTAGTAATTGAAAAAAAAAAACTTTCGACAACGACAACTTCACCATCAGTTCAAGTTTATACTGATAATGAGTAATACCATTTGGACCTTCTAACTGGCAAAATTTCGCCACCTACGGATTTGAAATCACTTCGGGAAGGATTTGGATAAATCGGACTCGGATTCGCAAGGAGCAAGATCAAATCTCAGGTATTGAAAATTATATAAATTGGCAAAAAATAAATATAAATTCAATTATTAAAAATCAATATTTAAATTTTCAAATTTACTATTCTACTCAGCTGTCGGATAGTGATTACAATAGGATTTTGCATTTATTTAATTTAAAAGATATTTTCTAAATTTGTAAGGGGAATATAATTTAAATTTAATAAAAAAATAGTATATAATAAATATATAAATAAATAAATAAAAATAGTAACTCGCATACACAAAACTTGTTTAATTTATCTCTTAATCATTGTTCAATTTGCAAGAAAGTAGATGCCACAAACAAGTCCGAGAGAAATCCTGAACATTTCATTTCATTCATTTTTTTTCAAAAAAAGAGTCTCATTACAGTATATTATCCTATCATCGTTAAACGCTTTTTTTTCTATTTTTGGAATTTTGTGCTTATTAATTTTGGGCACTTTTCCCTTTTTTGTGTTCCAAGGACATAGGGAGAAAGATCCGTAATGTCGCTAACTGCAAATTGATGGAGGAACTATATGCAGAATTGAAAACATTATATCGAGACCAA
The DNA here is from genome assembly GCA_902654985.2 of Oryctes borbonicus. Taxonomy (NCBI): domain Eukaryota; kingdom Metazoa; phylum Arthropoda; class Insecta; order Coleoptera; family Scarabaeidae; genus Oryctes; species Oryctes borbonicus. The sequence goes on from LR736857.1 coordinate 12,003,593, forward strand.
AGTTGTTCCACCGGTCTCAAAGTTATCTTAGTTTATAGTCGTACAGCTCGCAATATCTGAAATCTTTCATCCAAATTTATTGTAGAGGATATGATTTGTTGAATTTATAATTTTCTTGCATAGGATACTACATTTATGTTAGTAAAACATTTTATTACGACAATCTAATTAGAAATTTGCGAGAAACCAACAAAACTTAAATAGTTGCAAGCCAGTTTCAATATTTTCTTTTAGTGGGCAACAAATGAATTGATCTAACGGCTCACAAAAAAAACTTAAAGCTGTATTTTTGAAAGAAATAACTCTTCCTTCAATAGTTGAGTGTAGGCTTTCACGACCGTAATCCATAGTAGAAATGTCTTTCGGGTGATGCCGTGTAGTTAATATTTTACTTGACGTTTCGCTGACCATCCTGTCAGCTTCTTCAGAAGATTTCTAAAGACTGCTGGTGTTGTCTTTTGCTCCTCGTTATATATCCTATTTCTGTTCCGCTTTGCTGATCCATAACCGTTCTGCTTTGCTGATCCATAACCGTTCCGTTCCGCTGAATCGCGTCGGTCGTTGTATGACGACTCCGTAGTAACTAACTTCCACGTGTTGCTGATCTTGTATCCATCTTCGCGATTGAAGTTGTTGTTGTTCTTCATTATTTCTATGAGGATAATACGCGTAGGACAAGATCAGCAACACGTGGAAGTTAGCATTACGGAGTCGTCATACAACGACCGACGCGATTCAGCGGAACGGAACGGTTATGGATCAGCAAAGCGGAACAGAAATAGGATATATAACGATGGGCAAAAGACAACAACAGCAGTCTTTAGAAATCTTCTGAAGAAGCTGACAGGATGGTCAGCGAAACGTCAAGTAAAATAGTAACTACACGACATCACCCGAAAGACATTTCAAGTCTCCCTTCAGTAGGTTCATGCTTATTTATTTTGATAATGGAACTAACTGTTGATTTAAATCTACCAATTTTCCCCATTCTGCATCAATGACAGGCTTAACATTCCTGAGTGCTATGTTCTTGTATTTGCTTCGGGGTATATTAACTTCTTCAACAGAGTCCAAATAGATTAGTCGATTAAATGGTTTAATAGATAACATAGCAAAATGTTGCGCAGTATTATGCACACTTAAATGTTATGCACGTTCTTCATGGTATAATATTCACTACGCACTATAGAAATCTTTACGACTTTTAGGGACCTTATTTGATTCATACCATACATGTATATAGGTACAAGGGTTGTCTTTTTAGTTTTGTGCATAGCCATAACAGAAAGTTTGAGGCATTTTATCATTTTTTCAAACCAAATGTTAAAGCAACAGTCCAAGTTTGGTATTTTAAAAGCATCAACTGCTTCTTCCGGAGACTGGAACCGTTTTCTAGAATGATCTAATAACTGGATATTTTGCTCCCCTAAAAATTGAATCGTTTCTTAAGCTCTACGTGAACTCGTACCATCGTGCTGGAGGATAAATCGCCATTGTGGGTTAGTTTTCTGGAGCACAGCAATCACTTCTGCTACACAAACGACGGTATACCAATCGGCGCTAACAGTTCTTCGATCTTCTAGGAACATGACCCGGAATTGAAACAAATTCGAATAACTTTTCTTGCGTTTTTTTCAGCTAGAAACACCCACTCAGCGGATTGATGTTTGGTTTCAGGTTCATAGGAATAAATCCATTATTCGTCACCATTTACCATACTATAAACACTTTTCGTTAAATGAGCTCGTACGTTACATGTTGATTTTCCTTGGTCAATTGGCGCACAATAGTGATATCTTGTCAAATGAGAGCTGCTATTGGTGGTCGCGTTGATACTGTTGGAATTTGTAGTACCAGTGAGAAATTGTCCGCTGATATGGTGCTTTGTTCACCATAGGAAAGGACAGAAAGTTGCTGTTGCTAAATTATTATTTTCCGTATTTTGCCAAGCAATTTAAGTTTTAGTATATTCTAATTCAAGCATTTGATTAAAATAATAACCTAAATATTGTTCTTCCTTATTTTTACTAGCAATGAAACCATTTAATCAAATACACGCTAGATAGTTTTTTTTGTAAGAAATCGATGGGAAATTAACTAGATTTCACTCAAACAGCTAATTTGAAAAACTGATATACGTCGTTAGTAGCTCGAAAGTACAATTTGGACAGCAATTAGATTAAGTAGTCAAACCGTTGTAAATCTTACCAAAAAGGAGCACGAAATTACATCCCCATAAATTTCCTGTACTTGTCCTAACTGCGATATAAACGATAATAATAACCTAAACAGAGATTTACCTTAAAATTAACGACATGGAATTCAATAAGGATGCGAAAGTTTCATTACACGGGTAAATTCGAATGTGTACTTGTGCGTTTCCCGCGAAACCGCCTTATTTGTCTTTCAACATGCTAATTATGCAATAATCGTAAATTTTGTTTGTTTCATTGCGAGAGAGATGGCAGGCTATAATTGCGATATTTCTTTAACGATCGGAAAATATTGCCTTTGTGAAGCAATTTGCAATTCCATTTTGCATGAATCGAAACGATTATTTCTGTTATTTTAAGCAGCTGCTTTATATATTGGTTTCTTGAAAGGAATACGGCAATTTATACCTATAGTACATTTGTTCGTAGTGAGGTGTCAGACTTTTTATTGATTTATGTCTTTCAAACGTATATATTTGTGTGCTGAGTGGAGAGTGTGAAAAGCACCTAGAACAAGATCATGTTCTGAACGAGGGAGCAACGTTGTACCTTTTTTATGTTTCTTCTCCATTTACAGTGGAAGCCCCAACACAAATATTGTGAGTAATACAACATTTATCAATAAAATTAAGTAATTGAAGTGATTAAATGTTTCTTTGAAGTTAAAAAGTTTTTGCGGAAACTAAATGGAAAGTAAATGGTCTCAATAATCGGGATAGATATATTTATGTCGATAATCTTATTTATATCAGAATATTAGAAGATACTTTAAAATGAAGTTAATTAATAAGATAGCAGCAGCCATCAATAAATGAAATGCACCTTGCAATATTTGAACTTAATTAAAGTTCGTGAAAAACGTTAAAAAGTTTTATAATTTTTGAAAGATTGTAGAATTATACATATCCATGCCAGTTGAGATCAAGCCTCCTTTACTCACAGACAAAACTTTGCAAAGGTACAAACCATTTTATTTTGTTGTTATGGTAAAACAAGCAGTTTTGTTGGATTCGTCTTATCATTGCAATTTTAAATGCAATATACTACTTAAAATAACATACCAGCATAATAGTTTTATAAACTTTATTTTTCTTATATTTACAGAAATCTTCAACATACATTTTTCAATAACAGAAGCAAATTTTGAGGGCATACAAATATACATAATATAATTGCGAAAACAAAAACATAAACAATATCGTACAAAATAAACCTAATCACACTTACTATCAAAAATAAGCGATTGCGGGTTCCAGAATTTTTGTTATATTTCCATCGAATATCCGGGACTTGATTAATGTCTCAGTGTTTAAACACAATTAAAAAATATATATAATTTGATAGGATTGTTACAATTTGTGTGACTTTGTATTAATCCATCCGCTAGATTTGCAAATAGTGGCAAATAGATGGGAGCTAAGCAGCTCAGTTTGGTTTTCGTTTTTACTTGAAAACTCAAATTGTTATTTTGTAACTCTAATATTTGATATACCTTACCACCTTAACACCCTATCTTAAGTTCAATTACGTATTTTCTTAGATGCTGCAATTTTAGGCATAAATTGTTCTTATTTAAAAAATACAAGGGTTGCTGTCCCAAAATTTTTGTTTATGTAGATTACTGAAAACTAAGTAGAAACTCGGAAAAAATTTCTACAGACCCATTATAGCATTAATTATAACAATTGAGATTTTAATTACAGCGCCATAGAATCAGAGAGAAAGCTTTAAACTTGTTTGTGAGTTAAAGGCACAAAGGTACAAGTGCGCTAAATAATTCTCTGGCTATCTTAGCGATAATTTGCAGGCTGATGCTGTGGTATTCATCTTGGATACAATCTTGTACATTATTTTTGCAAACGATTTATTTCGACTCTTGGATGCATGAGATGTGAATCAAATTAACAACACAAACTCTGTAGTTAGTTGAAGTTAAAACTCTGACTCTCTTTAACTAAATTGACGGCTAAAATGGCATGTTATGGTTTAACAAAATTTTTTTTACTCTAAATGAGAAGCAACACTCAGCGCTCTTGAAGAATCTTAGATTTGGTCTAGATTGTGAAACCATATCAACTTTAACGCTAAGCTTAAGGTAACTATGAAACTGCTTGGTGTAACATTAGCCAATCATTTAAATTAATACCAACTCTTGCTGTTCAACAGTTATCATAGATGCCTTGCTTGAAATTGCTCTATAGGTTTGAATATAAACAGGACATTTAGTCTAGTCCGAAAAATGTAATACGTCTTATATTTGTTAATTAGAATCAGAGAAGAGATTCTTATAGGAATTTCTTTATAAGAAACTCGGAATTGTGATGGTCTTTGACTTAATTACTTAATCATAATCTGATGTATTTTGCAGTGGATGTAAATACACACATAAAAAAGAGTGTACATGTAATAACCAATTTATTTGGTTAGTGGATGTAAACGTTATAATCCCTATAATATTGTTATCAGTTTAACGGCATCAGCTACATTCTTATTTTTAACTAAGTAATTGATCATACATTTTTAGTTCATCACATCGTAAATTACGTTGCGTAATTCAATTCTAAATCGATACGTAGAGCGCTGACTTAATTTTTTTTCTCGTGCTAATAACTCCTCATTACGAAATTCATCAAAGAGCTTCCACAAATTACTAGAGTAATTTGTAATCTGATACATCATTAATAAAGAGAGCACCTGCAATTTCAATAAGACACGAATTGGCCATTATGTTCTGCAAATCCGGCCAATTCATTCATGAGGCTATTATGTCTTTCATTGTATGGATTATGATCAGGTTTTACGATCCGTATATGCAAGAAAGTGTATGTATGCGCAAGAAAGATGAATACCGCAATATGACAATGGAAGGGGTTCTAAGACGATGTTCCTTCGCTAAATTCCCACATGCGGTTGTTTCTGCTTAAGCGATTTATTTATACGTTAGCTAATATTTTTGTTTGTGGTTTCATGTGTTTATTATCAAAGTTTTAAAGACAATTAGAATTAATTTTGTTGAGAGTCTAATGATCATATAAGTAAACACACAGTCCGGAAAGGAAGTGATTTAATCATTTAAGAATTGAATATTCAGTGATTCTAGTTCACAATAAATCATTCACATTCTATTGAAAAATATCAGTTACGTTAGTTATAGATTAAAATTTTGCTCCAACTATATAGGTAAAGTACGATAATGATAGATTAAGCAATCTGGAATTAGTTATAGAGTGTACTAAATCAGGATTAACTATAAAAACAAATTTTTACAGTATAAAACTGAACTTATTAAAAATAGTACCGGGTGACACCCAAATCCAAATGAAAGCTTATATCCAAAGTGGAATTGAAGGAAAACAATGGATTAGAATGATAATTAAGAGTAAGTATTCAAAATTAAAATGTTATTCCATCAATTAAAGCGGGACATTTTCTTTTATTAATTATTTCCTTTCGTATGTGCAATTTTTAGTAGTGATCAGATGATCACTACTAAAATTTTTTTATTTAATTATTAACTTAAATTTTTTTTTTTATTAAAATATTATTTATTATATAATTTTTATTTAATTATTAAATTAAATAATTAAGTTTTATTTATCATCAATGGAAATAATAAACAAGAAAATTGATTAATTTAAAAAGTATGACATACTCTCTTTTATGTAGATAATTACATTAAAGAGATTAATAATATTTCGAAGATCCACAATCTTCGAAATATTATTAATCTTTTGGAGCTGGTGTAGGAAGTACAAGAAAGACTGTATATAAAATAGTAACTTACAGGAAGATGTTTGGATTATTTATTTCTATTTAATCATTGTTATTTTTTCAAGTTAAAATAAATATTTCACCGATTATTAATTTGATTTTTTATTTATTAATAAAATAGAATACAAAACACATTCGAGTATTCAGAATACGCATACTGGTATTTTAAATACGTACCCCTCCCAGTTCGTCTCACAACCTCGATTACAGTTACATTTTACATGGGTATACACGTACTTTGACTATTCTCCGTTGGAGTGCGCCGCCGTGACGATTGCTACCATAAATTTTGGTATCTGGGATAAATAATTAAAAATATAATTGTAACACCAAAGGAATTCAAATGTATTTGTTTTGTTTTTTTTTTTTATATTTTGATATTTATATTTTTGTATTTTATACAACTACACCCTCTTTATTTTCCTCTTTATTTCAGGGCAATCAGTTATTGCAGATACTCCAAATATTTATTTTAATAAATTGATAAAATCTGTTGATAAATTATTTTTTTTTATTATTTTATTTTAGTACATCCGGGTTAACTATGTTTATAGGAAAGTGAAGCGTACCAGTTAATGCTAAAGCTGTAAAGAAGATGGCGCTATCAACCCTTTCGCTATAATTAAATGAACCCTGCTGATATATTCTAATATTTTCTTAGAATTTACCAACAAATATAATTCTTAAGATTGAATTATTAACAAGCAATTCAGTTTCAATCTTGTTGGAAGATTTCTTAAAATTATCTTCCTATATTATTTTAATTTTTATTTATTTATTTAATTAAATCTCTGTGTGTATATATACATATATATCTTTTATTAAATACAACATATTTGTTATTTATTCTATAGTATTTATCAAGTAAGTTGAAATAATAATTTAAGATAATATTCATAAACCTTTCAAATGTAAGGGAATATATCAGGGCGTAAAGGTGTTTTGGAAGTAATAGACGTCTTATTCTAGTACTGGTTGCTTAGATAAGACAACAAATGGTCTTTAGCGAAATTGTGACCATAAATCTTCGATTCTAAGTATTTCCTTTACAAATATAAATGTGGACATAGTTAGTTTTAGCATGCCCTTTTTATGAGTTCTTAGATGTGAGTGCTTAGATGCTTTCCTTATCATAACGACAATTTTATTTGATTAACAAGGGAATGTTGGCAATCCGAAAATTCAGATCTCGATGAAAGAGATTGAAAGAGTAACTTGGTATAAGAATAACAGAAAATTAATTTTTTTGGAAATATCTTTTAAACAGTTCAAATTATGTTCTAAGCTGGGAACTGTACTTTGAAATCAGCCGATTCAGCCGTAAAAAATATAGTATTCTTATACACAGGTAGTTTTTTAGATCCTGTGAGTTTTATAAAAATCTGAATTTTCGGGTTGCCAGTATTCCTTTAAGATACTTTTCTATTCTTACTTGTCAATTAATACAAACAAAGGCTAGATAATTAAACATGTATCACTCATCTAATGAAAGCAATTGTATATTAGAGTAAGTATTTGTTTTGTGACTGCATTTTAAATAGTGAATGCAAATAAACACCAAAAGTTCAAAAAACGTTGATCTACCTTGTAAGTGGTTAAAATTGGATTACCTATAATTCCCCTTACATGAAAAGGCAACAACAGCGGTGCCGTTATCACCATTGGAATAATTAAACAACACACGATTTATTCTTTTAATCATCAAAAGGGTAACCTTATTGATTTGCAAAGCGAAATGCGGCGACTTTTCCGGATATCCCGGACTTTCATGTCGCCCCGGATTTAACGAATTAATTTCTATGCCAAACAAAGATCGCGAAATGATCCCGGAGCATGCTGATGTTGATTGTATGAGCAATTTTCCGCGAATATTATAGAGACATTAAGGTAATGGCGGTTGTTCCAAATTACTATTACTCTCCATCTTTGTACGTGAATGCCGTACATATGACCCGGTTTCGGCGTCCGCTACGGCATATACGCGATCATCGCATGCTCGAAAAGCTATTTTTACGGTTCTTATAATGGTAATAGTAATAACAATAATTTCGTTTATGAGTATTGTTGGCTGTGATTTATGGTAGTGATGCTTCCGGATAATTGCACACTTAGCTTTTTAATTTTGTTCATTACGTACGAAGATATTTCTGAAATTCCATTATAGGAAAAATTATTTCATCCCTTTGTCTAAGATATTGTAGGGCATCAAATTTACATAAATTAGTGAATAGACTGTTTTTGATTGAAATATAATGATTGCCCTTTATTTATAATACGTATATTTAAAAGGTGCTACGTATTGTCCAGGGACTAACGATTTCCGGAAAAGTATCACAAAGTGAATTTTGGATTTGATTAGGAATAGCGCTTGAATATATTTCGTAAATATAAATTACAACATTTTTAATATGTTATATATTGGCTTCCGTCGGTAAAATGTGAAAATCCGTGATTTTCTCAGTGTTTTCGACGTAATAGAATATTTAAAAAAATCGCAACCCCGGCAAGGAATCGAACCTGACATTTCCCGTTTGCCTAGAATATTTATTTTTATAAAAATTCAATGATTGTGATTGCAATTTATTTATTTGTACCTTTTTAATAGTTATCAGTTACCCACCAGGGCAATCACAATACTTTAATAAAATACGAAAATCGCAGCAATTTTTGATTTCGATAATGATGACGTAGCTACATAACTTTGCTAAAACAAAAATGTGACAGTTCCTATAGTTGTTGGAGCTACGGTGGTACTAATCGTATTATCACCAAGTCTTTTACTGGTTGTGTCTGCATTAGGGCGGCGTGTACATCCATCTGGTTTTGGGGAAACAACACTAATGAAATGAGGAAGTGTGTATGAAAATGACGGTAGTACCACCATATTTTGTTATCTGTACAATTTAAAGCTCATTTTGTTTCATAATGTATTATAGAATTGTATAAAATGAATGTGAAATGTATAACGAGTGTCTCGTCCAAATGTTCTTCTGGTTGCATTTCTTTGAAATTTGCTTTTGGCCTACAAGGAAATGTTCATTTAACAGATAGTGCAATTGCTTGTTTACAGATTATTTCACTCTATAAAGAACAATCTAGTGTACGTACATACGCAGCAACACTTCGTGTAGTGCGAGGTCGAACTGAGTTGCATTTCTTATCATAATAGCAGGAGTAATGGGTGGTTTTGTTATGAAGAGCCGCCTCTATTCGATTCCTAGTCGCGATTCGAATCGGTAATTATGAGTCCTCTTATTATCTACTATTCAAGTATTGTTACCTTTAACGATTTTTTGATTTAAAGAATATAGACGTATACATACTTCATTTTGTGCTTTTGAAGAAAATAATAATTAATCGAATAATAACATATAATATAGTGCTTAATTTACTTAGATTATTACCTAGGAAGAAACATTATATCTCATTTAGTATTTAATGTTGAGTAGCAGCTATTGCAGCACCTTCGTTTAAATGCGTTGTATATGATCTCTCTCAGCAAAATATAAAAAATTGAGTTACTCCGAATTGACTATTTATTACAACGTACAAGAGGTTTATCATTGTCTAATACTTTAGGTCTTTATATATTTGTAGGTGTACCAAATGTTAAGTTTCAGGCTTCATATTGTTGTTATTTACTTACATTTGCGTAGCTGGTGGTCTATCTCTCAATTTTTTTCCCAGATTCGCTTTTCTCTTTGTCTTACGAGGATAAGATGCAGTTTTGTTAAAAAAGAAAGAGTTCAAAAAGCAACATTTAAAGCGCAAAATAAACGACAGTGACTTATCGAACTTCAAAATTTCGACATGCAGCTGGACCACGGAAACGGGAGACATTTTGGGGGTATTGGAATCGGAATGTTTGTTACTTAATTTTATTTATAAAGTTTGGAACTGTATTAGAAAACAGAAAATAGATGGGATAAATTAAATTTTTAACAAAATTAATATTTTGGAATAAATTAAAGTTACCAAAAATATCGACGTATATCTGCAATAAACAATAAGTATTGTGTGTTGAGACATTTTTGGATCCTTTAATTTGAAAACAAGATTTTGAAGAACGAACGTATGACAGTGCAGGATTTTCACTGAGGACATCGCAGATATTTATTGTTTGAATAACTACAGTGAGTAGTTAAAAATTCATTCATTTGGTCAGATTAAAATCAAAAGTTGAAAACGATCAATTTTTTATATTTTAAAGAAACAGCTGTCGGTTAGGATTTGATTTAGGAAACCGTGAAACTTTTAAATTTTAAATTAAAAAGAATATAATTATTACACATTAATAAAACCAAACCCTTTTAGCATTTAAAATTGTTTAATTTTGATTCAACTAGATACAGAAAATAAAAAAATAATTAAATCGCGAAATTGATATTTCAGTTAACTATTCCTGAGTAGCCAGTTTCTTTCCAATTTCCAAAAAAATCGGGAGAAGAGACTAGCAGCCTCGCAAATGTAAAGGAAATATCACCAGCACTGTTTCGCTGTATAAGAAAAAATACACTTTTGATATAATTACCACAACCATATATTTTCCATCTTTATATGTAATACTGATTTGATTTACAGTTATATATTCCACCGTTTCCAACATATTATTTATAGGCGTACTTATCTACACTTAAGATTATGTGTATAGCTTTGTTTTATAATTTTTGTAAACTATTTTTTGCTATATTTCCAAAATTTAGTGCAGATGGACAACTAGCATCTTAAACTGTGTTCATACTATTTTTAAATCATTTCCATACTTATTACTTATAATGGGTTTATTACTTAATATCGTAACCTTAGTCACTCCAGTATTCACAAACAATTTATTCATTTCTAGTCACTTTTCCAAGATGTATAGCTCATTCTGGGCGTTTGAAATTGTTTCGCTTGAATTCTGCCCTTGTATAGATAGCAATGTACCATCCGCAACTTAAAAGTGTATTTTCTGAAACACTTTCGGTTATATCGGTAACGTGAGTCAAAACAATAGAGATCCCAACGTAGAACCCTGTGGAACACTGAAGTTGATCCGTTTCTTACTGGATGTTGCTTTACATTTATTTAAGTAATTAGTAATTTCAAAACCAAATCCATGTAGTGAATAATAAAATACCTACCTTTTACCTCAATTCCTCTAGAGTCAATAAATATCATCACGACTGTATTTTCACTATCCGTCACTTCCTTTCACTTCCTTAAAGCCAACTGTGGGGGGGATATTCTGAATTTAGACGGATACTCGATTAAAATCTATTGACCTTCAGATATTCCAATAATTACTATATCACTCCTATAATCTTCTCACTTAACGCAATTTGTTTATGATACAGTATTCTTCACTTTCTGCGTACTATTTACTTGTGTGTTAGAGTAACGACTGACATTTTTCAGGAATTGCTGATTCTTTCAAAGATTTATTGATGGTTATTGTTCAAAGCTTTCTTGCCTTTAGAATATACATCGATGTCGTTTCATAATCTATATTATACCGTCTACTGTGGAAGGGTTGAATTGAATCATTGGCACTATTCTTTAACGTTTGGTTTAGTGAAACTCGTGTCGCACTTAACCCTTAATAAAATGATTTCGGTTGCTGCTTGGTATTGTGTTGAGTGCAAGTAATGAAACATTAAGTTGTGCTAGTGGAGTAATTTATAGCAATAAGTTGCTATTAAAGCTTCCATAGGTTATTAAATTGCACCACACCGAGTATAAATATTCAAACCTATATCTTTGAGCGGTAATTGTACATCATTATATAAATAGAAGACAATATTAGGGAAGGCCTTCAAGAAATGAAAAACCCACCTCAAAATTTAATAAATATATATCCACGTTATTTTCAGTCGCTGCACATGGCAGGGCGCTGGCTCCTGCATCATTAGCTTGACATGTCGCAGAAGTATAGGAAAAAAAATCACCGTTAAACTCGCGTTTTCTCGCTGCCGCAGCTACCGCTGTCGTCGACGCTGCCTTCTTTTGCTTCATTTTCATCTTATACTTCGTCTTATTCCTTCATCGCGACCCCCCGGTGTTCAGAAGCGCGATCCGCAACCATGACTGTTCTCGGTAAGAAAGATGTCAGTCATTTATCAAGAGGAAGAGGGTTCCTCGGGGGTCTGGCGGAATCATTTTCTTCTAAGTGATATTTTCAAAGAGTGCTAATCAGTCTTATGTAACCGCCCTCTATCAATTACAAAATCAATCAGCTGAGTTTGGCAGCGCCACTTTTTCATTGTTGTTGCCCTTCTCTCTCACTTGTTCCGCATTCTAGTGCTCGTTACGAAAGAAGATGGAAAAATATGATTATGGTGATAATGATGGCAGAAAGAGACCTACTATCTTGTAAAATATAGCGTTGATTACTTTTTACGTTATTATTTTTTCGTTGAGATATTGAGTACCTTTAAACTTACACGTTCACCTAATACCTATACTATTTAATTTAAGTTTGTGAAGTTTTTTTTTTATGAGTGGAAAGCTTATTTATTCAATACAATGTAAATTATTGAACTATTGAAGGGATATTAATACATTCTCATATGTTGTAAGTATACGAGGATGGTCTGTAAAGTTTTCAGTCTAATGGAAATAAGTTATTTTTGTCAGATTCAGTTTTATTTCTCAACATAGTCTTCATGTAAGTCTGCCTAACCTTTCTCAGCAATGCTTCTACCCCTTTACGAATGCGATGACTTCCTCATTCTATGAATATCTGTCATCAGTGCTAAACTTTGAGCCTAGCAAACATAAAATATGGCCAGGGCCTTGTGAATAGGTTAGGTAATCTATCAATTCAAACCTCAATTCGTGATCATTAAAGTGTGAAACGGCGAAAAGAGCTTTCGGTTTCTTCAAATGTAACAGTTTTTCCGCAATTTCTGCTTTCTGCTTGTCAAGTAGTGATACCCTCGTTTTTTTTTTTTCACTGTGCCCTCGCAAACAGCGTCCATTTCGGCCTCGATTTGGTAGCGAATTTAATGACGACTCGATATTCGAGTTTTTCCATTTTTACAGAAACTCTAAATGGATTGAAGCAACAGTTGAACGTTCAACGCGGCTACAATTTTCGAGACAATCTTTCAACACACGCACAATTGTATTGTCACAATATTTTTGACGAGTAACGCGAGCTTCATATTCAGCTTTGACATTTTTCAAATTATCCTTCTACGACTGCTAGCCTTAAACCATTCTATCCGTTTCAAAAACATGCTTTTCACTGCAAGAAAATAATGAAATCATGCTAGTAGGAGCCATTATGACAAGTCATTACAAGATTGTGGTAAATTAATAAAAAGTAACAAAAACATATGTTAAATTTTGGTTGGTGATTAGTGAGAGATTAGAGAACGCGGTCAGTCTTATTCAACCTTCCAATTTAAGAAGGAGTAGGTACGTTAAGTGCCCGTCCATTCTAACCCATAACTTCATGTCTTGAAAATGAAAGAATTAGATATTGTGTTCTTTCAGTTATATCAGGAATGTATCATGAACATTTGGCTACTCTTACATAACACACCTTGTATAACACGCAGTCAGAAATCAAGTATTTCTTGAGAAATATCATAAAGTATATTATTATTACTATCTAAAATATTAGATTCTGTGCCTTCAATGTCTATTAAACTTCCCTCAGACTGTTAATGCTAGTTCTTTCAGGTACGTTTACATTGTTATTTAAGGATTTAGCCCAAGCTTTCATTGCCATCGTCAGCTCCATTAGAAGTTGTTAGTCTGATCAGCTTATCGTCAAGGCTAAACTCAACGACATGGCAACACCCGGAAAATTATTTTACAGTTATTACGTTGGTAGCTTATGTTATATGCTTGTAAACCAATTGTTTAGATTCATTTATTGAAGAGAATCCATTTGCTAGAAAATAAACCTTACGTTTGCGGAGATGCTTCGCAAAATTTATGTAAACTTCTGTACACTTCCCAGGAAATGAATAATAGTTGAAGTTTCTTTTTTTTACAAAGGTACTGCGCTTGTTGCTTTGTTCCTAGTATATATTAAATTACGATGAATTCTATTGGCTTGGAACTTCGATGATGTAGAACAGCATTATAGTGTTCCCTCTGAAGTTCTTCTCTACATAAGCTGGAAATGACGGGCCTGCCTCCAATTACTCTCGATTTGACTCAATAACAAACGTAATCGAAAAATAATGAACACACAGTTTGCGGACATTCCCTTAATGAGGTCCTTAAAGTACCCTCGGCGTTTGACGCTGGCGTCTTTTCAGAACAACCGTAGAAAGCTGGTAGGGGACAAGAAATGAGAAACGCACATAGATAGGTGCTAAATGTCTATGTAGAGAAATCTTTTGTATTGTGAGCGTATTGCGAATTACTGTACCTAATATGAAAAGATGTACGCGAAGAACTTCATCTGATGTAAGTGCTAAATATGCTAGCATAGAGACAAATCTCCCTTCACCTAATGATGTTATAGTGAAATGTAATTCAATAGACGATAATATAAATTCTATCAGCAGATATATATTTTTTTAAGGAAACAGAAACCGATGATTACCTAAAATGGTGGAAGTCACTGTTTTGGTTTCGTAATTTATAAAATATTCCGTTTTATTTCCTCTGGAGCTCTAACGGACCCCACTGAAAATGAATAATGTGTGGTTGTGTTTGTGTTCAAATGAAATACTTATTGAACAGAGATTGGTTAATTACTTGAATTAATTGAATATTGAAGGAACTTACTGGCACACTAGTTTATCATAATTCCATTTTGTACGGTAAGAAACCGTACATATTTTTCCATGTCTTGATACTCAAACAGATAGTGAAGTATCATACTTTTAACAATTGTAATAAAGCTTACTGACAAAGTGACAACGGCTATTATTATTTAGGTACTAACATGCTTTTCTTTATATTGAAGCCTTATAATAGGGCTGAATAAATTTAGTTCAATGCATTGTTGTAATGGATTCAATATAAACAACACAACTGAAACGAATCGATGAGATCAATTATTTACATCTATAAACATACACTGGCTGCAATTAAAAATGCACCACCACTAAATTGTTGGAATATTTCATTAACATTTTATAAATGTATTCTTAAAGGTCAACTTAAGCGATTGTTTGTTATATTGCATTGGTCTACTTTGTTTTCCAGCATTTACAAGAGCCAGAAGTTCCGATAGTTGTAATCCAAATGTACAAAAAATGAGAAACACGGCAGCAATATATCTTAAGCAATCGCAAGTGATGCTCCGCCGATGAGAACGTGCTTTGAATGTGGCCGGATTATTTCCGGGAAATTGGGCGTAGGCTTAATCGTAATTATTCGACTGTATTACGGTGCTGGAACCTGTGGATTACAAATCAATGTAAAGCACGTAGAGCAAGTTCAGGCGCACCTAGAAGAACCACCCCTGAGAAGATTTTCTTTTGAAGCGCTTGGTTGTGCAATATCGGTTTCAGTTAACAACATTTTTAGCATAACAGCGTTGGAACGCTATCGGTCGTAGAATATCATTAGCTACAGTTTGCGAACGAATAGTGCGTATGGGATTCCGTAGCTACCGGCCTCCATTGCGATTACCTTTAACACCTGACCATAGACCCGTTAGACGAACGTTCATTCCTTTCCTTTGTATTGATTTTTCTTTTATTTAAATGTTTATAAGTGGTGTAAGCATTGTTGATACTAATAAATATTATATTGCACACGTTCTTTGTGGTGGATTTTTAATTGCGGCCGATGTAATTCTCAAAACGATAATATAAGGAAATTTATTGAGAACTAAATGGAATTCTTAATGCCACTTCCGAAAGCTAAACAGCGACTCGACCCATCTACTGTAAAACTCATTTTTACATTTTGCAACGGTCTAACACTTTATTATTATTATTATTATTTCACACTATTATTCTGCAGGGTTTCTACATTTTCTATATCTCTTGATTACCTCAAACGAAACACTTTCCAGTACACAATCTAGTATTCTTCTTCTGCTGAAACATTTATAAGGACCATAACGTCCTCCCCATCTATTTGTAAACAATTGATTTAAACTATTGGTTGCTTCTATACAATGAGACAGCGACCCATCGTGCTCAAAAATAGTATCACTTTTCATCTGAACTTCTAATGTTGGTCGACACACGTAATTAAAAGAGGGCTTGAGAGTATGATGGCCTATAGTCAGATGTTTACTTTTTTGGCCATTATGTGTAAGCCTTATAAGTAAAGTTCCACACTTTCCATGCGATACATGAAGTTAGTTAAGACTAGACAGAGTCGCGTTTATTCGTCTCATGAGAATGGGTTCGTGGTGCCTACTTGTTTTCCCGAGAGTCGACAAACGCGAGTCTGTCTAGTGTCTGCTAATTTCGTGAAGCGCACGGAAAATTGAGAACTTCCTGCGGCCCAGGTACGTGCGGTTTGTTTATGAACAGAGATATTAATAAACATTCACCATTAAACAATTATAGCGGTAAATCAATGGTAAAGCTACACAATCTAGAAGATAAAAAATTGGAAATACTTAGCTTGGATTGGAACTGCAACAGGATATTAACACAGACCAAATCTTTTGATTTTCTTCAATTTATTGCCTAGCAAATTTCTAAGTTAGTTATATACATAAATAATTCCATAAAAAAGGATTTTTAGTTAAAAGAGTGGTTCCATATTGGTTCTTTATTCGTATTTAGCAAAAAAGTCCGACGCGAATGAATAATACTTTCGGCAAAGGTCGTTTTTGAAGAATCTTGATATAAACTATTGCAAAAACCTTAATAGCTGTCCCGCCTGTATATCTGTGTTTGCGTGTGTGGCACTTGCAAACAGTAGCAATAAGTAATAATATTATTATGTAAAGTATAATAAAATTAAACTAAAAATTATTCACCCTTCTCCAAGTAACGAAGTAAAGATGTGAAAAAAAAAAATGATTGCAAAACGGAACTGGAACACTTCTACTGCAATCAATAGACAGTTATTGAAATATACACAGAAATTATAAGTACGTTAAAAAATTGCATACATATTAACGATACAATAACTATATACAAATAAGGATTCGACGAATATCCATGGACCCGATGGAGCCTGCTTCTATATTTGTTCCCTTCATATATATATATTCCGGACTTTTTGGGTAGGGGTGGAGTGTGTGTGAGAGGAGAGAGAGAGTATTGATCTAGTGAGTTGCTAGCTAGCAGTAAACTTCCATTCTTTTCCTTCGGAGCCAGTAAAGCTGTATAGATTATGTAGGTGGTGGATATGAGGAGATTCGATACGAGGTGCTTCGGTACTGCACATTGTACTCCATCTCTATATACAACTACGGCTAGAGTTCCGCTCCTCGCTCCTCGGCATCCCGCCTTAACAGCCTCTATCTTTCTTTCCGTTCGACGAAACACTATCGTTTCTTCTCGTTCTCTGTCTGCTATGTTGATATAATCGTTTCGGATGTGCAACGGAGTAATGTTTTAATTAGTCTGAAACAAAATATTCAAGTTAAATTGAGCAGATTTGTGTTTACTCTCGTGGAATAGATCTTGTTTCCGCGTACGAATATAGCAATAAATTTTCTGTTAGACGAGATAGGATTGTTTATCAAACAATTCATTACTAGAGCTATAACTAAATAGATACCTAATTGCAACGCTTATAACCGTACACAAAATAGAATAAATATTTGTTATATTCCATTATGTTTAAACAACGGATAGGTATACGAGTTGGAAAAGAAGAAAAACGTCAATAATTACAGTAATCCCTCGACGGGTGAGCTTCTTGTTTATTTAGGGAAATTTGAAATGAGTCGTTCCAAATCCAAAATATACACAGAAGAAAATCGCTTGGAAAATATTACAATAGCGTTGCGTGAAAAAAATGTTTGCGGTTTCTATAACAATCGCACACATTTTTACAACAGTAGTGGGTATTAATGAGCATATGATTGCAGCAAAAATTATAAAAAAAGTCTGAGAAAATACAATAAAGTGCGTATTGACCTCTTATTCATGATTGCTAAGAGAAAATTTCCAGAAATAGTCTCTGAATTAAAATTACCCAGCCATGGCATTATATACAATTGCAAGAGATTTTTGTATCTATTTGGTACACAATTTCTGTGTTAGAAATGTAAGTCCCCAGTGGAAGCAAACAATTTTATGACATAGTACAAGAGATAATCGAAGCTAAGTTAATTAAAATACGTAATTACTTGTCAAAAGTTTAATTAGTATAATTCTATAAGAACTTTCTATCACAGATTATAACCCTAAACATCTTATTAATTAAAGACATAATTTCATGTATACCGCCGTAATAAGCTCTTTCGGATTGTTCACGCGATCTCCCTAATTTAAGTTTAGGTTTCTACCAACGGGAATGGAAGTAATGGGGCAGTGTAATTATAGAAAGTTATTACTGGAAGATACCTAACCTTACAAGTGAGAAAGGGGAAGGGAAAAGCCGCTTTAACGGGCACTATAGTTATTAGAAAAAATTAGTACCATCCAGTCATAAATGGTAAATTTATTATGTTCTCAGAACTTGAATATTTCCCTTTTTCAATATTTCTTTTAATTCATTGCATTAATAAAACAAAGTTAGTTGATGTGTGTTAATGTAATTGATCCTTTTTTGAAAACTGCATTATGATTATATTTTTTTCCTCTAAGTAAACATTATGTTTTGCAAGCCAAAATGGATGTAATAGTAATCCAAGATAAAGTAAGTTAATATCAACCTATTAATAAGTCTAACTTGTCGCGCAAAATAAAGGTACTGCAAGGATGATAGCTTCTAATACAGAAAAAGTATACTTAGTTGAAGAATATCAATATACTCCATTTTAAATACTCAATTCGAAGTTACGTAGCATTGTTATATTCAGGTAGAAGATATTGAAAACAAAATCCTGGCAAATTATTTACGATTTACATCAGTAAGTTCTAACATAGAAATTGCAAGCCGTCATTCCAATTAATTTGGATCACAATGGAAGATGCAGGCAATATATTGTACACAGGCTTGTCACAACGTTCACACTGTCTATTGGTTTTGTCTATTTTATCGACGACAAAAAGTATGTAGACTTTTCTTATTTTCAGTATGGTCTTTGATTTGAATTGCATTGGCAATTTTATCACTCTTCTTATGGCTTCTCAGATTTCTCTTGATATTCTATCGTTAAAGGCGGCGTTGAGGATGAGATTAAAACGAGGTGATAAACTAATCCTTTCACAAAATTTATTCGCAAGACGTCATTAGCAGTCATAAAACAATTGAACAGGATATAAGAACTTACATTAGCTATGTTTAAAATAAAAACAAAATTATCATTGACTGAGAAGGTTAACTAGTACAAAATGTTGCATATTTTTGGTCCAAACTCTCTAAACCTCTATTATAGAATTTTATAATCTCTGGCTTACCAGAACTTTTGTTTCTATAGCATGATGCATTGATGACATTGGTAATACAGCTTTCGATCTATTAAAAAACGAATGACACCAGCACTATTTTGCTTGTAAATCAGAATAAAGAAGATCCGACTTCTCCGGATTTAAATAAATAAATAAATAGCCGGGTAGCAATATTTTTGATTAAAGGTTTGTAGACCAGACTTTTTTTTTTGATTTGGTCCTCTGAATTTGTTTCTATTTTACAATAGAGTCTCCTGCTACTTCAATACATCTCTACGTTTCAATACTAGAATACAAATACGATGGTTGTTGTCTCAAAATTCTTTAAAACTTCTTAGGGATGGTTTCGCTTTTTCGATACCACTCCATTGTTGCTCTCTTAGATAAAGCATCGTGGTATAAAACTATTGTTTCATCCTCTATCACTATTTGGTTAATGGTCATGTTTCTGCGTTGCGCAGCCTAAGGATATCTTGGCTATATTCGAAACGCTATTTCTTCTGAGTCGCAATTTTGGGATTCATTGCGGCACGATCTTCAAAACACTTGAAATCTCTGTTTGTTCCCCTATTTCCTTAGCTCTTAGTCGTCGATCACTCGATACGAGTTCCTCGATCACTTTGACGATTTCTGATGTCACTCCTTCGCGTTGATCATCTTCAAGAGATCCTCTATCCCAATGAATCAATTTTGACCAACGATTAATTCTGGTGTACGATTGTATAGTCTTTATAAATCGCGTCAATTCACTTTTGACTTCGGATGGTGTGTTTCCTTCCAAGATGAGAAATTTTATTAGTGCACGATGTTCAATTTTGAAGATTTTGAAAATCTTCCACTCACCAGCCTACTTATGACTATGTCACTTGATTGAGCAGTGGTTATAACAGCCGAATTATTATGTTAAGTAAAGACAGGTCCCTCAATCGGTAACATTTTTTTTTGACTACCTTCACGCTAGATATCTAAGGCTCAGAATATGTGGATGTCACTTCGTATGCATATGTATCCGTTGTAGAAACATAAGATGGGAGCATTATAAAAGATCATTATTGCTGAACCATATTATGTGTTTGGTTTATTTGATCGTTAAGTTGTCTTACTGACCGAATTTCTTCCTTATTGAAACGTAGCTAGTACCACGATTTCATATGAAAATGGACGTCTAGTGCAAGAGGCAAATAAATGCTCGCGATTCAATATAGTCCATATATTTTATTTCTATGTTGCTCGTTAATACGTGCAGTTATTCTACTTATCATATTCGCAGTAAACGCAAATATAGTGCATCTGCATTATTTCCTTTTACGGTACTTTTCAAAGAAGGAAGATGGCTTCCAATAATATTATGACGAGACGTTGAAGCTTGGGGTCTAACGGATGACCGTTGGAATCTATTTTTATTATAATACGGTTTACTAACCCTAGAAACTTATTCAATTGCTTTTTCCTTTGTTACATAACGACTTTATAGGATACCTACTTCCGGTATTTGAACTATATTTTCTTCTGTTTCAGGTTCTCTATCTTCACTACCTTTGCTGCTAGTGATGAGTTGTTTCCCCAAAGTCGTTTTATTAGAGCTAAAAATATCAAAAAGCTTCTCTTAATTAAGAATAGGCTATATACTTGTTAATGCTGTCAAACATTAAAATTTTAAGAATTATTATTCTTATGATATCGTTGCTCGACACCAAATATTTAATTTCAAATAAAGTAATAGCTCTTATCTGTTGACTGTATAAACTCACAATACATAAAAGGGGGTTGTTCGCTTTCTGATGTCTTCATTCCAATACAGTGCACGAGTATCAACCGCCTCTAACCCAAGTGAAATATTACGATACTTCAAATACATTATATGTGCGCTACGCGCATATTGGGTAATACGTAAATATTATTCAGGACCGAAAATATAATCACCATAACACCTTTTAACGTACAATGCGCGTACATATTTTATTGCGGTGCATATAAAAAGATTTCTACTCTCAAAGGCATTCAGTATGATTAATTGTTGTTTGATATTTTCACGTAGACATAAATTGTCTATTTTACGTGCAAGTGAATGGATCGTTGGGAAATAAGTTTTGCGGCTGTGTTTTAACCTCTACGATAAAGGTCAAAATGTTTCGTTATCCTTTGTGCAATGGTGATTTATCTCGGAATAAATTAATATCAATCATCCTTTCCGTAAGTTACGCGGCTTTCAGCTAATGCTACTGTCTTATGAAATATTTAAATTTATATGTATAAGCGTTTTGCATACTAAATATTAATCTAAGAAAAGTTGAGAAGGTAATTGCGAAAATAATCGTGGTATCAATAAGAAACAACGGAATTATATTGCCATTTGCGAGACGCTGTAAGCTTGTTACAGTAATAAAATAATGAAAATGTCCCCCAATTAGCTGACTTTCTAAAACTCTACCAATAGTAACTGCAACCCACGATGATTTCGTTTTGTAGGTTAACCGTTTTATGTATTCTCTAGAGTTGAGTACCTAATATTCGTAGGACGAGTTTGCTTTGCAATCTTTGAAGTTGAAATTATAATATGAAAGTGTACGTAGCAGGTTTTTTCATTTTATCTTGACCACTAATTATTTTCGTTTATATTAGACACACAAAAAAAAAGGGTCTAAAAAAGTGATAGCGTTTTATCTCTACCGAACGAAAATTTGATAACTATTAGAATTGTATGTACGGGGCGCGACCAACAGAACATAGTTTTGCTCTTTTAGCTAACAACTAAGCCTGCAGAAACGAATTGCGATTCACGAAATTAGCAGAGACTAGACAGGCTCGTGTTTATTCGTCTCATGAGAATGGGTTCGTGTTGCCTACTGGTTTCCCCGAATTTCGTGAAGGACACGGAAAGTATACTCGTTTCTGCAGGCTTACTAACAACGGAAAAGTATCGACAAGCTCCGCACCGCACAAGTTTAATTAAGGAATCCGGGACGGATACGAGGATCCACATTCTTTAACTTAAGAAACAATTATTTCAAAAAATGACCAGAAATCCATTAAACATGATTTCGCAAAGTAAGGGCATTTAAATAGTCAATTTTCCATTTGAATTGGTAATCTTGGGATTATTCAAAGGCCCCGATTTAGCACTATTAGTTTGCTTCTAAATAGGTTTCTTGAAAACGAAGTAAGTTTCGCTTGCAATTTAATTCTCATTAACAAATCAGTGAGAAAATGCATGGGTGAAACTAATAATTGGAGCGAAACAAATAATAACGTCTACACAAAGCTAAAGAAGTTGTACATAGACAACAATGGAGGTAACTTTGAGCAGTTTCTTTAAGTGTAAGTAATGGATAAGTTTTTGTCAAATACGTATGTTTTTGCATCTATTTCCTATCGATTATATATTTTACGTTTTTTAGTAAAACGGGGTCGCCAATTGTTTAAAATAGTCTCACATATCATTATATATTTGGAATTAGATCAATTGTTGCCTAAAAACAAAAGAATATACAGGTGTCCTAATGAAAAACGCAAATATATATTTTGTTAGGTGCGCCTTCTGCACGCACTGGTAGTTATCACATCGAAATAAATCACTGTAACTTCTATTCTTGTTGCCGAAATAAGTAGCGATTAAAATAAAAGATACGTATTGATGTATTCTTTGTTCGATTGAAATATGCTTGTTTGGATAGGATATAATAAGTGAATATATGTAGAATGTAATAAATGTACACAGAATTACGCCACACCTTTAAATTTTGCTTGGAACGGCAACTGTGCCTAGCGTTGAATCCCGATTTTCTTTGTGGCACCATAACAGTAGGCTAGGGTGCTTTGGAGATCTGGAGAATAGGCCATCGAAGAGTGCATTTCTCGCCGGTATAGTGCACCTACAGTCGGTGTAATGGTTTGGGCCCTATTACTGCGGTTTTCAGGTCACTATTAATGCTAATTCGTTGCACCGCACGGCTGCCGGTTACATACAAGGTGTTCTAGAGCCCGTGGAATTACCCTATTTGCAGACCGGGTTGTTCGAACAAGATAATATTGGGCCTCATTACATCTTGACTAATTGATTTCTTGACCGAAAACAATGTAAATCTGCCTCCGTGACTCAAGACTCTTGCCAATAGAGCACGTATGGATATCATCAGACGCCGGCTCTTGCGAAATCCCGCCTATCAACTGAGTTATAGCACTAAGCCAATACAGCGGCAAGAAATGCTCCAAGAAACAACATCTACCCTAATGCATTGAATGCCTAATCGGGTTACTGAATGTATTCAAGAAAGAGGTGGTTCTATTCATTATTAAGTATTATAAAATATTTATTTATTATTTACTTTTAAGACTAAACGTGCTCTGGGCTTAGACCATGTAATTGTTTTCGATTAATTAGTTGAGTCTAAATATTGCTAGTTGTCGGTACCATCCCAACTCTAAAAACTATAGGAAATTTAAGTGACAATTGGAATTAATCTACATACAGAGAGAGTCGCTTGGTAAATCAACAAACACTTTTTTAAAGATTTTCTGTTTGCATTAGTAACAATACTAGGTAGTTTAGCAGTTACAGCAATATAAACTTAATTTATGTTCCAGTTATCTTTTTTGTCGGAAGAACAAATAACACAGGATGACATGACAATTGTTCTAATGGTAATGTATTCTTCGTTGATGGAACTAAAATTTATCGTAAGTTTAACAAAAATAAGTTTCCAATTTTTTACATTTCTATGCACAACTGTGTCACGGCTAGACAATCGTAAGAATGTTTGGCACAAGAGATAATATTATGTCCAATCGCTATTAATCATGGGGTGGCGATTCATCGTGGATTTTATTTGGAGTATGTGACTAGTCTGTTCCTGTACTGGTTAATATGTGTTTTGTGTAAATGGTGAAAATGTGTGATAATGTAAAACAATTGTTATAAATAAAGACTTAAAATTTTTAGGTCTTATTATATTTACTATACAGTGATGCTTATATATTCTTGTATTTAAGAAAATATTTTTAATTTTTAACTGAAGTTGAATGCAGCACTGCGTAGCTGAGAAATTTATATATATTCTTCTTCCTTTCTACCCTAAGGTGTAAGGTGGCTGAGAAATAATTATGAATATATTGCACATGGACATTTTCCGTTACATGGAGGAGGAAGATGGAAATACGTTTCATTCACGTGAATATCGTTTTTAAATAAATACAACGAAATGTTGTTCTTATGTCTTTTATGTAATACTTTTTGATATATCTGGATTGAAAGTGCACCTGCTGAGCACATACGTATTTTATTGTTGCTAAGAAAGAGAACATTTTTGACATAAATACGAAGAATTCTACAGGTCAACACTTACTGCAGCGCTATAGATGAAGTTTAAAATTTAATATACTGGTATTAGTAAGGTGCTTGGCACATACTCGCTGGAAAAACAGTCCTTATTAGTATATACTAGATTCTTCATTCCAAACCATAAAGATTTGGAATGAAGAAATTATATGGTTATACAAGGGATACCAAAGGGATACCCAATAATAAAAAAGCAGTACTTTCTCCTGTAACTTACATCCGGTAGTAAAGTGCATCGTTTCATATTCTAATCATTCGCAATTAACAGGTTGTATCTAGTACGAAAACACTTACGAAGAAATAACTTTTCTATTGACAATATCGTCAGAATAGATATTTACATAGGTAAAATCCTGTAATTTAATCGTATATCACAAATAACCTATATTTTGGTAAATAACTGCAGTTTATTTTTTCACCAAGTGAATAAGTTGCAAACAATTGAAAAGAGATGATCCCGTTTTGAATTAAATTTTTTTTATTTCAGATTCAAATTAGTCCATTTTCTATAACTACGCAGTGATATTTTGAATTATGTTTCAAATGTGTTCTAATGACGTGACTAACAAGATAAAATATTAACAACGCAGGTTTCTTTTTCAACTATACAATTCAGTGAGTTACTGCTTTAGTAAATCGATTTTGGGCGAAGCCGTGCATGGTTAAAAATTTGTTTAGGTTAAGCATTGACAACTATTACACATATTTACATATTAAGATGACATTTTAATTTCATTGTTGTTTTGGAATAAATGTGTTCATATAATTCTCCACAAGAATTTATTTAATTTCTTCTACAAAGTCAATGTTTTTTTTGTGTAGATACAAATATGCGGTTTACTTGGTTCTCTATTTTTAGCATTTACCACATGCGGTTTGTAATGTTCTAGAGTGTCTGAACACGTCAACATTGTGGGGTAAGCTAATGAAGTGAAATTTATTCACACGCGCACATACAACACCTAAACGAACACTTTTCGATTCCTTTGACATGTATTAATTGTTTCGTGCGTGTGTAGTTTATCCTAAACTGCACGCTAAGCGTATATATCGATATTAGTAACCACTTTACCGCCAATTATACGTAACTACGTAACTAGGTAACTTTGTATGGAATCACTTATGATGTTCTTTAGTTACAACAGCTGAGACAGAGTAACCACCAGTGTCAATGGTGTCCGCGTGTACATAGCACACAAGGCACATACATGACCCAACGTTACTTATAACGCTCATTATAAATTTAATTCACGTGCTCGAAAAGAAACTACGTCTAGCACCTTGTTAAAGGAAAGGTCTAACCTCTTCGGTGATGTCTTTGTGGTGTGTGTGTTCTCGTACATTTTCCTAGCCGTTCGTGTAGCGTACATTGGCAGGCGTTTCTCGCTGTGCAATTTGCATGGAAGGTCCTGTGAAGTGGAGGAATCGAGGCAATTACGTTTCAATACATTAGCCGCAACACGCTCGTTTATTTTAGTTATTAGATGTAATTTGTTTGTAATTTTTGTTGCTTTTGCGGGCATGTTTTGCTACTACGTTTATAGACTGCGGTCGTATATGCAAATTTTAAGTACTACAGTTTTGTTCTCATATCTATATCATTTGAAGCGAGAGTAGTAATCAACAGTGCTTTATTTGATGTTTTATGTTAAAATAGTTATATACTCGAAAATTTATTCATTTTGAGGATTTGAACTTGATTACCTTTTGTCTTATAGCTTTTGTATTACATTAAAAGAGAATAACTAATTTCTGGAAATACAACCCATTGAAATTTACGTACTTTTGCCAAACTTGTGGCATTATGGTAATTGTGGATGGTGTAAATTTATTCATACTGCCAAATAAAGAGAACAAATTCAGAATTGGTACTCAAAGATATTATTTTGAAGTTAGTGAACCAATTTTAAATGTTCTTGCGAACGAATTTGCTAAACGTACTTGCTGAACCTTCGTCCCGTCGAGATTTTTTAAGTTCAGTCTTTCTTATGTGATGAAACTACCAGTAATATTTCCGTGGGAAAGGGGCAAATATTTTTTATAATCCATGATGATGGTTTCCTTTCCAGCAAAATGAATATCTTTCAAAAATCGAGAACATCGAGGAATTCTGTAAATTTGAGCTTGGGTGTACTTTGGGTCTTTTTAGCTTTTCCTGTGCTCGACGTTATTTCTTTTCTCGAACAATAGTAGTGCAAGAAACGTGAGTGGACGCCCCCATCAAGGTTTCAAGGGCACTGGGTGGGGCGAAGTGTCATGGTCGACCACTTTTTGGTAAGTTTTGTTCATAAACAAGTGTACAACTTGCCGTTTAGGCATTTTGCCAAGTACATTATAAATATGTTACGTAATTCTAATTTGTGAGGTATTTTGCAATAACTTGAAGAAGAAACACGTGATCCAAATAAACAAGGTAACCACGGTAATGGCTGCCCATAGTTCACTCTCAAATCTCAAAGTTGTTTCTCAAATATTTGCAAAAAGATTTTATTCCAAAACTTCGTTTTACCTGGTATATGAAACTTTTTGTTTGGGTTTTTGGTTGGTTTGACGAAGCGAAGAGAGAAGCAATCAAAAAGATATCGCTTTTAAACTGAATACCGCCACCATGACAATGTTAATTTTAAAGGATACACATTGTTTATGATAAACATTTCCATTTTTGTACCTCGGGGGATACTTTTATTCGCCACAAAGTTAACGAAGAAATTCATAAAGATTACGTAGTTCTTACTTTTAAGCACGGAGGTGGTAGCATTATGATACAGTGGTGCATGTCATCACAGGATTTTGGGGAAATGTTTGTCACCACCGCATGAATATAAAAGAACATAAAAGTTCTAGATGCAACATTGAGGCCATCATATGCAAAACTAGTTTCAGAGGAGCTTTGAGAAAACATTTTCTCGAAAAACCTTCCCTGGTAAATAGAGCGAAAAAAATATGTAGCGGATACACGAAAATGTATTCAATTTTTCCGATTGATATGCCTAGTATTAATGGAATATTTATAGCACTTTCTGAAAACTTAATCAAAAGTTCATAAGCGGCCTTCAAAAACAGAACTTGATGCAAAAATAAACGAAGTATGGAAAAGTAGTTCACCGGCACATTGCGAAATTAGCGAGTACAATGCCTAAACATACACGGGCAGTCATCAAATTCTTAGATCATATAAAATATCAATTTATATGTAGAATTTTATGATGTAGTCATTATTACGAATATATTTCAATAATGCTTTAGTCACACCAAGTTTAAGGTGTGTTTAACCCTTTCGAGCCTATTGGGTCATATGTAACCCAGCAACATACCTCTATGCAAAACATGTTTCACTCCTTTCCATTTAAAATGATATACTACATTTGATTTTTTTTTCAATAAAGTTGCATTTCGACGACTAATGGGTTATATTTTTCCCACTAAAAAAGTCTGACTGGGATATATATATCCCATACAAAATGGCGGACTTTTTTTTCGAATAACATTTTAAGGTGTTTATTTCACTTACCTTCATCTTGTTGTTGTTTAAAAAAATTACAATCTAATCAGGATTTAATAATAAAAAATCCGGCTCGAAAGGGTTAAGGTGATCAAGGTTGTAAATAATGTCTATAACATTTAGTAATTATAATTTCGTTAGTACTGTTATCGTTAAACAGACGAGAGAGCTAAAACAACCAGGAATATTCCTGGTTGTTTTAGCCGTTCTTTATACACACTTTGCATTTGTCGTATTTTCGAGTGGATGAAGTTCGAGCCGTTTGATTAAATTACTTTACGGTAATTGCGATGTAATTTCTTGGAAAGATCGACAACCCTAGACAATACGAGTATCCGTTTTATTCACATTTTGTATTGAAATTGTATCTGTCAGTTTACTAACTCTCTCGCTGCTTTTTTCTCTCCCTTCTTAATGCAAAATAATTAATCCATCATGCTGTATTTGACACCGTCCCTTTGTACCACTTGACTTCTTAATTATCGCCCGTGATTGATAGATTCGTAATCAAGGAATTAATTGGACGCTATTTTTAATACCAGCCTCAACTACATCTACATATTTATTCCGAAACGAACGATCGTTGCCAGGAGCCGCACATTTCGTTGCGGAATTGATAGCGTCGTGTAGTTAGCGCAATGTTCCTTGCGAAGCTCTAATAATAATAAATTCATTATCAGTTAATTGAGATCCCGATCGTGTTGAAGTCGTTACAAGGGTCACGGAATGTTTTCGCAAATTGATGCAAAATTGTAACGGCTACCGTTTGCATCAAATTATCAATATACTCGGAGTAATTTTCATGAAACGTAAATAGTTTTGATTGAAAATTCTAGAAAAACACAGGAATTACTTGAAGTCTCCTTTGATAAACAAAAGTTGGATTGCATTCTTTTATGAAGCATTAAGATGGACAAAGACATTTTATCGATCGCAGAAAATAAGTTTGGAGGCCGAGTGGAGCAAAAGGGAAGAATTATGTAACATGACAATTAAGCATATTAAATATAGCGAAAGGCACGATTGTAAGTTGGTCTTCGAAAAATGGTTAAATATTTCACAGTACAAGATCCAAGTGGTTGCACTCGCAGATCGTACTTTGGCCATACTTCTGGCAAGGAAGTATGTATGTTGAAAAATCATTTGCAAAATTGGTGACCGTTTCAGCCAATTGCGATTCGCAACAACAACCAGCGTGAGACCTTTCTGGAATTTTTTTTGATCCGTAACTAATTTAACTTAATGTCGGACTCTTGACTTAATTCTTGGACCTTCTTTTCTTGAAAGGATACCGCAAGCTGTTAATCCCTTTCTCCAGTGGAACGCGAACTATGAATCAAGGTGGAGCCATGGCGGGAAGCACTTTACCGTCTTTAAGCTAACTTTACTTTTATGAAGATTTCAGCAAAAACATTGTAGCACTTCATCGCTTATTTGTTTAGTATGCAGAAGTGTTGACGAATGATTGTTAGGAGTTAGTAAGCAATAAATATGTAAATAAATTCAAACATTAGTATTTACGAAATGTTAAATAAAGCAGCCTGTATATTTTTATTGTAGAAGATGTAATATTAAGTTCTTTGTCAAATAATATTAGCTTTCTTCATACCTAAAATGAAGACTTCCGCAATTATTGGAAGAAAGTTTACACATTTTAAATCCGTTTAGTTTCTGATATACGGATAACGTAGGATAATCCTGCTACACCCTATTTTTGTATGACGCTAGCCTATTTACCCCCTCATTTTACATCCTTAAATAATCCTATTCTACTTGAATTGCAGGATTTTTTTTGAGGAACAGGACTTTCGAAGAAGTCCAATATTGAATAGAATCCAAGAATCTGGAGTAGCATATTACTAAAATACTTTCTTATTAAGTATTACAAATTCATGACAATCATAAAGCATGACAATCTTATCAAATAAGTATAATTTAAATTTTAGAAAGGTTGAGGAGATTATTTTGAGGTAAT
Source organism: Oryctes borbonicus (assembly GCA_902654985.2). NCBI lineage: Eukaryota > Metazoa > Arthropoda > Insecta > Coleoptera > Scarabaeidae > Oryctes > Oryctes borbonicus. The sequence goes on from LR736857.1 coordinate 12,033,813, forward strand.
GCTTTACAGGGCTGCGTACATAAATTACATTTCACATTTACAGTAATGGTAATGATTCTATCGCTTTGTACGATAGTAAACAACATTAGCGATCAAAGTTTATGGGCGACAGTGTAGCTTAATATTGCAGGCTCGTTTTACTTAAAAAAAATAAACGTGTTTTCTAGAGGAAAATGAGCAAGACGATGTAATATCCAGTAATATTCTATTACATCTCATTAGTACGTATTTATATATGCACAAGTTCCATTTACATCTATACATAGTTACAGGTATTAAGTAGAGAGAAAACTTTCCGTTCTTACCGCTGAGATTCTAATGTTTTCGTGTCTATTTTAAGTATGCATTAACGTTCATGATATGTATTGCGTGGCTCCGAGCTTCGGAATAAATTGAGCATTTGTTTCCTTTAAAATATTTATTACGATCTTCAAAATGGTTAAAGTAATTCCGAGCTTCCTGCATTATTCGTATCCATTTTAATGCATAAAGTTGTAGGTGAATATATTTAGCATACACTTATTGTATACTCCGACGATAGTAAATGCTCATGTACATGTGTATGTAAATGTGAGTGCATATTTCTACCATACAAAGCTAATTTATAATGGTAATTAATTATAATAAAGTTTTCAAAATAGCGGGTAAAACTGGTTCAGATTAAAAGTTACTGAATGGGTAGACATATTCAACTAAGGCAAAATATGCGTTCGTAATTGACTACGTGCACATTCTGTTTTCTTTTAGTCTCAATCATGGGTTTCGAGCCAATAATCGTAAACCGAATGGCTACTACGTACCTCATATTTTGATGTGCATTGATATTAGTAATTTCGTTTTATTACGTTTAAAATCCAATGAAATTGGAAGAAATGTAGGTAAGTTAGCAAAATACTAAAACAAGTTGAGAGAATGATTGGCAGGGAAATGCGACTTGAGGTTTTAAACAGGAAAAGATTGTTGCAAGGCATGCATTATTCTTCTTCGGAAAACACTGGTCATTAAAGTGGAAAACTATAGTGGTTTTTTGAATTATATTTGCACCACTAATTCATTATGAATCATAAATAAACGCATAAAATATTAATCATATGATTTTTTTCAAACTAGTGCTATGTGTGTACCTGATTTTAACAATAGAAATGTATATGAAGGTTATTCAGTATTTAACAATAATGATAATAATAAACGCATTAAGGGCATGGAAAAAAAGGAAAAAAAAGGAACAAAATACAAGAACAACAACGCGAAAAATATGAAAGAAAATCAAAAAACCTTGCCAAAAGTTGCTGCATGAGTTAAGTTAGTTGATACTGACGGAAATTCCTGGTTTTCATGCGAAACCTAAGGCAAACCAAACTAAATTGTAATTGTACAAAAAAACTATACAGGGTGAGTCAGGAAGAACGGGCCATTGTGAAGTCATCATGATAAACTTTGTGGAATGGTATATTGAAGAATGAATTCGATTATCGATAATAACAAAGCTATCACTGTAAGTGATTTTACACTATAACAATGTAATGTATAGGGTGAATCGGGAGGAACGGATCAAAATCCAGGAATGCATTGTGCACGTGAAAATAATATAAAGAAACTTATATGTTCTTATTTGATTTTCCAACTTGATTTGGAATTTGTCTTCAAGTTACATAAATTTAACTGGCGCTCTTCTAAATGATCTAAATTTTCTCTTTTCTCAAAAAATATGTGTAGGAGTGCGCCACTGTAACTAAAAAAACGCCTAAATGCAGTGGAGTGAGCCGAAAGATATTATGGACGTCAGTTCTGTACGTAATCTTTTGTAGTAAATATGGCTGATATATCAACGAGAAAATATTAAAACCAAGATTATGTGCAGACTTCTTCGCCTCTGTTTCTGGTGGTTGAATATAAATCGCATACAGAACCTTTGTACAAGCTGTACCCGACGGTTATCAATGCTATCCAGGGATGGCCCATATATAATACTACAATAATTTAAATGTGATATAACACACGTTTCGTACAGCAAAGTGTTGGTATGTGCTGCAAAAAGCTCGTCCTATACAATTGTTAACATGCACTTAAAAATGTTGCCAAGCAGTATAAAACATGATTTGGCAGGATTAAGTCTCGGTGAGTGAGCACCAGAGACCCTGAAAATATTCTTCAAGTCATTATTAATGCTAGTTATTGCGTTACTTTATTTAATAATATTAAAGGGTGGAAATAAAAAAGGTCTTACTTAAATTCCTTAAATTTTTCATTTACATATTTACAATTTAGTTGCTTCATTACAGCTAGAGCGCGTTATTACTACAACAATACGTAACTGCTGAAGATGAAAGTATAGCTATAGAAGAACGTATGATACGTATGATAACATTTACTGTGCTGCACCAAAAGTAATATTGTGTTATTGTTACCATTCTTAAATTTATGTATTTTGCCGTTTTAACTGCCTGATGGCGATTCTGCGTTATACGTTTGTTCATAATATGTGCGCCAGAGTAACCTAACAACCATTCTGTTTCAGACTTGAATATAGAGGATTGATAAAAGATGTGAGCATTTGGAATGGCAACGTACACCCTGGCTGTTTAACTCTTCAATGAATTAAGAATATGTAATTTTTCTGTTTTTCTGTTGGTCAACATTTAATAAATTCGTAAACATGACATATATATATAATATTCATGGCAGCCATTCTGACCTAGTGTACCTGACAGTTTCGACATAATCATCTCCTTGGAAGCGAAAGATATTTTTGGTGTGTTTGGGAAAGGATAAGGATGTTACTTGGTTTAATTCAGATAGTAAACTGTAGATCTGAATGGAGAAATTATGAGATGGGACAAATAAGTTTTGAGAAGACATATTTCAAAATTCATCAATAGTCACTTACTAAATTAATCTGCATCTTCGAGCAACAAAATTATGGATCTGAGGAAAGAAAATACTTGGTTTTGAATCGGGAGCATCTTTGAGGTAAAATCTTGCAAAACGGACACCGAAGTACATCTTTTCACTTAAGAACTACACCTGAACCATACCTGAGCAGATATAGAATTCATTATTTGGCCAAATAAATGCAAATAAATTCAAAGAACTCAAATATATAAATTCCGTATATGAAACAGCATATACTCTATTAGTTTTAGGTAGACCTACACTGCAAGTCCCTCTGACCATTCGGTACTGCGTTAATTATGAAAGCTTTAACATATCGTATAAATTCTTCCGGATTTATTAGTGTCAAACTATTATAAATGAATTTGTTCTACATTCTGATTCTATCTCAGTTCTACTTTATAGTTTTATTTTTAGTTATTAAATTCACTGCCACGTCTACAATTAATCATCTTAACCTGCAACAACCAAACGTTCATGTAAGTTAAACGATAGAGATAGGATGGTTTTAATTGGCAGATCTTTACTTTGGTATGCCTAGGTTAACATACATCTCACGCGTCTTACTTCCAATACGCGAGGTTTCCGATAATATGCAAATTTCATTACACTGTTTTTAATATTAACTAAGTGGCAAGCAGTCGCTTTGGGTCCACTATCTACAGCACCAACTTACGGTGCGCGATAAGAAAAAGCGGCGGCGCTCGCTCCTAGCGGAGAACATATTAAATTAATTTTCACCATGTTTGAAATTGTGCCTCCGAGGATATTGGTTTTCTATATAGATTTCGAGATTGTAATCGATTTACTGCATATTAAAGCGTGTTAGTATTAATAAGCTGTGTGTGTGTACCTTCTTTTTCGGGCAAAAGATTTACTAGCTTAATGTCTACCGTGCGACCGGCGTAGCAATGACGCAAGAGAATGGATTTTCTATGAAAATTTCAGCGTAATGTAAACGAACGAAGGTAAGCATATCTTCATGATTATAAATTGCAGCAATTTTAAAATATTTAAAGGCAGCTTCTATGTTGGTTTTGTAACTTTTCATTTGGAAGTGATATATATTCAAAACGATACGACTTTTTATTTAATACATTGAATTCAGGCGATGCTTAACATTACATTGCTTGCAATAAAATTTTTCCACAGTACCCTTCAATTCAGTACAAAGTATTAGAATATTAGGTCTTTTTATTAACAAGTTCCGTTAAGATAAAATACAAGCTGCAAAATAGTTTTAAAAAATGGGGAAGAGCGAACTCCATGTTGTTATAAATATTTGCAGAAGAATGGTTTAACGCAACGATAAATTCATGAAGATGTGGTTAGTATGCTTAAGGATGATGCTCCTGCATATCAGGTGGTTAAGAATTGGTCTTCGGAGTTTCGATGTGTTAGAACAACTGGCGAATATACAGAAGGTGCTGGTTGGCTCGATTAAAGAAGATCGTCGATTAACTGTTAGACGTAGCACGGGTATTAGACCTTTCGAACGGTACAACTGTAGCAATAAACAATGACTATTTGGGATTTCATAAGGTGTCTGTAGGATGGGTACCTGGAATGTTAAGTCCCGAACAAAAAGACTGAAGTGGTAACTCTCAGAAGTAAATTAACAGTGATTCAAAAACTTTTTTGGATCGGTTTGTGACAGTTGACGGAACGTTGGTTCACCACTTAGATTCCGATTCTAAATGACAAAGTAAGGAGGATCTTCATCATCTCGCAAGTTTAGGATTCAACCCTCGTTAGGTAAGATCTCGGCTACCTTTTCTTGAGATGCTGGGAGAATTTTATTAATTAATTACCTGGAACGTAGCCAAACAATCACGGATCAATATTATCCCACATTAATTAATCAACTTCGTAATTGTATTGAAGCAAAAAGAAGAGGAAAGTTGTATTCTTCTACTCTTTCTATTCTGTAATATATATATTTATCTAATTCGCATTTACTATATTCACACCACCTAGCTCCTGGCGATTTGTACTTGTTTCTAAGATTAAAAGAAAGTCTTCGGAAACCAAATTTGACAATAACGACGACGCTATGACAGCAGTTTAAGAATTTTTCCTTATTCAGAACAGACAGTTCTTTTGTTAAGGTGTAAATAGGTGGAATAAATGTCTTCAAGTGCACGGTGATTATCTATAACGCCGTTCGTCGTTCGCCATTAGTTTTGGGCAAGTCGCCAGAAATATCTTAATTCTACCTAATATACAAGTCCATGATTATTTCCAACACAACGTTAAAGTTACACTAATGTTAGAGGCAATATGAATACCTTTTGTTCTATGTGTACCTTTTTCTATAAAGTATCTACATGTAGACGACCCAACAAAGCGATTTAAAAGATATATAATTTTTCCGATGCTTTTATCTTTCAAAATTTTCGATTTTAGTATTTTCTGAGATTCACGTATGTATTACTGTCATAGGTAAAAAAAATGCAATCAGTAGTGTTCACAGCTCCTAGAGATGCAAACCGGTGCACAGGTTCGCTTTCGCACGAAAACTATAAAATTGTATGTAATTTTTTGTGTCGCGACGGCCCAATGGGTGTGGGGCGTTTAAAGTTCGTCATAACCCCAGGAGCCTTTGTGAGTAAATTGTATGTGCAAAGTGCTCCATGGCTTTGTTAATACCATGCAGAATAACAGAAACAAACAACATTTTCGAAACAAAGTTCTGATGGTGGAGGATTGAGATCCTCTCTGGACAAACCTTATACAACGATCACTTTAGATTTGTTGTTATTTTGGCATATGTCGGAGATTGACGGATTAGTTGAGGGTTGGAAGGTTTTGTTCAAGAAACCGTTAACTTCTACGGCATATCTATCTGAGAGTTGCTCAGCAATATGCATTAGCCTAGTTCACATATCGTAATTAAATGTTCAGATCACCCAAAGTGCATATGTTTTTCCGTACCTTAATAGACTAATAACGTGATGTACTAATAAGTTACTTTTAATCTGGGTGTTGGGTGATGAGGATATTAAGGGCAATATAGCCGCCGACGAGCTAGTCAAGGAGGGTACTAAAAGACAATTTATAGGACTAGAACCCGTATGTGGAATCAGTTAAATACAGAACATGTAAAGAAATAGTACTGAAAGTCAACTACAAAGTAAAGGAGGAAATAGCAAAAAAAAGATCAGAATCATTACGGGTTTAGTGACTGGGCAGTGCCTCCTGAAAGAGCATCTATATTAACATGGGTCGCTTGGTGTAGAAGATGTGAATTACAAGAGGAAACGAGGAGTTTGCATGTAATCTGCATACTTGAGTGGAAATGAGAGTTCTACTGGGGCCGGCACAAAGAGTATTAAGCTCAAGTGCCTGGACTACTGGTGGCCAAACCGAAACTATGAAATGATGAGTGAACGTGATTGTAAGATAACCATCCTCTTGGCAAAGTAAATCATTTATATTGCTGGTTCGCGTAACATGCATGTCTGCCTTTCTTTGGAGTGTATTCTTGATCATTGGAATTCACTGCAGGAACAGGTCTTAACACGTGGACTTTGGTTGATGTTACTCAACAGCAACCAATTGCAAAGCAGTAAATTATAAATTTACTGCTATCAGCGTTCGTTGTCGAGCACTAAGTTTGCGAAGAATTGCCAGGAGGATATTTGATTCTCAAGAATTAAGGCAAATGCCAAACTACTTTTCAGGGTTCATCCCGTTATAACCATGAAAGTTAACAATTTCCCGTACCGTCTCGTATATATCTATTCAAGGATTAGAAGAATTATATTCATAATGATTTTAAAGTACGCAGCTGGTATATCTTGCTTCTACTGAATCTATTAAGCTAATCTTACTCAAGAAATATATCCCACGTAACGAAAGCTAATAGGTCAAGTTAATAAATATGAATAAAATAGTAAAAATGATTTGGGTAAATGTTCCAAAGAAAAGAGGAATTTCTCCACCTACAGTGAAATTCTCGGCCTCTTCCAGCCAATATGTTATTCCAGGTTTGTGTTTGCGTTTCAATTTAACCAAATTACGAGCGAAAAAATCCATTACTCGCTTGATTAATCCACCTTATTTATTTCAAATTATTCTGCATAGCCGATGTCATAAAGGTGCTCCTGCTTTGAATTTCAAATCGCGCTGATTTGTATTCGATATTCAAATATGGATTTGACTCGCCGTCGTATGCTCAACAGCCGAGCTATATAGGCTACTACATCGCTCGCAGTCGATCTGCAGCGATCGCTTTAAAATCTGCACCGATCGGGTAAAATACGCATTTTTGTCGATCGCCCGCCGACAAATACTTAAAACCGGGCGGAGCAATATTTTATTGCCCACTGCGGTGGTTTGCAGTGCTGCATTTGTGCAATGGATGGTGATTAAGGATACGGGAACGTCATAAAAAGCTTTCGAGCAAATGTAGGGACGTTGTGATTGGCGCATGACGTTAACGTTTAGCTCGAGTTTGTTTACTTTTCTCTTTGTTGAAGTTGATTTCCGGTGGCATATGCATACATACCGGGGAAATGCACAATTTCTACTACTCAAACGTAATACAAAATTTAGATAATTAGCAAATCTCGTTTTGTGTAATATTTGTATATGGGTATTGGGTATCTGAGTTTATACAGTAGTTGGTTGCTAGTTATGAAGTAGCAAATGAGAAAGTATATATTAATACACATACAATGCATCATATAATGTGGAAATCTTCGTAACGGTATTAACAGACATTTCGAAATATACCGTCAACCAACAAATAAAATTTAAATCTGCGATGTACAAGCTCTCTACGTTTTTATCATTATCAAAAGGTCACGCACCGCCACTGTTGTTTGAAGAAGTTGTTTAGCATTAAGGATTACATCTAAATTTAAATTAAATTAAATTTAATTTTTTTAAATTATTCTTGGAAACACGACATTTCTTTAAAACGATAAATAAACGCCATTATCTAAATAACGTTTCATTTAAAAAGTTGGTAATGTTGTTAACTCAAGTCGATTTTCTAGAAAATATTACAAACGTAAGAATTGTTTAAAATAATAAACTCGTAATACGAAAAGAACATTTATTAATACTTACTAGTTAATCTTCAATAAATTAATAATTTCTCAGGGCAATTTATTGCATTTAGTTAGTGGAAGTTTTGTGCCCAAAATAGTATTTTTAAATGTTGGCTTTAATAACAAATTAATGTTTGACAGAGGATATTGGTATTTGATGAACGTGCATTTCACTGATTTCTGGGGATAGAACAAGCATGTTAGATTTAAAATTTTCTCACATCATTCCGTCAACGGTTAAAAATGAGGATTGATGCAATTCTCAAGACGGCAGTCCCGGATTAATTAATTAAACTTGCGTGGTGCAGAGTGTGCCGATACTTTGGTGCCATAGTACCCCTCATCTTAATCGCAATATAAATCAGACAGCAGTAACGCGTATTTCAAATAAATTTTAAGAAACGGTCAGTGTTAACAACGATTTCAAAGAAATCTTATGGTAACCGCATAGTTAAAAGAGGAGGTATGTTTAACAGTGGTGGAAAATGGTAGGATATTAATTAAGCATATATTGACATATCTTTTGATGTATAGTGTACCACTGCACAAGAATCCTTAAAAGGAAAAAAAAACTTCTAAGCAGAAATTCATAAATACTTTAAAATAAAGAGATTTGAGTTTTCTGTGCGGTTTCAAGGAGAGTACGAAGAGAATTTACACCAAAAAAAATGTTAAAGTTTGTCACATTTTTTAAAAGTTTCACTTGAGTTAATATAACATTTGTTCAATTTGCCATATTATCAACTTTTTAAATGAAACGTTACTTACACATGTATATTTATCGTTTTAAACAAATTTGAAAATATTTTCCGGGCACATCATCAATCATCAATTTTCTTTATATTTAGTAGCGTAATTATTGGAGGATTGCCTTGCCTATATGACAATCAATTAATAATCACAGATTTCTCGGAAGGAAGAAGATTGGTGATTACTAAGGATGTGATACCCAGCCCAAATAACCCTCTTGCTCTCTTTGAAATAATATTTTTGACTATAATGTGGATTTCTATCAGTACTACATTGCGTTAAGTAGCTAATATTAATAATGTGCATGAGTAAATTTTATTAACCGAACGATATACAATTAAGACCATAAAATTCGTTAAAACTACTGTATTTAAAGCACCTATCGGAATATCAGCAAATGAAATTAATTGTCATAAAATCGAAGAAAAAGTAATAGGATTATTAAGCCCGAAATTACCAAACAACTTTCATTTCAGAGCGGTTTGCGTGCAAGCGGAGCGTACACCTGTAATTTATCGACGAAGTTTTGCAATAGTCCACAGTAATTAGGCCATTTGCTCGGCTTCCATCGAGCTTGTTACACACACGCACTGCAGCATTAGGTCTAACGAGAAAACTGAATGGAAATGGAAATGAAACAGTGCGTAAAACGTACAACGTACCAGGAGTAAAAAGCGCGTTTTGTTTTTTTTTTTATTGAACGTCATTAATGGATTTGGGTGAAGGGAAATATTATTGCTCATTAATGGTTCTATAAAGTGAGTGTGGTAGGATGTTAAACATAGGAAATCAGTTCAGAAAATGTAGTTACCTTAATTAGGGTTCGGTACAGGCAATTACCATAGTACGAATATTTAATATATCGGAACGTCGAAATATACAGAATGTTTAATATTAAACACCCAGTTCACTGTATAGGAAACTTATTTGTCATAACAATGTATTGTAATCATTCATTAGCACCACGTATTGCGCTATTTATATCCATCCGCTCAACACCAAATTTCCTATGAGCTCCTTCTCAGTAGGAGGATTATGGAGATATTATGGTGGAACGGGTGAATAACCGGTCTTCTGTCCAATTTCTGCATGTATCCTATAACATGTTTTATCTCAGTTGTAATATGGTAAATTAAATATCTTTCTTAATGAAGTTGTCGTTCCGCTGGTAAAACTTAATATTGTATATTTGTGGTAGGTGTAGGCTTTAAATGTCAAAGAATAGCAAAGATTCGGTCTTTCACAATCTTAAACAATCGCTACCCCGATTAAATAGAGGAGAGACAAAACCGCAATACATGTTTGGTTATGTTCCATGTTTATATATATTGGGACGCTACAATTCCCGGTTAGTTATCTTTTCAAATGTCAATTTTCGTTAAATTACCGAAAGAATTAATTAATTAATTAATTTTCGAAAAACTATTTATTTCCAAATTTTTCATCATTCAAAATATTGGTTATTGTTAGTGTTGTTTAGTAACTATGACAATAGTAAACGAAAGACCCTGATGCCGACATTAGTTTTTAAGACTTCTCATTTACACCTTTTTCCTACCCCTTTCACTTTTCATTGCTACTATATTCAATTTGAAACACTCCTATTCGGGGTGATCCACCCAAAAAAGGTGGATGAGTTTGACGAACTATAAACTATTAAATTTTTTAAGAAAATCCAAAAACTAATCGATTTAATTTCACCTACGTAAACAACAATATTTTAATCTAGCAATTAGTGTCGGTATAGCAGAAAATCATTGTTTTGTCAACTTTAAGTTTAAAAACAAAGGCGATCTCCACTTGGGGATCACGGCGGATGGAATAGAGATAATGCATCTATTTTGTTTCTTCGTTCAGACAGTTCTATTATAGTTAAAATAGACTCTCTAACCGTCCAAAATTTGAGGGAATTTTGAGTATTTTCTAAGAAGAATTAGCATCGATGAGCAACTGGTGCATTATAACGGGCATTATTTGCTGAAGTAATTTATTAGTGGTAAACCAATTCGCTTCGGGTTCAAGCAATGAATCAAGTGTTGCGAGGAGGCCGGATTTTGCTACAATGCCAAAGTATATGAAGGGAAGTTTCAAAACAAGAAAGCATATCTGAAGATCGAAAGCACTTTTGTTTTTGTCCATACTGTAACCGAACACCCCAATGTCGTTTTTTCGTGTTATTTTCATACTTGTGGTTGTAGTGCGTAAATCTTTCAGTATTTTTATGATATTGATGCGATTTATTGTTTATAGTAAAATTGTTAGCCAGATGAAGTGCTGCCTTTGCAAGAACTGCAAGATGGGTTTGCGTTTAAAAGAAATAATTCAATTCCACAACCGAATACTGTCGCTGGATGTAACAAATAGATAGGCGGAGTTGATAAATTAGATTGGAATATTCAAAAACGCCGTTTGAGTGGCTAATTTTTTTATTTGATTAATGGAAGTTTTCCTTTACTAAATTTTCGGCGGATGATCAAAGGAGAATATCTAAAGATACATTCTCTATCAGATCCAAAACATAAGATGGTTATCTTATAATGTATGTGCTGAAAAACCGTGTAAATGTAGATTATATACTTAAACAATGTATGAAATGCGAAGTTGGATTACATGTATCTACAACGCCTACTAAAGTAGCATCTAAACCAATTAACAAAAGTGTTCATAAAATGTTTCATAAAATTACATTTGCTGTACCGAATCCATTAAAAGTTTATTAAAAACGTGTTTTTCTTTTTGGCCTTAAAAATCGTATTTATTACTATTACTGTATTACCAAACCACATTATTCGCAGAAAGGAATTTAAAAAAAGCTGGAATGAAATGGAGTAATACACATGCCAACTAAGAAATGAAAAAGTGAAAATGTGAGGGATATAAGGAATCGTTTGATTACCATACTTCTAATACAAGGGCGAAGCAGAATTCTGAAATGTAGGTACCAAGAAAGTGTCCAAATTTTTAATAATAAATAAGCGCACCTCATTTGTTGCTTTGCTCTCTAATACTCTCTGTTACAACGGTGTAACATGTTCAAACATCTTTGCACGTTTTCAAGTACTAAATCTTTATATCCCTTGCAGTAATAACAGGAAATACGTTAAGGTAGTAAGCAGCCTATTTGTATGACAGTAATAAACAACTCAATACCAGAACAAGGCGAAAGACCGAAGATTGCACGTTAATAAATTATTTATTAAGCCAGATAACATGCCGAGGCAGATTTCATGCAGCGCTATGCGAATATAACGAAGAGAAATTATCGATAAATATGCAGACGCAATTCACGTTATTTATATTCTGGAGATAAGTATCAGTCAAATAAATGTCGAGTTCGGAAATCTCCCTGCTTATTTATACTTAAAAGCATGTTAGTCGATCCATATAATAATAAAGTTTTCAAAATCACATCGAAGTAAATTGTCGTTTATAGTGTACTGCTTAGCAATTTTCCATAAATCTATATCTCGATACCTCGTGCATACATGCACTATATGCATGCTCCTAACTATAGGAGAAGCTATATTTCTAGGACGCTAGATTACTTTACAAATGAATCATGCGATTTTGCATGTGGTACGGATCATATGCAATAAAACCTGCAATGCAATATTTCATGATTCAGACAAATTACTTTCTATTTTTATCGTGCATGTATGTGAATACGGAACTTATCACACGGTAGGTTTTCTATCCGTTGATAACTGTTTTGTATTTTTTTGGAATTCTTTTGTATTTTATAGTACAGCAACCATTTTTATTGATTTTGTACATGCTTCCCCTGCCTCTGTTCAGTTATTCAATCTAAGCAATAATCAGTATTATCCATATTTGTTAACCCTGGATACTTTTGGCCTCATTTTCTTTATTAACGGTTTTTTGATTGTTTCCATTATTTTATGATATACCTTTTAGCTGATATCTTTTGCAACTCTTCTTCATGGCATCATATATACGTATCCCAACTATTAGCATTTGCAATTTTACTGTTTGCATTATATCTACCTGTTTATTAATATCCATTACCTCATTACTTACCCTTTGGCTTCATAGCACGTCGCGATCTTTTACTACTGCAAACATCTTCCAGGAATTTTATTTTCTAATATTTGACTCTCACGTTATTATTTCTTTCTACTTGACTTTTTCCTTTCTAATAGCAGAGAAATATAATTTGTTAAGTTACTATTTCTCAGAAAAAAGACATTAAGATATTATCCCAGGTAAATTAAAGGCAACTAACGCACGTATTCATGGCATTCCAGAAGTAGATTGTAATCAATATTCTGCATTTTATGTACCATATAACCAATTTTAGCGGATGCTGTATCGAGAAAAATGAGGAATTGATAAAATCTCGTGTTGTTTGCAAAATATGGCATTTTCATTACGATTATTCGTATCATGTTCATTGATCCTAATGCTTAGAATTGTCGGATGTTTGGACTGACGGTGTGATTTCTGTCAATTGGATTGGCTTTGGTTTTCATAAACAGCTGTTAAAATATTGCAGTCCGTTCTCCGTCAGAATCTTAGCGGCAATGAAAGGATATCAATATATATCTCTATTAAATTACCGGCTCAGTGGCTCAATAATGGTAAAAGGACCCTTTCTTGATAGAGGCAGAGTTAGGCACTGTACGTTTGAGTACTACCAGAGGCAAATTTCGCATCATGTGGAATAACTAACTGCGTTTCATCCTTTACGGCAAGGTGGTGATGGTAGCAAAGCCATGGAACATTTTATACGTACCATACATTCATCAAAAGCTTCAAAAGTTATACCCGTTGGGCCGTCACTATACACGTAGAAATATAGTAGCTTTGTAAGGCGATCAAAGCAGCAGGAAACGGGATTGTATTAAAGACAAACCATGACTTGATGATTTATTTAATCGAAAAATTTGGGAAGGAACATTGCAAATAGTTCAAAAGATTCACCGGTTGGGAGTAGAAGTATCGGTAACGATCAAAGACCAAAACGCAAAAAGCGAACCTTGAAGAAATATTTAATTCTACTGCCACAAACTGCGACGGAGATGAGAATTAGGTGAAAAGTACAAGAAGAATGAACTTTTGACATGATGTTCTACCAAATCTTACGTCATGTGAAAATGATTTTCATTTTCCAAGATGCACTCAACAAATACATCAACGAAGTGTGATCATCTGGGCGAGGCAGATCTGCCATGTACCTATCGTCGATTGCTCATGAAGAAGAAGATATGGTCGATATGTGTCCGCTTATAAGGACATACAAGCGAAGTTGGCGACTAATTAATTACCTGAATTCTGTCATCATAACCGAATACCTTTACAATCTCGCTAACTACTACTTGAAACTAACTAGAAGGGTATCTCAGTTTAATATCGTTAGGCCAAGTTTTTTTCAAAATAAAATTATTTATTTGATTGCCTGCTGCCTTTCATGAGGAGGAGAACTAAAAAAACAAGAGGCCAGAATTCTGGAGAGTATCGTCTTTTATCTCGGAGAAAGTCACTCGTCTAAATTCAGTGGAGTATTTTTAATCTTCGTTACTTCGTTGAGCCAAGAGGTTTCTCTTATATGGGCTAACATGTGTTAGTAATCTCGAAAACATTTTCTTCAGCTAGTTCAATAAATAGTATTTGTATGCTTTTTAGAGCTTTAAGCTGGGTATCTGTTTGCCAAGTCTAACTAAAATACCAAAGTAATACTTCACCTAAACAGATTCTTGTTGTCCAGAAGGATGCATCATTAAAATTATGCATTATCGACATCCTAATTATAGTAGATTATATAACGGCGTGGGATACAGTTTAGTAGGTTCAGGAAACACATACGAAATATAAACAATTCTAAAATAAAAAACACAGGTACCGATACATACCAAAGAATTGAAGTCAATTGTGTATTCTGCTGTTCTTTAGGAAGCTAGTTGGTGACTTATTTTGGATACGTGATTGTACGCATACGTTAAGCATATAATTTTCAATTAACAATTCAATTCAATGCAGAAATAATCTACTTTGTAATTGGACAATTGTATCAGAATTGATCGATTCATTTGTTGCAGCAGCTAATTATCCAATAAATAAGCTGGCGGTCAAAGCAATGAAAATTCAATTGAAAGCTTCAAGCTCCATTCAATACGTAGTTCCAGTGGCAATTGGTATCCATTTCGTTCCCGCTAAAACTATCATCCCATCGATATTCGACCCCGTACGTAGATCCCCACCCACTTTGTATAGCTGCATATTTTTCCATGGCCGTAAATTTAATGACATTGTTTTCCTGTGTTCGTTCGACGTATGGTACTGGCAGAACGCATGCGTAAAATTGGAATGGACCAAGTTGATAAGGGCTAGTCCCCTTTATTCTGCCTTTATTGTCTATTGTAAAAGTAGCCATAATTTGCAGCTTGTTTTAACTATAAATATTTACCTATTAAAATAGGTAAGTAAATATCTATAGTTGCTATTACTAGCTGCTCTACTGCATAGAAAGTACAAATGGATGAAATTAAAGAAATGCTTTCTGATGAAACAAGGGAAATTAGTATTATACTTAAAAACAAGCCGAAAATATTTTCAAGCGGAATAGTAATACATTCCAAACAATTATTTTGTATCATTGCTTGATACAAATATAACAATATGCAGCTTGTAAAGGAACACCTGTAAAAATATATAATAGGTGATCGTAACCTCCATTTTTGTTATAATTTCTTTGTCTTTATTTATAAAAAATAAGGCCCAAGTTATTTTTGTATCAACTTTTGTGTAAACATTTATCTGTACCTAAAATACGTTGTTCTTTAATAAATTGAATATACACCTATGCAGATAAGTTTTTTGTAAAAAAAACGAGTGCTGTGACGAAATACCATAAATCTTTGTTAAACCATGTTATATCTAAACATTATCGTTTTGGTACATATTCTTCCTCATCTTTAGTTAAAGTTATATTTCTCTAAACTGCTCGGAAGGTAGTTACATACTGTAAATACATACATTAATATCACCACTACGTATTGCTTTTTAATTCTGTACATTTTGCATTAATACATATTTGTAATTAAGAATTAAATTAATTGAGAAAACAAAGATTAAAGCAGTTAGGAACTACTAAAGTGACCTAAAAACGATACTGTTACTCTAAGCATCGCAATGTGTTAACATCGAACATTGCAGTTAATTCAAAAATTATCTTTAATGTCATGGTAGAGCATAAACCACAACGCACGAGTTATTTTCGAAATGGTAGTTCCTCCGCGCCTATTGCGCTACAATCTCTCATTGGTGACATAAATTACTCAGCTGAAGTTAATTGAGCAAAGAGCGGTCGCATCAGATGAGTTAAAATATAGCTTACTGTACACTTCATTACCGAAATAGCAGGATGTGGGGTCACTAATGGGGCACGAGAAAGAAAAGTACATCTTTTAAATAATACGTTTTTAGTACGATAGCGTAGGGGAAATTTCGCGGAAACCCGTGTTTTCCTCTTGCTTACGATTCTATATTATACAAGGTGTTCAAAGGGAAACATTAAGATATACATTAATGCAAACAGTAATTTTTCCTGTTGGTACTGCATTTTGGCTTATCAAAATTCCAGCTTTTGTAGCCTGTGGAATATTTTTGTGAATTGTATTCGAGCAATTTATAGATATCTCAATTCCATTATATGGTGAGTGCAAAAACAAAAATTAACCGAATCATGTCTTTTTACGCTCTATACTCTATAAATTATTTCAGAATGTTACGTACAGCAACTATCCTACGAAAAATTTTTTGCGTTTGAACGAAAACTTTATGGTCAATAATAATAAGCATATATCGATCTATAACTGTTTATCGTTGATGATTTTCAAGATAATTTTATCAATTATTTTTGTTCAACCCTTTCGGTCACGAATTAAAACTGCTGAAGAGAAAAATCTGAAATTTACTACAATGCAACTAGGATAAAAAAAATAATGTACGTTTCATGCTTTCAAAATATACTTGAATTGAATGAATAATTTTTTTATTAGATTTTGGACGGGAGCACATACGATGTCCATAAACTAGGACAATGTGTGAATGCCTAACAAATCAAGAAATTGTGCCTATTTTATAAAAGCTAACTGTTCAACAACCTGTTACCTAATGAAGCCCAGCGGATAATTTAGACAGTTTTAGGATACAGCTTGTTTTTGGGTTGTATCCTAACAATCTTCATCAATGATCAATAGTGGCGGCTGCTGGTGGCATAAATGCAAGGCCAAATATAAGGTTTCGATTCTCTCATGCGTTTCCATCATATATCGCGTACCTATATTGTACTTAACAAGAAAATACACGAGAAAATTGAAGCGTTGTTCTTGTGCATTCTGCAGCTCCCTAGCCACATTTCATCAGCCGCTGATAATCGATAAAGTTTGTACATACTTTCTAATTTAAGGATATGTCTAAAGTACAACAACCGTAACTCTACGGTAGATTTTGGCTTTCTTAAGAACAAAGTTTTACGCTTTAGGAAGCCTTTCATCAACTCAACTTTTTGCATACTATAAAGTTAACTTCTTAAAAATATGTTAACTGAATAACATTCACTGCTCCAAGTGCTTCCTCTTGATACAATGTTGCATAAGGTTCAGCGTCAACTTCCTTAAGTTAGTTCCGATCCTCTTTCCGAACTGATCCCCCGTTTGTGTATTTTCAATCATTGCGTTGTTTCTCTGGTGTAATGACTTGAAGTTAAGTCTGATCAGAAAGTAATTTCGCCAATTTGGTGATGCAGCTTGATAAGGTGAAATTTCGGCAACCATCGTTCACATTAGAGGTTGACGCTTACTGTTTCTTCTCTCGTATGCTCCATGTCGAATTTACAAACGTCTCCTTCGAAATAACGTACCAGAATAATACATTTTCTAAGAATTTGGTCTTTATCTTCGTTGGGTGTCTTATTAACATTTCTTATATAAAAACCAACATTACCAGGAATATCCAGGCGGGAAACTGGAAAATATTTTTTTGTCACCCATAATGATGATTATTTTTTCCAACAAAATGAATATCTCCCAAAAATCGGCAAATTGATTAATTCTCTAGAGTTAAGCTTGTTTATATTTTGGACACTTTTATTTGTTCCTGTGCTTTTAATCTATAGAATATTATTTTTTTTTAACTCTATTGTAATGTTTTGCAAAGGCAGAAAATTGACAAAATGTAGAAATTATTGAGGTGAAATTAAGAGTTGCGGAATTCGGGAGTGTCTCGAGAGTGAAAATTTACAATACAGTTTTCAGCAAAGCACAAAAACCTTTGTTGGGTCTTAGCTGAAGGTAACTGTCGTGGCCGGCAGCTTTTCGGTAAGGTTTGACAAGATATACCCTCCTCACATTTTCGAATTCTTCGATATACGGTTTAATTTGCCATTTACGCTTTTTGCCAATATTCTTCGTATTACTAATTTGCAAGACATTTTGCAGCAGTTTGAAGAAACGATGACATGTGACATAAATAAACAAGGTAATCACGGTAACGCTTGGTTATTTCTCAAATACATACCCACTAAAAAAATATTTCTCCCAAAACTTTCGTTGCCCTCGTTAGTTTATAAGATCAAATACTGATTTTCTTCTGCTTATCATCATTGATATTAAAAAATAATTGCAACTTTTTAGAAATGGATAGAGTGAAAGATGGATCGATTGAAGGTTATTATAGGTTAAATATGTATAGAGGAACATTTTCCCATCATAACTTATGTGCATTTTTATAGGTACTCGATACTGTCACATACGCGCATAAACACTTGATAAAATTACAGTCAACAAGAGTGAACGTATGCGTACACGTATGTACAGAACAACATCCACACATGGCTCATTTATTATTTGACAAAACGGGCAATTTAAATTCACCATACCCAGTAAAGCGTCTCGAATTGATGGGTACCCCTAAAAAGATACATATGTATTCTTCTGCAACACCTTTCCATTGTACCCTTTCGAAAATAATTCTTATTAATCTTTGATGGTTCTACTTTTTGTGCACGTACGCGTCAATCCATCCGCCACTTTAACCCTTTTGGCTGTGTTTCACATACCTGCCCGTCCATCCACAAACCCTTCCGAATCTAATTTAAATATTTATATTGGATCTCTATGTATGCGTCTACGAAGGCAAACACATGCATGGATTCGAGTCTGAGCTTGGGATTTTATATCTCCATATTCTTTCTTTCTTTCGTCTTCGTATGTTAATAAATACTTCTCGATATTCTGGATCGCTCGATTTTTGCATAAGTACGAATATATTCTCACACTACCGTGTATAAGCTGCATTATGCGTTCACGATATGGTTGGTGCACCGCGTTTCCGACACCAAGAATGAAATATTGCTTCGGCATTTTACGATTAAAATCTCGCTTAATATCTCGTTAATGGCGGCGCGGACCTCAATTATATAGATGATAGAATTGGATTGGTTATAAATTATCTGGCGTGTATGAGTGCTGTGCGCGGATTAACGACTTAAGTACGGGCCCGTTCTATTGCGAAACTGTCATTAATTCACTTAAAAGCGCGTGTTTGCGTTGTTATGACTTCGAAATTTTTAATATCCCGTTCAGAGCCGCGGCAAAAATTTTTAATCGTTGATGGCCGCATCGAGACAAGATAAATGTATTTTTAAAGTGAAGGCAATAAATCGTAAGTTCCATCGCTGTTCAAAAATTATCGGCTGCTTCCTTATTTTTAATATTAGATTGAGCGCTACACTTTCAAAGGAGCCTATTTAATGTAAGCATAGACAGCGTACGATGATATATGTGCATGTTACACCATTTTTTTTCCAATGGAGATTTATAGTAATGTAATCTAGTTAAATCGAACCAGAAAGGAAGAGCTTGACCATTTTTGTATAAATGGATTTTTCTTTATAGTATGCAATGAACATCATTGAGTATGTTTATTTGATCTACTGTAAGTATGCGTAGAACAGGTGCTAATTCTGGATATTCTGGATCCGTATCTCCTCCATCAATTTTATTAAGACCAAGTGTCGCTATTAGTTTTCCTGTTTTCATAATTTAGTATTGAAGAAACTCCCATTTGTTCGTGGCACTATTGATTTCGATTGAAGTATTGGTCGCTAACATTTAATTCAATATTATTTGCAGGTATTTTTATGATAATGGCCAAACACTTTGATCATTAGCGTGCTGTGGATAAGGCAAACACTTCTGCAAATCTATCATTAAAATTTTCTCCTGAATATTATGTAATGATTTTTCCTTATCTAGTACTCCTTTAGATCATATTGCCTTTCAATAAATGGGAGTCACAGCCAGCCTGTGTAGTTTGCCGCTTATTTACCTATTTTAGTGTTACTGGAGCAAGTACCGGTAGCAGTTGACTGTGGATACCTACTACCGGACATGACGAAACAAAATAGAGTTTATTTTGTACCTGTTTCAAAGAAAATGCTATATTAAAAACGAACATTAACGATGTGAAGAAAACCGAGCGAAGGTGAGTAATTTAGCCATTTGCGCGGGATTATCGTTGGCTGGAGATGGAATTGCCTGATAAAACGTAAGTCAAGGAGAAACAAAGAGGGAGGGATTACATACAATAGAAGCAATTAGAGTGACCGAAGAATTAAATAATTGAATTGGTTGTTTTTTCAAATTACTTCAACAAGCGCTCTCTCCAAAGAAACTTCTTTTACAACTAAAGGTGTATATAAGTGTATGTATACATGCGATCAGCAGGATTTTAATGCATTTCCAAAGTGGCCCACGAGATTATTTGGGTTGGTCGCCTCTAGATGTTGGTCGAGCTGAAATTTAGGAAAATTTTTGTTGTACAGTTATTTCCCTGGATATATGAGAATGGTATGACATCGCAATTGTTTTGCATTTAGTAAATTTATTTCTCTAGCCTTGCTCTATACGCTTAGTTCAAAGATGCTCCAAATCCTTTAATGCATTCTGGTAACAGGGTTCGTCAAAATTCGCATCTGTTTCGGCAATGACCTCTTCATTTAAGGTGAATGGCTTTCCACCAAGCTATTTATCGAAAAAGAAGGATATCACAGGGGGGAAAATTTAGCAGGGACAGAAATTCGTACTGCAGCTGGACTAATTTTGCTGTCCCGTAAGTGGGCTGACGTTGCCGTGATGGTAGAGACCTTTCTTCTTCTCTGTAGCGCCTCTTTCTCTTTAGTTCAGCGCCGGGTCAGTTCAATAAATCAACATAATATCATCCCGTGATTGTCCTTCCCTTCTCCAAGTAAGCTCCAAGTAATAAGATTATGCCTTGCGAACCCCATGGAATGTTTACCATCTTTATACATTATTGATCATATTGTCCGTAATCACCTCAATAAGACGACCTGGTCACTCCTCATTAAAGGCGGATGTTCGGCTAGGTTTAAATTCATTAAACTGGTATCTGATTTTAGTAATCGGAGGTGAATGGTCCTTATTAACTACTTTCAGCTTCTTTATGATTTCTGCATACGTTTTCCTATCCAATCGCTAACTAGCATTGTTCTTTTGCCATGATTCAACAAATATATAAATTTGCTCACTTTCAACAAATCCTAGCTCTCAAAACAATACTCTTCAATGAATCTCTTCGAAATTTTGACAGATGCCGACTAAAGAATAGCATTCACAGTTTGGTAAGGCAGATTTTGACACAAAGCGTCATCTGTTTCCAAACACGGATGTTTCTCACATCATCCTCGTATATGTATAGTAAGTTCTTACACAGTTTTTAGGTTTAGAATGTTTTGAAAGAAAAAATGAGAATAAGAAAGCAGATTTGGAACAGTGGAATATAAAAAATTGAAAAATGTTCGTGGAATCTTAAAAGAATATGCTGGTTTGGATGAAAATTTATCTATGACTTAACAATTTACATATTCAGATGTTATATCAAACTACAGAAAAGACGAATCTTTTGAAGTCATGACAACATATTATTTATCCAACTCGAGTAATGTCTTAAAGCATCCGTAAATTAAATCAAACCAAAGTATAAGACGTTTTAATCAGTATCAAAGTTTTTGCTTACCCGTTCTAAAATTCCAATAATAATGGCGTATTTAGAACACACAGCATTAGAATGCGGTAAGTAGTTTGCCAAAAGGTCTATTTAGAGCGAAGCTTGAACTGTTTCCTTAGTTGGCTCATTTGCCTCAATCGTTGAAGATTCATTTATTTGCTTTTGTTTTCTTATGTCTGCTACCATTATTTTTTCTATGTTTTCCTCTCCTTTAGTAAAAACTCTGCAGCAGTATTATGTACCACGATAAAGCCTTATGAGCTCCGTGCGTAATATGTTGTGCGGTTTTTTCTTTACTCATAAAATTTTCCTTCCGTTTATGTTCTTCCTTACTGTGAACGAAATTTATTATGCATTTCAATTTTTCGTACGGTATAAACGTAGGTGCGTCGAAAATTTCTACCAACCAACATCAGCCGGCCGCTATCGACATCATCCATCCATCCCTCCATGCCATTAACGGGTGCTTTCGCTGCCTTATCTCTCTACATCTTCAATCATGGCCAGAACGAAACTTGTTAGAGGAGCCTCCTCTCATTCATTATAAAGCAAGCAGGCGAGTAAGCACGCAAACAGACAAGACACAATACCATGGTAGTCGTAAGCGGAATAAGAGCATTCGTACTTGGAGCGGTGCGATATAAAAGGAAATTGATACATATTATTTCGTTCGCTTTGATGTCGTCAAAAAATGCCCTCATATTTCGTAAGGAACATGCCTTTGTATTCTCATCTTCTATCTTTGTCAATTATTAATGTACATTTTGCGTGGGCGTTACACAAAGCGTTACATGTTGTTCGTAGAATCCAGCTTTAAAGAAATGAATTGAAAATGGTGTATCTTAGCAGATAGAAATGTTGACATTAAAAGCATATCAAATTACATATTCGAGAAACTAATTTTTCGGTGCGGATTATCTAAGTTCTGTTTCTGTTTATAAAATGAAAGCGTTTTGCCAGACATATACTGGAATGTTACAGGATAGTAATAATAACAATAAACTTTATTTGCCCAACAGGAAACCGCACTCTCAAAGAAACACATTTTCAGATTCCCGCAACGTACTGTTGTATCCTCATTTTCGTAGTAATATTTTGATGTAAGAGTCTTTTACTTGCACAAAGAACCATATACAGATGAACATAATTGAACTAATGAGATACATTTCTTACACTATTTTTTTTTTTAATCTCAGGACACCTTTCCTGGGACAAGTAGAATTCTGTAAGCCGTACTGACAATTAATTCCGTGTTACCTTCCGTGTACCAGCCAATATTTACTTTCAGTCCTGATAAAACTACCTGACAGTTATCCGGTTGCCATATTTATGAGGAGGGAGACTGAATGCTGTATTATGGGCCATAGTTATCCGTAGGATTGGTACTGGTGAAATAGATATTAGGCCGATACGATTTTTCCTATATTTTTCCTCGCGGAAAGACTAAATTGATAGCTTAACCTTAAATTAACCTGAACCACAGCCACCATAACGATAGATGCATCAAACGTTTTAAACATTTGCCAAAGTCGCAAACATTGAAATTTTTCACATGAACGAATTATCCCGTAATTTATAGAAAAAGCTCAATCATATTTCTCATAAGTGGGATATTGACAAAAAGTGACTCAAAAAATTCTCCGTTTTCGGTACCTTGAATTCCGAATCAAATTGTGCGCTAAATAGAAGTTTATGATGATTACTCCTATGAAAATTTCAAGTTGGGTCTATTTCTGAGTTTCGAGAAGTGAGGCGTTAAAAAGAAGCCTTGAAATACGGTGAACAGTAGAATAATGGGGAAGGTATATCCACCGTGAGGCAGAGACTGTGGTGGCCTTTCCAAACATTAATGCATTCTTTTTTAATATATATCGAAGAAAAAGGTACGATTTTGTAATACATTTACACATGCATAATAACGCAAAACAGCTCTATTAACAGATAACATCGTATAGAGCATAGGGATTCTTGACGTTAAATTTGCGACTTTATAATTATATGGGTAGTTTGTACTCTTTCTTCTTTTGAGCTTATAATAAGGGCTTTTATAACGAAAGCAGATCTTGATCTTGAATTTACCTTGAATTCAACTGTAAGGTCAAGTTGAAAGTCATAGTCGTTTCTGTAAACTTAACTTCTAAAGAGTTATTGCGGTGAATACTCTCTGAAAGCTCTAAAATAGCTTATTAACTCCGCTGAGCCGTCACCAATGTGTTTGGAAAGTCCACTGTAATTTTACCTGACTCGAAATGAACGCGTTTTATCTATTATTCTACTGTTACCCATATTTCAAGTATTTTTTTAAACCTTTTTCGAAACTAAGAAGTGGACGCAACTTGTGATTTTCATAGGAGTAAACTTTTATTTAGTGCACAGTTTGTTCGAAATTCAAAGTACCCAAAACGGGGGATCTTTGGGCTGTTCCTAAGGTCACTCCTTGGGTAGCCGATAAATTATTTTGTCGACAATCTCACCAATAAATTAGTTATTTATATCAATATAGGCGTAAGGATAATTTTGTGATTGAGGACGTTGTTTGCAGGCGTGGCAGAAAGCTGTGTTGCAATTTCGATCTCTTTAGTCATTATCCCTTTAAGGATATCCTTTTCTAAATAATGGAGCTAACGATATTTGTTAATAGATCTAAATTGTGGGAGAATTTCTAGGACAGGCAGTATATTGTTTCACCTCGTAAAGTGTACAGTTATACGCAAAATAAAGCCGCAAGACGGAAATTTTACAAAAACGAAGATTAACAGAAGAAATATCTAACTTCCCAAAGATAAAGTATATGAATCAGTTTATAAATCTATTAAAACATATTTAAAGGCGGCACGTAATTTTACAGTACAGAATCCACATACGCAGAAAATTGTTATATACAGAATGTTCCATTAAAAAACATACCCTGTGCCGATTTTTCAAATTTTGACTACTACTGTTTTAGTATTAAACCAGGAAGGATTGGTAATTTAAATTTCTAAATCATAAAGAGATAATCAAATAAATTACATGATCCAGAAAAATAACCATTTAATTGGGGAAATTATACATCAACATTTTAAAATAAATGTTATAAATGTTAATTACCCGAATTTATTTTCAATAATGCTGTTGCGTTAGAATCCAATAAAATAGGGAATAAAATGAAAATCGACAACCAATTTTATATTTGATTACTTCCTCGTCGCGAAGTAATACATCAATTAACCGCTCATCACTAAGCGATACCAGCATTTTTGCACAAGTTCGCGAAGAAGTTATCACATCTCTTCTCGGTCGCTTTCTTTGTCTTGCAGTATACGCTTACATACGGGAAAATTATCAGGACTCCCATTCCGATCTCCGTCTCGTTCTGATGTTCCTTTTGTATTGATTATACTTCAAGAAAAAGGGAGTTGCTCCCTCACACATACACATTGGGTTGGTATTCGCATCCATCCTTTGTACATACGACACAAGTTCTTTCGCTCTCTTTCCACGTCTCCTTCTACGTTTGCTTCTTCGATTTTTTTCTTTAATTTTCCTTTTTCCTAGGTACCGTTCATCGTATTTCATCCTTCTCCAGCCTTTATTATTGTAACATCGCGACGTAAACTTATGCCGATGTGTAATAGGAACTCTTTTATTACTACAAAAGATATCAAATTGAAATACGGGAATATATCGTCTCGGGATTTTGTAGTACTATAGAAGGGTAGAAATCATCTTTCCTTCATTGTTCGTTATTGTCGTCTCTGTTGGACAAGTAATGATGCGACGTCGTTATTTTTAAATATTGTCTTTCCAATTATAATATGTCTTCATGTTTATTGAATTCGACGATTGATTCGACGAAGTCTGTGTGTATCTAGATTGAAAGTAAGTCAAATATGCCCCTGCTATAGAGTTTTTATTTCTTGAACGATAAATAATTGGACGATAATGGAATGTATTTTGATAATGTAAAAGCATTCCGTTTGAAAACGAGTAGTATCAAATATCAATTAATTTATTACTCTAAAGGATAACAACTATCAAAATCCAATGCAAGATTATTTTTTTATTATTAATTATTAAGGAAATTCTTAAATATTCTTCTCGTTAAAAAATTCAGCCTTTGCATTGAGAATTACTTGAACAATTTGCAAAATCTTTTCTATTAATTTTCTTAGCCTATCGCCAGAGGGTGTTGTTCCAATTTTGTTGAAGAATATTCCAGAGTTGTTCCTTGGAAGTAGGATCGACTATCTATCGGGCACTTCTATCTAGCTTATCCCACAGTAACTCAATAGGGCTGACTTCGGGACTGTGTGATATAAAATATTCGTTTCTTTTGCTAGTTCAGATACTGTGTACATATTCTGACTATACGCCTCGGATAGCTCTCGCGCATACTGATTACTCGCAGCTCAGAAGGAATAACATTGGATTCTAATATTTCGCGGTAGTCCTTATTCCATATTATCTCTTCGTATAACGTTCCTGTTCTGGAGTAAGAAAGGCAACCCCAAGCTGTAACTGAACCGCCACCGTATTTTATTGTTGGCACTGGTGAAGCATTCTCTCATTAATGGACCGTCTCAAAAACACCTTCCTGCTTTAACCGAACAGTTTAAATATTGATTCAACGGTCCACAAAATGTTTTTCCACTGTTTTACCGTCCAGTACCATTTCAATTGGTTTACGAGCTGCCTCACGACGGTGTAAATTTCCTTCTACTAGCCGGCGTTTGATAACTGAAATTGGATGCTGATATCCGTGATTGTATTCACTCGCTATTTCTGGTGCAATCTTACTGCGATTTTTTTTTACTTATTAATTGTAGTAGACGATTATCTGCTAGGGTGGTTATTTGTGATGGACCTGGATGGCCACTGTCTTCCAAATCATCTGTTTGTTGATATCGATGAATGGTATATTTTACATATTCAAATAACAACTAAAAATGCATTAAAACATTCTAAATGGTCAAGCAGGGTAAGGACGAGCCCTTACGAGAGAGAGGGAATGGCGTAGAATCTTTGTCTGTTTGGTCCCGTGACTGATAAGTAAAGTTCGCCAGTTTCCATGCCCTTCACGAAATTAGCAGAGACTAGACAGACTCGTGTTTATTCGTCTCATGAGAATGGGTTCGTGTTGTCTACTGGTTTCTCCGAGAGTCGACAAAACAGCAGTCTGTCTAGTCCCTACTAATTTCGTGAAGGGCACGGAAAATGGCGAACTTTTCGTGACAATAATGAGGTGCAAATGTAATTGGGTATTCCGGGTCATAGAATGTGTAATTAGATGTCTTGTTCGTAATACTTTGATAATTTAAGTTGTATATATTAAGACTATGATCCTTGAATTCAATAAAATATTAAATTTAGGCAATGTGAAGCTTCCTTCTTTAACTAATCTTCTGAGGACGGCATATATGAATATTAGTGGATTTATTGGAAAACTACTACTATTAAATTTCTAAAACCTTTTAAATTTTTTAATGAGATAATAATAAATACAGTAATATAAGTAATAATACGCGCGTTTCGCTGTTGAATCGGCGTATTCCTGTGGATGGTGGAAAACAATTGACTAATCATCGTATACATACAGTCTATCTATGAACTTGTATGGACGAGAATTTCTAACATTATTACAAGTATTGATGACGTGGAATTGGAGAATTTAACTAAGATACCGTAATTACATAATTTGTGATAATATTTGCAAGCACCTCTACGATTGCGACCAGATTGTTTACAAATATTCGAGCAAATTATGTAATCTTTAATTAGATACGCTCATCCATATATGCTTCTATGTCATCCATATTTATACAACAATTAATCGACTGACTACCACCTTCCACGAATATGGACTGATGAGCTGCTACATCGCAAAACGCACCTCTGTATATGGTGGTTAGGTCGTAGTCTAACTTCATTATCAATTTCATTAATTCTCTGACTAATTAAGTTGTTAGTCGATCCTTACGGCCCTTACAAATTATCATGCCAGGGATTCCTAATAGTAATCGTAGAGGTGTGCAAATATTTCGACAAATTGTGTGAGTAAGGTATCAAAAATTCTCACATCCATGTATTTATCCGATAGTTAGCACCTTCAACAAATGTACACTGATGAACTGTTACACAACGAAATGCCCGCCCGTACATAGTGGGGAGGTGGTACTTCATCACTAATTTAATTATCATTACTACTGTGTGTTGCGCACGCATCCTCCTGTTTATGCTTATTACCTCTTCGTAGTTACTTATTACACGGATTTACAGATAGAAAGATAAATATTTATTTCAAACCCATTGTACAGAATAAACAAGTACATACTTGAAATTGATCACGAAGAAAGGAAAGGCAATATAATACCATTAATTTAAAAAACGTTTGCAGAGTAACAACTGTAGTAGAAATGTTTTTCGGGTGATGTCGCGTAGTTAAAATTTTACTTGACGTTTCGCTGACCATGCTGTCAGCTTCTTCAGGAGATTTATAAAGACTGTCTTTAAGTCTTTAGAAATCCTCTCAAGAAGGTGACAGGATGGTCAGCGAAACGTCAAGTAAAATTTTAACTACGCGACATCACCCGAAAAACATTTCTACTATGGATTACGGTCGTGAAAGCCTACACTCAGAGTAACAACTAATTCGTTGTAGATAGGCCTTAACTAAGTTTTACAGCCATTGTAATATGTATCTTTCTAAAATGTGGCTGATTTGCGTTGCGCAGGTAAGAGTTGGTCTGTATTACGTGTATTGTGGTGGTAATTAATTCTTATTCTTACACGTGAAAGGAAGAGTCTGTAAAATATGTAGATCATAAAATGTGGGTAAATGATGATTTAAAAATTCTCTACGTGGGGCTCTATATCAGTGATCAACATTATTCTACTTGCTCAGGGCTACAAATTTTACCTTGTTGTTTTAGTGTAACGCGATCCATTACCTGTCGGTTTTTAAAGAAATATCAAAGTAACTGTTAGCTCAGTGTTGTGCCCGAAAGTCTGTAATTATAAATATATAAACATACAATAGGGAGTGGAGAGCTGCTCTTGCAATTAATTGATGTTTTGTTTCTTGTTGTGTTTTGACGTTATGTATTATTACGCAGGATACACTTGTTAATAGAATATCTCTCCTTGTTGATATATTTTATTTCAACAAACAAATTTACTAATCAATAGCTCTTTAATTATTCGTTCATTTACTAATACTACCCGTCATATTTTTAATCATCTCTATTGCTCATCCGCCGTTTTCAACTACCGCCGCCGCCCCTGCGCACTATATATACGGTTCGGCGGCGGTTCAACGTGCGTTTTTGTATTTTTCATTTTTCTCGCGAACGAAGAAGATTACTTTTCGTACGCATGAGTTCACATAGGTATTGTTCTGTTTGTTTCCACCATCTTGGTAGAGAAGAGATGTGTTGTGTGCCGTTTCTCGTGCACACGCTTTCGCATCGATCGCTTCTGAGCTCGATCTCCCCTGAAAGCAGGGCCGTATTCGATTGAAGTTTAGGCATTCTTGGACGATGCTGAATTAAAATAGAAACTAGTACATTACATTATAAGTACATATCACTATAGTAGTGATTTCATCTATTTATGCTGAGTTGACCGAGTATGTGCTTCAAAATTTGTTTTCGTTAAAATTAAAAAGAACTTGGTTGGTTTCATGGTTTAATATTTAGTAGTTCAGATTAAATTTAACCTAAAATATTGTAGTCAGTATATTAATTTGGATACCTAAGCGTTGATATTGTTATTATTGTTTAAACGGGACATGGCATTAATGTCTTTAGCTATTGCCACCAAAATGATAATTCCCTGATGTGTTTCAAAATAATTGAGTTTTTGATGAATATTAGCACTATTCTAAGATCTTCCTTCAGCTCAGCGAGTGTTACGAATGGCTTACTAAAATGTTGCAGTTGATTGCGGTCAATGGTATCACATCTATGTACAATGCGCTCTCTAGATCTCTAGATTTTCTTAGCATTGACAATGGAATTTGTCTTCATCTTTTCCTTGTATTATGTGAATGATATTTTAGGGTAGGATGACCTCGCCGACATTCTCACGCTCCATTTGCTGAAAGATAGCAATATCTCTGTAGCCTGTGGCGCGCCTAATACGAATGCTTTCGTCTGATGCGAGGCCTTTTGCCCACACTACAGTTCTTTAATATAGTGCTTTGGGAGGCACTTTTGTAGACCACATCTGGGATTTTGGACCAATAAAAGACATATGCGCTGTTTCGTTGGCCAGATCGATCTTTTTTTATATTGCTCGATCTTTAGGTTGTAAGAGCTTTCAGTGGTGCCTGATTGTGAAAATTTTCCTTGCGTTCCTTTCTCGAAGTTCTTTTTGACGTATAAATTAAATGCAAACATCTCTACTTTCGAGATATTAGTTTGAACTCTTATAGGCACTTTTAGATGGCTGTGCCTGTCCCGACTTCGTCTATATACCATGTCAAAGTGCAGATTCGTTGGTTGTTCATGAGCTTCTTATGAGGCTGATCGAAATTGTATTAGACGGGGATCGTGTCCATTGCAATGTGTTTAAGGTAGTTTGTGGAATCCTCAAGCAAGATGACTTCTAAGATCTGCTGACCTACTCCATTTCTCCTAGAGCAAAGGTACCTGATATAGCGTTCTTCTGGATGTAGATCTGAAGTGGTGTTACTTCCAGCAAAATTTCTAGCGTTACTGTTGGACAAGGACGCGCTAGACCTATTGTTTTTTGGTGATGGAATAGGTAATCATGGCCACGATTATTACAAAATATGACCAAATTTTGTTTCTTTAATAATAATTAAACCGGACAGGCTAATTGAATACACAAAATGTGGGGTCTCTTTTTGTATATTCGGTATAATTATTGTTAAAGAAATATAAAATTTAATTACGAAGAAGCTGTAGTTAGAGCCCACAGACCGTGAGTCAATATTCATTGCATCATATATAGCCTTGTATTCATTCTATCCATTAATAGCATATCCATAAGTAGATTGAAGTCTTTACTTTGTTTTAAGGAACATTTTATTAACATATGGCCCCTTTAGCTGCTATAGGACGTACACAACAATGTTGACTTAAAAAAGCAGTGCAGACAAAAGCTGCGAAGGAGATCATAGCTGTATTTAATGACAGAAAACAGTAGAATTAATCAAATTCAAGAGTAACACGGAAGCTAATACTTAGAGTACCAAACTCTATGGAATAAGAAACTTTTTTAATTAAGTTGTTAAGTAAGTTGGAATTTCTTCTTAAAAAAACACATGCAACAAATACCTCTTTTCTGTGATTGCTATTATTCCATAAATAATTCTACGGCAATTTCGGCATTTTACAATTTTTTGCACAGCATTTACAAATTTTTCGGCAAAGCCATTCCTGTACACTACTCCTACCCTCGCCATCACCGCGGAATACACAACTTTCCTTTACCCTACCGCCCACCACACCGCCGCTTCTTTCGCCTTACACATACAGACGCAACCACAAATATGCCTCCTGAATTCTAAATTTAACTTTAACAATGTCATGGTGTCACGAAGTTTTAATTGTTGATCATTTGGGGTCCAAAGTGCGAGAAAATTGAATTAGCGGATAATTCTTGACCCACATTCTTTACTGTTACGGATACTTTAACGAGTCGTTGTTTCGAGCGTTTAATTTTCTTTTTTAAAGTAGCTCGCAGATACGTTTTAGCTGTTTTGGATTGTAATTGTTGGAAATGTGAATAGAATAATTAGGGCGGCATACTTTGAAGTAATTTGATTTTCTTATGTAAATATGTTCGAGGAATGTTTTGAAGTGTTGCCTCAAACAATTAATCATTGTTGATCACACAACATATAAATTCCGCCAACTGAGATGCTAGATGTATGCACAACCCTATACAGCATACACAATGGACAGCAATTGACGTAAGCACTTCTAAATTTTAAATCCAGAACGTCGTAGACATATTGAAAACAAAATTGTTTTAAATCATTAAACGGAAAATTAAAAAGGTTGATGGGAACCCGCGCCATAAGGAATTGATGTTCGCTAGATAAGGAGAGAAGAACGTATCGGTACACCAGTGAGAACATATGTTTCTTCAATCTCTAAGATCCAGTTTTACGAAACTCTTCATCAAATATTACATTTCTCTACACCTACAATAAATACTTCAGGTATTCATAAAAATCAAGTTAGTTTTAAAGCGGCAATGTTTAGACCTATTGAAATACATGGACTTTACGTCAAATTAGTTGCCGAATTAAATGTTTTATAATAATTTAGGCAATCCGTTTAAGGAAATGAAGTGTACACTACTTGCGATGGGAACGGAAGTTGAACGGACTTGACGATATTTTCTAAAACTTAGCCCCAAAATAAGTCTACAAAATTACAAGTTTTGAATCTGCTTAGTTTCTGATATACGCTCCTCCTGTGACATCCTGTTTATGAACATATGTGTTCATCGATATAAAAGCAGCCATTTATTGTAGTGATAAACTTCGTCGGACCAATTTTTATATAAAAAAAAATGTTATATTAACGTGAATTGCAAATGCAATTTCTTTCTTGGAAAAGTGGCAAGTGAAAAGTTAATCAGGGAATCTGAAAATGTAATTATATATAGAGTGTTGTGTTTAAAGTAACAAACTTAAACATCGTACCATAGGAACTAAACACTCTACATCTCCCAAAATAATTTTTGAATATATCACCAAACCTGATTTGTTACTAACACAGTAACCTAATGAAAACATAAACCTCCAAATTTCATGATTCCAGACCATATTGTCCCGTAGATTAAATGTAAATTATCTATAATTTTCTGAAAGCGTTAAAAGAAATCACGAACGTGGGCAATTTGACTAGCTAGTAGTAGGCATAGTGGTAGTAATATTAGTTCCCTCTTTCTCTTGTATGAGCGGGTTTAGAGTGCAAACACCTCGACAAATGGCAATAATCTATATTTACCGTGAACTCAGCTCTCACAACTATACTAAAAGTTAAAGATTTATAATCCATTATTGCTTACGTGTACGGTCTATATAATTTCAGTTAATGCCACTTTGAGTGACTATTACGTTGCGGTTTACGGTTCAGCCGTACTCAATAATTTAACTACATAGTTTTGCAGAACGCATTGTGGAAACAATCTTGAGAATCATTAGGAGGTGCGTTGGAAAGCTCGTTTTGAAATTTTAACTGCTAATAAAGTATCTACGCCAGCTGTGTCCCATTTCGTGAAAGTATAGTGATTCAGTAAGTTCAATTTCGTAGTGGAATCGAAGTTGAAACTTTATTTCCTGTTCTAACTTGACGTAATACCTCGTTAAACCAAAAATGTATTGCTTAGCAGTGGTCGAGCTGGCCTCTTGCGTAATATAGTTCCAGATAAACAGGTGTTAGCGAGTGGGTATGAGAATTTTTCAGTACTTACAGTAATCTAAGATTCTATGCGGTATCGTATACATACATGACTGACCACATAATTCGTCTGTAAATGCGATAGTGCTTCTTACATTGTTATAAAGGCATTAAACCGAAAATCATTGAATTAACATTTAATAACAACAAGATAGGATTCATATTATCTTCAAATTGTTAAAATAAGTTTGACATTTTGAATGTTGTGTTGGTCGTTACTTTGTGAAGATCCATAATAAAAAAATAAACTACGAATATACATTGAGATAACTTCACTTTATTTACGTCAGGTGTGACTAGTTTCAACAAATAATTCAGTTTTAAAATTAGTTTGTATGTAGTTTGAAAATGACAATTATTTATTATCAAAGTATATTAGGATTTTATATTTTTTAATAAGTTACATTTGTTAAATGAGAAACAGGAAAACAACCCGTCAATAAGACATTTAGCGCAGTTTGAAGTGATCTGCAAAGGGTAAGAAATACAGTTTTATGAAATTATGAAAGGGACGGTCCATGCAATCTAAGTGATAATGAAACAGTGAAAGCTGTGGCTGTAGTTAACGAGGGAAATAGCTATGCGACAAGGCAATAAGAAATCTGCAGATGCAAGTCGTTTTAAGAAATAGATGTTCTACCGGTTTAGAACTACTAACAGCTGCTCGAGATGTAACCATTTCTGGACAAACGGCCAGCAGAAACCTTAGTGAAAGCCAATTGAACAGTAGAAGACCAGCTATGGCACCATATGCCTGCTCTTATGTACCTTAGAGAACTCGAACAAGTCGATCTTCACAAATTAATCACTAGCACGCTTAGACTTACATGCTACTGAATTCAACTTTTTACAGTTTGCTTTCACATTCGATTTTTTTTAAGCTTTTCATCGACACAGTTTAGATTTTCTATAAGGTTGACATCTGACGAGTTTTTTGGCTATTCCAGTATAGTGATTTGGACCTGTCTAGAAAAATGCCTCATTTTTTTAGTGCAGTGACGTGGAGTTAGATTACGCTGAAAAAGACCGTTGTTGGAAAAATAGACCTCGTAATGTTCTGGAATCATTCGGGTTGCTAGGATGTCAATATATTAATCTGATTTCATCAT
This sequence comes from Oryctes borbonicus, assembly GCA_902654985.2. Classification (NCBI taxonomy): domain Eukaryota; kingdom Metazoa; phylum Arthropoda; class Insecta; order Coleoptera; family Scarabaeidae; genus Oryctes; species Oryctes borbonicus. Next base: position 12,068,088 of record LR736857.1, read on the forward strand.
CCTAGTGATTGATACGAAACATTTTTTGTCATGTTTAATTCTCTGTTCCAAATGAGCCGGGGAAATGGGATCACCATTTAATCGACACATGAACTGCATGTACTGTCGTTGCACGACAAGGTTGTCTAGTTCTTGTATTTTTTTGCCCAAGCAAACTTTCGTCACGGCACTAGTCAAGAGCTACACCTTAATCGACCTCCTTGCCCTTCTACCTACTTCAAGAAGTCTTGGTCACGTCAATATTGGAGTTAAACAATCCTACTAAAGGATACTAGGCCAACCCTAACATTCTCTGCTATTTGGCGATACGCCATGGATGTGTGTTTAGCAAGTGTGATTATTTCTTCGCGTTTTGTTGGTGAGATGTCTATGCTTGAAAATCTTTTTCAATTACGTAGTCCACACAAAAGGAATCACTTTTGCTAAATATCAAATAAACCGCAGTACAAATTTTTAAGTGTATCAATTTGACACCTACACTTTATTGCAATTAATTTGTATTATTACATCATTACCTAAGCACATTTCAATTTACGTAAGCATCCTACATCTACGTGCTTTACAATGTTATAGTAAGGTAAGAACATTTCTTAGATTGACGAAAATTTGGTCAAGAACGCTGTAGAAAAATAAAAAAATTGTAAATCGTTGCTCCATTTTCTAATAAAATATTATTCTTTTTCAATTTGCCAATCAAAAGACAAAAGTATATAACGCATTGTAACTTATTCTGAAGTACATCCGATATATAGCAATCTTATTGTTAGTCATATATGGACTTTAGTCGAATACGTTTCTTTTTCCCTTTCCTTCCACATCATGTGAAATAAAAGGAACGTTATTTTCCGGTGTCGAGAGAGAGACGATCCGAGCAAAGAGTAATCCCGTGGATCGGGATTCAAATGTATTGTGGCATTTATTGGATGGGCCGACGGCACACGCGGTGCCAACCCCAAATGTATTGATTCCGATGTGTATGTCGTATTGATGCGGTGGTCTCGCCGCAATCCAGACTGCCGACACACACAATGCTGGAAAATGCATCAAGTATTAGTAATAAAAAATGGTCTCACACGACTACACAATGATACGAAAAAAAATACAACTGAGCAAAATTCGAGATAAACAGAGGGCGCCTGTCCAGACTACTTTTTTTCTGTACTCTCGAACCAATATCGAGTCTATTCAATGCAGATTGCTTTCAATAGACTATATACGCCGAAAAGAATATTGATGTTCTTCGATGCTTCTTCGTATGGATGAAAGAGATATATTTGAAGCGATTTTCATATGTTCGAATTGGTTTAATGTTAAAGTTAATTTACTTGTACACCGTCAAATATGTTGATATCTCCAACTATAGTATTCTAAAAATGCAATATTCTCTCCCGTAAAAGTCCATAGCTTATCGCTAAACTTACGGAATTAAATTATAGTAAGAGGATGATTCCTTATATAGAGAAAAAGTTTTTAAATAAAGGTATGCAGGTAAGAGCTTTGCACAAGCATAAAATTATGTATAAGTATACAGTTTGTTTAGTTTCGCTACAAACCAGTTTGCTTTTTAAATGGAACACTCTGTGCGCATTTTTGGATTTAATTCTCGTTCATTTTTGAGATTTTTGCGAAATCCTATTGTTGCTTTAACGGCCAATATCTTAAACGCCGTACATATCAAGGCGGAGATTTATACTTTAGTTGATCGGTTATTTCTTGGAGTTTTCGGTGGTATTTCAAAGAATTTTCCATATCAATTACTTTTCTTTCAATGGAACACATTGCATTTTTCCAGAATTTAATGGAGAAGCTGTTCCAGAATTTTTTTTATAAACATTTCGCTATGCTGACATTACGCAAAATGTTAGTAAACGTTCAACAAAATACAAGCAACCGCATTGCTGTATGTATGCAGGGGAATAGTGTTCACTTCGTGTAGATTTTTAATGAATATTATAGAAGTGTACAGTATTATACCGCAGCACTTCTGCATTTTAGTAAAAAACTTTGCCGCATATTTAATTTACTAAAGAATGACATATTACAGATACAAGGTTCGTGGTACGGAATTCGATAGCCATTTTGTAGACGCCAGTTAATATAATAAATGTTTCCGTATATTAGCGAAAACTGCAAGAAATGAGTTATGCTTTCTAGCGTATATAGGGCGTTTAAGACGTCGACCGTTATAAAAACGGAGATATTTCGCAAAAATCATAAAGTATGACAATTATCTCAAAATCTAAGATAATATCGGAAATATTAATGATAGTTGACTTGATTATAGAGGACACCCAAAAATCTCACAAGCTGTTCTTTTAAAAAGACCAAAGTTGTATCGTAGGTTGGGGAAAATTAACATCCTATTTACTTGAATGTAACTTTTGTTATGAAGCACATTTCCGAATATGTTTTATTTAAAATCTCTTTCTTTAAATTATTCGGGCCAAAAATTATCTTCCACGCACCAGGTTGACACGCTGTATTTAATGTTAGTACATCATTATTAGGTTCTTTTACTTAATGAAAATGGAGAATTGAAACAATGCTATTGCTAAATATTCCGCTAACTTCATATTCCTTTCATTATTACAACTAATAGTAGCAGGAAATAATTTCTCTTTGATAGTACGAAGGTGGTAAGTGTGTTGGAACATAGATAACAATACATGCCTGAAACAAGTCACAAAAAGAGGATAGTGCAATACCACCAACTTAAAAATCGTTTACAGAATAAGAACTAATAAGTTTTTAAATGAAACGAAATTATTTGCGTTTCTTATATTTACAGGTAACTTATTATAGAATTTACAGCCAATAATATGTACCTTTCAGAAATGTGGCTGATTTATAAGATGTCTGTATTACGAGTATCGTGGTAATTACTGACGTTATAGCTCGAAAGCTACCTATTTTTATATATGAAAGAAAGAGTACAGATCATAAAATGTCACCAAATGATAACTTTTAAACATTTTTCTACATGAATCGCTATACCCGAGACCAAATATTATTCTAATTACCTTTGCTTCTGGAATAGGAAGATTCTTTAGGATTCGGATGACGTACTCCAATGAATTATTCCATAACTCATACATGATATGAAATTGTAATAATAAAAGGTTTCAGCACTACAAATTTTACGTAATTGTCTTAGTATATAACAAATATTCGACAAGAAACTATACATCTTACTAATATGTGGAGGTCATTTCAGGTTTTCATCAATAGTTATATCTAAAACCTTTATCAATAATGATAGCAAGGACTGTGGCGTAGTATGGTAAACAACACATAAGTATCTGCACCCTCCGCACCACACAAGTTTAATTTATTATCTAGTAATATAATAATTAGTCCGGGACGGCCGTTTCGAGGACACGAATGGTGCTCATATTCGAGAGAATAGAACCTGTTGTTCAAATATAGATGACTTATGGGTTTGATCTTATTATGAAAGTAAACGGATTATGTTTTTTACTCATTAACGATCAACTGATGGTCCATTCGCTGATATCATTCAGTACGACAGATGTTTTCGCTGTCCAAGTTAGATAAAGTGAGAGCTATGTTTGTGTCATCTGTAATTGCTTCCTTTCACTAAAGAAGGATTCAAACAATTTTAATGCAATTAATTCCATTTATTCCATAATTTTCTAATTTGTGTAATAAAGTCTTGTAGCTGATTAGGTCAAAGGTTTTAGACAAATCATTGAAAGTAAAGTTTGTCTATTTTCCAAATTAGTATGAATTTCACGCAAAAAATTCAAAATAATTATATTATAATTGCGAGTACTTATATGTACTAAATGTGAAACTGCTGATTTAAACATTGTTACTGTTACTTAGCGTAGTACGATAGGGATACCTTGAAAGGATCATTTGAATAAGTTGCGCTGATAGGGCAGTGCATCTACATATTTTAAAAGTAGAAAAGAATTGATTTGATCAACCACTACATAACGAATACCGAAGGTATCAGCACACTAAACACTACATAAATGGTTGCGGATATGTGGGGAACAATCATACTATCTGCTAGTCGCTGCTATCATTAACGGTTAATGCGACCTATTTTAGGGCGCATACCTTTCTTTATCGTTTTTCGGATAAAGGAGTAGGGTACATAGGACACATTTTCAAGTTTTTATTAGTACTTGTTCTAAAACAATCGGAGATTAACCTTACTAACAGGTTTTCAAATTTGATAATATCTCATATTTTGGGTTAGACTTTCTTATAATAGAACAATACAAATGGTTCTTTTTTGTGCCAAACGCAAATGTAAAACGTTTGTGCCTTCTTAACCGTGATAAACATCTGTACTTACTGGGAAATAATTAAAGATAGGATAGATATTACTATAGGGCCATATACTGCGAAAACAATTTTATTGAAGTAATTAAATATAAAAATTCGAAACCTGCTTTTTGTTTCTTTTCATATTCTGCATTTCATAATGCAAGAATAATCATTTTCCTTTTGCTAGTAGAAATGTCTTTGGTTTTACACTTTTTAAAGAATCAATTCAATATTCTTTTTAAATATTCCGATTAAAATGCGTATGTGTAGTAAATTAAGTTACTTTTGACGCTTGCTAACAAATTGGCTAAATTATACTACCAATTAGTAGAGCACACCAAAAATGCGCCATAGGCACAACATAGTATTATATTATTAGTCACCTGCTTAAGAACACATTCTGTAAGGTTGTATCTTGGCTACATATTATAAGCCTTATACTTCTTTTCTATAAATTACTACTGACGATGGTAGCTTAGTTAATAAAGGACGAACCCAGAGGTGCGTTCGAAAATAATGGGCACTGTGAGAATATGGTTAGAAGGAATGTAGCATCACTTGATGCTACACTCCTTCTACATTTACGGTAGTATTTGGGGTAAGGTTTTCAAATTCTTTTGTCATAAAAACAAAACATACAAAAACAGACTCGCTGCGCATGTAGGGTAATTTTTCGCGGATTTAGAAAATAATGAGCGCGTATTCTGATTGCATCCAAACACGTTCGAAAACTTTGCCTATCTAGTAAGGAGGATACTTAAGCCACAAATTCGAATTTTGAACGTTATTTTAGTTCCCAAGAGTAACTCACACTCTATATTTTCTATTCTCAGACTTACTCCAGATTATCTTTGCGATTGGGGTGACGATTTGCAGATTATTTCCTTTGTACCAGTTCAAATTGTTTTCTAAAAATTCATTGATGACAAGACACAAACTGATACTCTTATTTTTAGGAGTAGCATAATGCAAGCAATGCAAAGATGCAACTGAAGCACTATTAATATCAAACATTCATTGCTGGGAAAATAGAAAAATATTGAAAATCTCTGATGAATTTTAATTTAAAAATTAGGTGTAACGGAAAACCAAACATGGTAGGTTTTATCAAAGAATACGTGGAATTTTAGTTTTCTATAAAAGATCTTTATTTATTCATCGTATTAATTTTGTCCCATTGAAAGTACACCCCTTTAGATATAATACACTTGCGCCAACGATTTTTCCAAGCAGTTCTCGAACGAAATTTTCAGTATGGTGTTTAGCTTGAGCGATTCTGTCTTTATCTCTTCAACATCATCTTTCTAAGATGTTTTCAGTTTTGATATCCGGTAACCACAGAGAGTGAGGCATCGTTTGTGGCCACGAACAAGCAGTGAAGTGTAAGCAGGTGGTGTCATCGTCATGAATTGTTGTCCCTTAATTCAGATTGCTTCATGCGAACGACAAAGAGCTTCCAGGCAATGTTCCTAATTGACCGAACGACCTGTTGGTGAAAACAATGATAAACTACACCGCTGAAATCGAAGAACGCAGTGGACATAACGTTCACATTCGATAGAGCTTGATGTGTTTTTTGTTCACTTTTGACCCTCCAAGAAGCTTCCGCGGGGATTAACGGGCCTTAGAGTCAATGTTATACGCGGACACTTTCCTTTCATCACCAGTTATGATTCGCAGTAACTCACACTCTATGTTTTCTATTCTCAGACTTACTCCAGATTATCTTTGCGATTGGGGTGACGATTTGCAGATTATTTCCTTTGTACCAGTTCAAATTGTTTTCTAAAAATCCATTGATGACAAGACACGAACTGACTCTTATTTTTAGGAGTAGCATAGTGCAAGCGATGCAAAGATGCAACTGAAGCACTGAATCTATGCTGGCGAATAAAACGACTAATATTTAATTTATGAATTTTTGCTATGATACCCCTAAAATTATTCTGAAGATCGTTGTAGGGACCTTAAATTTGATGTTTTAGGATGAACAAAGTTATTATGTTTCACCACTACCGTCGTTGTCTGGACTAATAATATTCTCTTAACTCCCAGACTCCTTAGATAGTAAGAGAGAAAGAATTGCAGTTTACGAAAACAAGTTCGCAGCCGCCAGTCGCTTAATCTTGAGCGAATGGACATACTGGACTCACTATGCGTGATGTATGCGTGGTGCCTATGACAGCTAACCTCGATGATGCGAATTATAACATTACAGTATATTATATACGCTTGTCGTTTACTTGATTTAAGTGAGATTTATTTGGTAATTTGGACTTTCGGTGTGAATTGTCTAAATTGTTAATATTTCTAGGTCCTTTCGAACTGTAATGGATTTGGATAAAAGAAAGATATCTCCAACCTTTGTAACTAATATTCATGGATATAAGCATTTTCTTTTCGTTTTACATTGGCGTTTTAAGCAACAGTCACACATACTATTTTGACAATATCGATAGCGAAGAGCCTAAAGAGCAATTCTACGAATGAAGCTTTGTCACTTTTAAATTAACACTTAAAGAACGATCGAACAGCACTTGCAGGTGCCACTTTCCTATTATATTTAGGTGTAATGGATAGGAGGGTTTTCACCGCACGTATACAGGTGTTACGCTTGAATTTCAACAATATTTGGAGGATTTGTGTGTAGGCAACATATTTTACAAAAATTATAAACTCCTTTCGAAACAAATGCAGGTGCTCCGTTTAACTTCCGAAGTGGGAATCGACGTAGTCGTTGTGTTGGAGGTATTTAATTTGAACGAAGGCTCCTTCCTTCAGTCGCAGGTGCCTTTTGCTTAATCATATCTCCACTAATAGTCGATATTATCTTTCCGATAATGAGCGGTATTAAGGAGGCACTATCATTTACATATCTGTATTTTATCTGTGGATCATCGAGTTTGGTAATCGCTTTTATTAAGCGGTGTGCGTTCCCTATCCGATAATTATTTAATTCCGACGGCCAACTAAATTGACTGCAATAAATTGTAGATAAATTGATATGTCAAAATTTTAATTTTATTTTTCCAATGTTTATTCAAACAAAGCTTTCTTCCTGCTTGCTTTTGAAACAAACAGGTAGCTGGACGCAGATGGTTTTAAAGTGTGTGCAATCGGTTACCTGCAACAATTTTCAAATTCAATAAACTGTTTATAAAGTTTAATCGTTACTGGCCAGGAATAATAGCATACGGTATACTGTTTTGCGTGCAACCTATCACTGTCCTCAAATAGATTTAAAGCAGAACTGAAAAAAATCGATTCCGATGTAATTCTGTAATGTATATGGATTTACTCACATGTTATGTTTTTCTTTAAACTATTCCGTTTGCATAGGTTTGTATATTTTATACACTATTGGACAAACTGATGATTTTTGTAATATTTTAATTACAAATTATTATTGATGTCGAATTTCTTATGGCATAAATGGTGAGGTGGAGTAGAAGTATACCGTTACAACAACTAAATTAAAAAGAAGCATAATCGTTCATCTTCTTTCCCTTTACAATGATATTATGCGGGCTGAAAGCAAAAGACTAGAAGTAGATAGTTAAAAACTCACGGATGTTGGTAAATTATAATAACGTGTACAAATGAATTTGCTATTAATATCAAACATTCATTGTTGGGAAAATAGAAAAATATTGAAAATCTTTAATGAATTTTAATTTAAAAATTAGGTGTAAAGGAAAACCAAACATGGTAGGTTTTATCAATGAATACGTGGAATTTTAGTTTTCTATAAAAGATCTTTATTTATTCATCGTATTAATTTTGTCCCATTGAAAGTACACCCCTTTAGATATAGTACACTTGCGCCAGCGATTTTTCCAAGCAGTTCTCGAACGAATTTTTCAGTATGGTGTTTAGCTTGAGCGATTCTGTCTTTATCTCTTCAACATCGTCTTTCTAAGGTATTTTCAGTTTTGATATCCGGTAACCACAGAGAGTGAGGCATTGTTTGTGGTCACGAACAAGCAGTGAAGTGTAAGCAGGTGGTGTAATCGTCATGAATTGTTTGCCCTTAATTCAGATTGCTTCATGCGAACGGCAAAGAGCTTCCAGGCAATGTTCCTAATTGACCGAACGACCTGTTTGTGAAAACGATGATAAACTACACCGCTGAAATCGAAGAACGGAGTGGGCAGAACGTTCACATTCGAAAGAGCTTGATGTGTTTTTTGTTCACTTTTGACCCTCCAAGAAGCTTCCATGGGGATTCATGGGCCTTAGAGTCAATGTTATACGTGGACGCTTATCCTTCATCACTACTTATGATTCGCAGGATTGTTGCGAGGCAGTTCTGGATCGTCATTGACTTCATTCAACGACTTTCAATTGTCTATTTTACGCTGCTCTTGTTCAAAATTCCACAATTTTGTTGCTGCACAGCGGAAGCTTGATGTCGGCGATTATCCATAATCATTTTCTTGATATTTTTAACATTGTCATCGGTTGTTGATGTGCTTGGAGATTCAGGGCGCTTTTGGAAACGTCTGCACCACTTGTAAACATTTGCTTTATCCATAGAATATTCGCCAAAAGCACTATGCAACATTTCCAAAGCGGTACTGAACATTTCATTCTTAAAGTAACATTTTTTTGCGAAAAATTGCCGAGCACAACAAAAAAAAAGTGCCATAATTGGACTTGTACGGCCTTGGAAATTAAAAAATTCCGCGTACTTTTTGGTCAAACCTCGTACAGGGGCGATTAGTGCACAGTGAATGTGGGAGCTGTGTTACAATGGTTCGATTCTCTCGTAGATTTTCGATGGATATTGTGTACTTTGTACTATGCAACGGAAGCACACGAGGAAGAAAATGCGTTGTAATTTGACCCTCCATTTACCAGCTGCTACTGACCTCGTATATCGATAATTGCAATACCTGAGATTTGGTAGTAGGGAGTAGATGATAATGCAAAACTATATGCATGCAGATAAAAGGGGCTGAGCATCACTTGTAACATACGCGCAAGAGTGTAAGGCTTCTTAACATCCTAGTTTTGTTTTTATGTCAACAAATTCACTGGTTTCATTTATTGTATTTTGTGAAATCATAATTCCGTTGTTTTATTTATAGTAAATCTCATATAAAAAAAGCGTTACGAACTGTCACAAGTGCCTGTCGTCGTTCCTTCGCTTGCGCGTCATGCAGGGCTCAGATTCGCACTATCTGTGGTTTGTAACTTTTCTGCTTCTCTGAGGAGGCAGTAGTAAGAAGCATGAATGCTAGAAGTGGCCTAAACTCTACTAAGTGCATCTTCTTTTAAAGGAAGTATTAGTTTCAAATGAGGGTAATTGTGATACTGGCAAGCTCGTGATAACAAATTATAACATTGAACATATAAGTTGAATATAACTAGGATATCAGCAATTCAGTCCATTTCATGTTTTCATTCTGCATAATTTCTTCAATCCCGGATCTCAAAACGTAATTCCTCTGTGAAAACTTTAGATGGAGTCTTTCAAGCGCTTGTTTCCACCAAAACAAAAAATGATTGGTAATTTTCTTAACTATTGACACCTTTCACAGGAAATCCTTGATTGTTTGAAATTTCCTTGAAAATGTTCCATGCTGATGGATCTATACGAAAGAATTTCATGTGGTGGTATTAATTTTACACGTACAAATAAATTTCATGCGCGGTTTTTAGATGATAAAAACGATAGAAGAATTTTCTCAGAAACTTTTTACAAAGTAGAACTTTTGGAATTTGTAAATAGGTTTAGAGTCCCACATATTTCAAAGGATAATACTTCTATTTTATTTTTGTTATCATTGACTGAGCAGGATATAGATGTAGATGTATCTTCGAAGGGATTTTTCTGCACGTACGGATTACGTATAATGTTATTTAGTTGTATTTATTTTCTGCATTTCCTCTTGGAATCGTCCCATCTCTACTTGCTCCCCGTTTCATTTCCCCATATATCTGTTTTAGAACCTCCAGATTCAATTTAAACCTCTTTCTCCTACGTTCCTATACTGTCACATCTTTATATGCGTGTGTGTCTGTGTGCGACGATTTACGTACATGGATGTGAGCGTAGATGTATGCAGGGCTACGAAGATGTTTCGCTTTGAAGGCAATAAGTCTCTGATTTTCCATCTCTATCCAATTGCGGAGGAAGAAGAAAGTGAAAAAAAGGAATAAAGTCGAGGGTGGCGTTGGGGTAGCGGAGCCAGTTTCGTGGAGTATAAGAAGCGGCGGAGAGAGCGAATGTATGAGGAATTATTCCCGAATCAGCTCGGTCGGGGAGGGAACGCGCCTTCTTGAAGACGAAGGGTCTACGCCAGACTCGCACACACAAATCACCAGAGGAAATATATTATAATAAAATGAGATGTAGTAGTATAGTCCACACAACATCCGCTACCTCTACGACGAGGCAGAATTTTAAATTAAGGTCTTTTTCTCTTTTTTCTCCTCCGCTTCTGTTGCCTTCTTTCTTATATATTTTACCGTATACATACATATACATATATACACCACCATCATATCGTCCCGCTTGGAAGAATATACATTTCTTAGAATAATATTTTTATAGATTAAATTTAGGCGTGCGCGAAGACTTCTTTTGTTGTTTCTATCTTGCTTCTTTTATCATATTAAGGAAATGAGATGTGGATTGACCTTTTTTCTTTTATTAAAGGCATGAAAATGGTTTAATGTGTATATATTATGTACTGGGAATAAATATTAATTAAATATTTATTATCTTTCAAAATAATCTCTGTTTTGTGATAGTAGTTAAAAGCTTTGGAGTGAATTTTTATACTTACGTTCTAATAACTTTATGAAAACGTTTGCATATTGTATTTCTCCCTTTGTTGTTTCTCGGAAGTAAATAATAATTGTTATAACTTAGTTTGCTGTAGAGATTAAGTAAACAATACACAATTTGCACGTTTCTCAATTTTGTAACAATAAGAAAGCGCATTAAAAAAGAAGAATTGTGATCTCTAATAAACTGATATTAATGTTCCACTTTCATCACAAAGATTGAAAAACAAATCTGAAATATATGCTTTGTATCTTCGACATAACAATAATTTGACATTGATAGTTGTTCTTCATAATAATTTTTTTATGGGAATTCTTGGTAGTAGCGGCTTAGTTTAAGAAAGTTAAAGATTAAACGTTTTTACGTTCCGCCAATAAATCTATTGCCTTCTTCAGAACAAATAATTGATTACATAATAATAAATAAAGCTGTTGTCGATGAAAATCTTAGTTTAAGATAATTTTTAGTAAAGTTTGTTGTTTTTTGGAATATTTGTCTTTTTTTTTACTTGCAAACTGTATTTTGCCGTGAACTATTACAATTATTAAATTGTGTGTACTATATTTTTGTTAAAAATTTAATTTCAAATTGAAAATAGAAAAGAATTAACAATAATATATTGTGTACTGTACAGAGCAAGTAATATAGGTAAAGTGCGAAGACACCGATTCCTAACGGTGCCTCACGTGTGTTAGAAGGTTTTTTATTTTGTCTGAATAAACCAGCGTCTTGGAAATGTTTATTTATTATGGGTACAATCAATCCCTATTTTATCGTTAACGGAATCTTTGTGCTTATTTATCTGATGCATCGACTTCCTCATTGAAAATTAATGTATTATTGAAATTAAATGTGTACAGTAGAGGTAGTTTCATGTTTTTTTAACTGACATTATGTTGTTCTGATATTTACGTCTTTTTATCCGGTCATTCAGATGTTGTTGTGTTTGTCCAATTGTCCATTGGACTATAGTAGAAGTCCTAGCTTAACGTCGCTGTAGATTATGCAGTGTATTCAGTGCAGAGTGAAAGAACATGAGAGAGACGCACGTCTTAAGCACATCGAAAAATCTGCAGTAGCAGAACACCTGCACTAACAAGGGAACCATCGCATAACCTATAGCGATGTTGAGGTATTAGCCAGGACCAGCCAGTACTACCCGAGGATAAAACGCGAATCGATAGAAATAATGAAGAATACCAACAACTTCAATGGCGAAGACGGATATAAAATCAGCAACACATGGAAATTAACACTGCAGAGTCGTTATACAACGAACGACGCAATTCATCGGAGCGGAACGGTTATGGATCAACGAAGCGGAACAGTTATGGATCAGCAAAGCGGAACAGAAATGGGGTATATAACGAGGAGCAAGAGACAACAACACCCGTCTTTAGAAATCTTCTGAAGAAGCTGACAGTATGATCAGCGAAATGTCAATCAAACATAAAGTACACGACAACACCTGAAAGACATTTTCACTATGGATTACGGTCGTGAAAGCCTACACTCAACTATTGTTTTTCTGAAAGATGTGTGACATACGGAACTTTAACAAATTTAAGGTTGTGTTTTACGATGTTTTGTTTGGAGTCTTTGGATGAACTGTAAAATGTATGAACCTTTGTTTTGATGATTTTTTGTATTAAACTTAAGGAATAATTATTCTTTTGAAGAATTATTGTGATGTTAACAAGCACTTCTTTTCGAAAATCAGGGTATGTTAATTTTATTGCTTGGCTCGATAACTTTCCTTTTTTGTGAAAAAGGTTAGGGGGAGAGAAAACTGAAATATCGGCCAGAAAAAGAAGGTTTATGAAGTAATTTTGTTAATATTTTTGTTTGTTGTTTTGTTCAATTTCTAAAGTGAATTTTAAATTTTGAGTGGAATTCGTTAAATTTTTTGTGAAAATGTTCTATTTTGTCTATTGGTAATACAGTCATCTACATGTCTTTTTTGTGGAAAGTGTGCTTAAAGTTTAAGTTGTTGATGATTTGTTTTCAGGGAGAAGTTGTGGTATTGTGCTTGGTATTGGAGATTCCATTGCGCAACCAAAAATTTGGTGTAAAATTTACATTAAAACTTAAGATAGGTTGCGGATAAAGTTTATAGGCATTTAGAAATAGGGTAGGGGTAAATCCGTGCGTTGTTGTAGGATCCTCCAGTTCCTTTCAACTATGCTTAAGGCGTAATCTACAGGGATGTTTGTGTACATAGAAACCACATCAAGAAAAATAAGTTTATCTTTATTTTGGATTTTAACATTGTCGATAGCATCCTTGAAAGTAATATTTTACGTAATAGTCATTGCTATTAACAATTTTAGAAATCGAATCGGCCAAATATTTCGGTAGTTTATACTCTGTAAACTATAATGGTCGCTATTGTTTAGCGCTGAGGTAGTGTTTAAAACGAAAGGAAGAGGCAAATAATTTCATTTTGTATCTAAATCATATTTATAAAAGCAACATACGAAATAGTAGTTTACCCTAGTCTTTGCGGCCAAAGGAAAACAGTCTGCCGACGACCGAACGACGTCAAACCGATCGCTGTGATGTTTCAGATCATCGGATTAAATACGCAATACTTTATTCAATTATTTATTAGTAAATAATAAATACACTAAGTGAAAGTAAAATTTGTAGATACTTTGTAAAGTAATACATATTTCCCTGATATGAAGTTTTGATTTCTAATAGGCAATCACTTCTAACATAATACATGCGTTTTCAGATTGCTTTCCAGTTGACTCAGAACAGACGGAAACTTATTTTCCAAGGTTCAAGGTACACGCTAATTGGCAAACAACATTTTACAAATTTACATATCACATTTTCGCGATCATTTTCAAGTGTTGTATTATATTATTGACAAAAGTATCCTTAGAATGTAAATAATTAAGCAATGTAGACACATAGTTACGTAGACTTTACAAAATTTTGGTAAAACGTTTCTTTATTCATAAGTGGTAGAACTTATAAAATTAAGGACGATTAAGCTAGTGCAAGAATTGAGGAACGTCCCCAATTAAGAGCAAAGCTATGAATTGGCGTATTCCAGTTCAATTTTGTTGTGGACGCTGAGTGGACGAGAAAAGTACATAAGGCAAGTCTTCTAAATGTCTATTACAGTTAGTATTTTATATTAAGTTACCATCTACACTACAGCAATGTATATATACAGAATACTTTCTTGCATTTCTAAAAATTAAAGTAAAAACGTATAATTCATAGCTATGCAGTAGATGGAAATTAGTTGGTTTCTATAATAATGTATAACTTGTTGTTTACTTGAAATGTTATCTATACTTTGCTGCAAAAGATTAAAGCATTTCTCTTTTACTTCATTTGCACTTCCCAAATTTAAGTAAGAAGGAAAGATCTTTTCCTCACAAACAGTTCCAACATTTTTCTATTTATTGGTATATTCACGGTGCTCAGTAGAGTTTGCTTAAAATTTCCGTCGAACTGTAGCATTTTTTTATGACTACTAGTTAAAATCCATTTAGTTATCTATCTATCTACCGCTTTAGGCTAACAAAATTGGTCCAACACGATGAAGCAATTTTCTCAAAAACCTTATTGAGAGTACATAAACGAATTTTTGTTTACTATTATTTCGTATAAGAAAAGTTGCCAATACATTTCTAATTTAAAATAAACTTTCCAAGAAACAACCAATCATATACCGGTTGCTAAATAGGTACTATCTATACAAAAGTAAATCAGCCGAAAACCACTTACACTTGTAAATTTAATAAATTATCGACGGTAATGAACGAAATTGTTCGAAGCAACAGCTTTAATTGTAAGGGACGGTGTTTCTACGATGAGGCGGTAAAAGGAAACAAGATTGTTCAATTAACCATCCCATCTTGTCGACGATGAAACTCTTTCTTAACTTTCCATATTTTTTCTTGTTGGAACGTCTTTTTTTTCGTTTACTTTTCCAGCGGAAAAATCTTACCGCTACTTTGCAGTAAGTTCATTAAACGTGAATAGCAAGAGAGAGACCGCTATTAAGTGAAAGACTGAGACTATGCCCGGTACCACCGATTTCCCACACCCACGGACTACCGCCACCTGTTGAAGCCGTAATTAATTTAATTTACGGGATCACGGACAATTCGCACAGCAGCAAAGCGCCCAGTTAGGAGCGCCATCTACTAATGAGTCGGTAATAAAGTAATCTGGTGAATTCCGCGCGGAACGGAATTGCGTTATGTAACTTATCATGTTCGTATAAGTTTCGACGTATAATTTTCTAATAACCAAGTAAGTGCCTAGCTATATTATTCGATATTTACCAACTGCATATCGTATGTCTTCGTGGATGGTCTAGATGAAAGAATCGTGACTCGACGTGAAATTGCATTTTATAAAATTACAGCTGTGGAATTGGGGAATAAGAGACGAGAACTTTGTTGTCAGTCAGTCAGTCATTACCTAATATAAAAGAGGGAATTTCAGTACGTGGGCGTATGAATATATCTTTGTTGAATTACCAAAGAAAATTGAACTGCAATTATGGAGATTAGTAGCGGTACACAATTGAGATACATAAGCCACATAATTCAAAACAATAACCAACGAATTCACGTACAAATATACAGTTTGGTGATTTTTTTCGTGTATAAATTTATAATTGTTGTGCCTGCTTCCTTCACAAATAGGAAAAAGAAATAATAATTTAGATAATGTTCCATATGACAATCGTTCCTTTCACAAGGAAAAGGAAAGTCTGTCCAAAGACGCCCTCTATCAGAGCGAAAACGATTAGCTTCAGTGATGAAATTAAATACTTGGGAGTCACGTTCGACAAAAAACTCCCATATATCCAACTTATAGAAAAAAAGCTACTAGTATTCCGTAAGCTACTTGGGAAAACCAGGCTCTTAAGCCTTAAATGACCTTTTGGTCATGCACAGCAATAATTAGACCCATGATCACCTACGCCTCTTTGATTTGGTTGCCAAAAACAGCTCAGAAGACTGTGTAACAGCAACTTCAATAAATTCAGAGGCTTGCTTGTCTCAGCATCACGGGTGCGATGCGCTCGTGTCCCACAGCAGCGCTGGAAGTCCTCCTGGCACTAATGCTGCTTCCATCCAATGAACAGACAGACAAGCAAGAATATGCCCTTCATCGGTCCTAATCCCTTCTGTGGCATACAAGAGAGCCACACCAAACAGGTAATTAATTTATGGGAAGACCTCGTACTTGGTTACATGGTACTACATATCAGGTTCGCTTGAGGCAAGACAGTGCTATCGTTCATCAAAGGGGACCTTAGATTACTGGCGGGATTTCTAACAGGTTATGCAGTGCTAAAATATCATCTATTCAATCTAAAAAAAGATGAAGGTCAAATCAGTTAAATACTAAGGTCTTGTAAATTACATAGAAAAGTTCTAAAAGCCAACACAAATTGTAGCTTATACAATAAAAGGCAATATAATTAGTTTAAAATGTTCTGCTGAGCATGGATAGTTTAATTAATAATGATATGTATGTTCTTTTACATTATTTACTTAATTTACTCCAGGATTGTTGTCGAGCATAGGTTACAATCAATTCTACGCATATTCGTTGCAGAAAGGTTATCGCGCGACAAATCATCTCAAGCCAGTTTATCGCGCCGTCAGCTAGTTGCAATCTACCTCTTTTACTTCTACTAGTGTACTACAAAAATGAAATTTGCAACTGGAAATTTTCAGCAAATCCTTGAAGATAATCGACAACAGTTCTATTAACGTAATCATGCGCCACCACTTTAAGCCGTTTTGCGTTGTACTACACAGCACTATATTTCCAGCTATCATTTTCTCAATTTTTGCTCTAGTTAGACTGTCTTCCTTTCTTAGGGTTTTAATAAATTTCCAAATAGTAGGACGTGACGATCTAATCATAGATACAAAACCGCTACGCCATCCTTCAATAGCGTTAATCGTGCCAGCGATATCTTGACCGACTACTTGGTGGGAGTTTATTTTCTTTTGTGGTCAACTTTACCAATCCGAATATCTTCGAAATAATTAAGTAAAGGTGTTAAACGTTCCTTATTATGTTTATAAAATTCACTATCTAACAACGTCTCAAAAACTCCAACGCCATCATCTTCATATGCAAGTACTGCAAATAGTCGTATATGTTTAAAGCAAAGTCGAGATTTTATGTGCACTGCGTTTGCAGATCGATACTCTCCATTTGCTTCCATATGCAATGTGTGAAGTGGAAAGGACTCATACACTCCTTTCAGGTAATTCACTTTACAGCCTTAATTGCAACCCGTTTAAAATGTACATTACTATAGAAAATGGAGTAAATTCTAAAATTAGAGGAATTTCCAAGCGAAAAGTTATTTTTTTATTGCCATCGTTTATATAAATGACCGCGGTTGTATTAAATTTGTCGTAGTTGAAGTTAAAAACCCCAATAAGAGCGGTAAACTGTCGCTGCGATTAATTGTTTTGCGATAATTTGTCGTGCTATGAGTTGACTGCGAAGAATTGTGAGGAGATCGATTCAGTCAAGTAGATTTAATGTCTCAACATCATAACGTAAGGGCCAAATTCACTTCATAAATTACATTCGTTATTTTTGAAATTTATAAGGTAACATTTTTAACTTTTTGACATCTATCAAGAAATTTTATATTAGTATTTGACGGCCTGTTGCATATTTATGCATATATCCGTTGAGACTAATTCGTGTAGGTTCGTGCAATTTCTCACTAATGAACAACAACAATTAAAGTTTCTTTTGAAACTCCTATTCAGATACATTGACTTTATATAGTTTCTTCTATTCTGAGTTTTACAAATTTTAAAGGAAATGCCCATAGGAGCTTTACTTTTTAATTTTACCTTGACCTAAAACTTGACGGTTCAAAAACTTGAATTCACCATGTTTCCCCTAAGCTTACAAAGTTTAACACGTGGTTCATATTGACATATTTTGAACTTTACTTATTGAATTTTTAGTTTAACATTCCATTATTAAAACTTAAAGAATTGGTATATTAGGTGAATTTCAATGATTTGACAACCCAGAAAATCTTTGGGCGCGTATAAGCAAGGACGTACGCATAATTTACACGAGAGATAAGCTGTAGAATAGTATTGTTGAAAGCAAAAAGAAAGCATCCCTGAAAATCAGTATCTAAATTCAGTCTATTATGTTGTTTTCTATTCAAGTATAATAATACTATAATACATAAGAACATGATCTTTTGGTTTTTTCGCAATTATTTAATAAACAATCCTGCGCCGAATAATAATATTAGTCATATTTAAAATCAATTCACTAAAATACATAAGAATTGTAGAACTTTTCAATATATCGCGTTGGCTTCTATACTTCTGGCTTTAAAATTTTCAGTTAACCAAATAATCTGTATTGTCTTGGCCAGCAACATGCGTCCTTGGATTTCAGACGAATTGATTTTGAATATTCTACATGTTTTTTTTTTAAATTCATGTGGAAGTAAATACCAGATAAAAAGTGAAAATATACGCCCTCGGTACTACCTTTTTAGAACTATCTAATTCTTCCATCATTTTAGAGTTATTTTCTTTTCTTAGTCGATCTCATATTGAGAGATTAATCAAATGCAATACAAATACATCACAATCTCTGAAGCAGACAGATTTCTACTACTACTCCTTTGCTTGTCTCCCCGTCAACAGAATCTCGACAATTCGCGCGCTTTACTTCTGAAAGGCTTACACATTGAAAACGCGTCTTGTCCGGAATACAGAAAAGCTACGTTCCGGTCGAGTCGTCGTAAAACTCCAAAAAGAGATTCCTCTCGAGAGAGATTCGAAAGCTACACAGAATGAGACACGTATAGCTCAAAACAAATTTAATCACGACGACATTTCCATCAATCCATCTTATTTTTTTTTCTCTGCCGTCGCTTTCCACCGCGTCGCATCTTCCACCTCCTTTTTTCCTCTATCTGGTTCGCTCCCCTGATGGCTTTCTTTGCCATTTTCCGTACTGCGAAACCCCTGCACATCTATCTCAACCACCGACGTAACCCACCCCTAATCCTGCTACCCTCTCCACCTACCCTTCTTTCGCTGATATGTTGTAGGATGGGGATAGAGCGTATGGATGTTTGGGCGTCACATGTGCTACGTACCGAACGACGCTCGCTGCCATTATTTTAAAGTAAGGATAAAAGGGCGCCATCTAATGTTTCTACCGTCTACTACGCTTCTTCCTCGTGCTTCGTACTGGTTTTGTTAGGGCGTTGCTGCGTTTGTTGAAATGTTAAAGTTGGCGAATTATTAAAATTTTATCTCTTGATATTAACAGTGTTACTTTAGTCTAGATTAACTTATTAAAGTTAGAGAAACGGTAAAATAATAAAAATCGGTGGTACAAGAATATTAATTAATTAATTAATATATCGAGTTAGGAAGGTGCCATAAGCACTGACGACAAAAAATAATCTGGAAAGATGTAAATGAAATACAAATAACAAAGAACATCTAACATGATTCTTGGGGATGGTTTCAAGCAAAAACGAGATGAAGTTTTGCAGCTCAGTATTTGCAACGGTGTTTCAAAAACTGTTAGAGGCAACTAATGTACATACTTTTCATAATTATTACTAAAGGAGTTATTTTTCACAATTTGAAAATTGGCTTGGTAATGGCTTATATTATAGTGGTAGCTGATTTTCTTCTTACCTTAATACATCTCTAAAATTAAAGGTTAGTCAACCGACTGACTAGCAGTCAATAGACTGAACGGACTGAAGTATTATAATATTTACAGATGCTCTTGCCAAAATAACGTTATTGCTCTTGCTAGGAGTTAGGAGTGCCAAAAATTATACCAAAATGCTTTGAAGACCATTTTAAATAAGGAAAAATAGAAGAACATTTTTTGAGAAAAATGCGTTTTTTTTTTACTTTTTCGAAATATCCGTTAAATTTCGCTGTAATTAGTAACCAGTTTTAATTGACTGGTTGCTAGCAATAAAAGCCTTAGATGGTTTCTAGTTTAAAATGATATCTTACTTAAGGCTTTATTTCTTACAACGCGACGGAAAAATACGTCTGTTGATCGTTCCAGGTTAGATTAGCTTTGCTTATGTTTTTGGTACAACCTGTGCATTGATTTGTCAACAACAATAAATATTTTGGGGCATGTACAAAACTACAATTGTAAGAAAGACAAAGGCAAAAAAAATGTGTCACACACAAGAGAAGCATCTTGCTAAGTCCTTTACGTCTCCTGTTCGACGTCTTTAAGTCCCACTGGTGGTCATATATCTTAATCATTTGTGTCAATATACTCTTTTGTGTTAAACTTTTTCTTGTTTAGTGAATCATGTACGTATCGTTTTGATTTTGACCAATGTTTTTACAATAAACATAGATTGGTTTGGGAGTCCTTTCCTTAAATACACCTTCTTCATCAAAGCTGCTTTTGTGAAAAAATCGAAATCCACAATCTCTTGCGTACTTCGTCAGCTTGATAGGCTTCTATAGAACTGACTTTTTCTTCTCGTTTGTCTCCATAAAATAGCATGGAACTTAATAAAATATTCAAAATTCACGAAGTTTAATTGCCACAAGACCCAGTGGATTATTTCGATACATACCTATGATGACGTTACACATTATCTGTACCGCTTCCCGCACTGCTACATTTATAGTGTCTGCCTGCTTCTTATAAACACGGAGTGGGAATTAGGTGTTTAGCGCAAAGCAGTTATATAATATAATATTACAGACAAAACGTTGACTTTTTGTATAAGCAATATCCATTAATTTAACATTATAAATATGCATACCTAGTGAAGAAGTGTCTGCGTCAGAATATTATAAATATAATTATTTATGATGTCAGTCTTAACATTGTCTGCAGTTTAAATAATTTTAGCACGCCTATGTGGTTGTTTTTTTAAGTATTCATGAAATCGTGAAATACTAACAACAGGACTTTAACTGAAGAAAGAAGTGTTTTAAAGTCATCCATAATTAATACTCACCCTACCTTTGAGCACGAGTATGTCGACCACGCACGAGGCAACATAATTTATCCCTGAGTTTACTTAGAAATGCTACATCATGAATAAGTAATGCAAGGAGAAAGTGCAAAAGAGGGTACAACGATTGCTCTTATACCCAAAGACTCCGTATAAATCGCTGTCGTTATGTTTCCTGCGAATGCATATAAGAATATGCGACAACGACAACGGCAATGATGAATATAAATGTATGAAAAGTAACGTAGGGAAAGTTTTTTTAACGCTCATCCACTAATTAACACCACCGGTTGGCCCCTCTTCATTCCAAGGCGAAATAAGCGAAAATGTTTTGCGCCAAGGAACTCATAATTCATATACTTTTTCAGGCGTTATTACCCACGTTATTACGTTGCCTTTGTTCCCCGCATCTGCTTTCGTTTGGTTAGAGTTTTGTTGCTATTTGCTTTCTTTTTGTCCACGCGAAAACAATTTTTTCTATTGGAGGTTTTTCGTTGTCCAAATTATTTCTATGAAGTTCGAAACGTCATAATGATTAGCTGTTACATTTCTCCCTAAATGAATGAAAATGACGAACTTATGTTGGTATCTGACTATTTTTTGTTGTTGCTGAGAATTTTCATTAATAATCTTTTTGCCAGATGATATCTATAGGTAAAAAACTTAAATTTCTGGTACATGAATACGTATTTTTTAATCTACTGCTGGTGGAGCTTCTGTGAATTTGTAAACGTGCTCATATTCAGACAATAAAAATTGCTCTTTGTAAACTAAATCAAAGTCATAATTCTCGTAAAAATATTATTTGGTTTAACGATTACTTATACCATTTACGTGAAAATTTAAACTTTTCTAAAGCAATAAATATAAGATACCCGAACTTAATCACTAATGATTATATAAGAACTTTACATAACAATTATAGACGTGAGCTAAGAAAAGCTAAAGTAGCTGCATTTGATAATTATATAACTGATCATAAATACAGCTCTCGTGCGTTGTAGAATATCGTTAAAAATAAAAGATCACTAGAACACAATAAACTTATCTTCCTGAATGCTAATGCTTTTAATAGCTATTTTGTAAATATTGCTGAAAATATCTTAAATGACTTGCCGCCGACAAACACCGATTTCAACGAATATCTTCATAAATCTATACCATCTAATGTATCAATTTCATTTCACAAGGTGTCTTTTTGGGGCTTTAAAGTTGTCAGTGGTTGCGCCTATTTTCAAAAAGGGTGATCTTAGCGATATCAATAACTATCGTCCTATATCGATTGTTTCTATTATCTATTATCTATGTTTTCAAAAATATTTGAAAAAGCTTTAAAATATCAAATAACTAATTATTACAATAGTAATTTTTTCTTTACTGATTGTCAATATGGCTTTAGGAGCAAATGTTCAACTACTCTTGCCATCAGTAACCTATCAAATTTAGTTTTAAATAACTTCGAGGATAAATATTACACTTATGCTACATTTTTTGACCTCACGAAGGTATTTGATTGTATTAGCCATTCTATTTTAGCTAGAAAATTAGCACACTATAATTTTTCCACTAATAGTGTTAAACTTATTACGTCTTTCCTCAGTGGTAGATTGCGGTTCGTAAATTTCAATAGTGTTTCTTCAGACATTCTTACTATTAAGCATGGAGTACCTCAAGGATTTGTTCTTGGTCCCTGCTTATTATTATTAATTGATATGAACGATTTAGAATATTGTGATCACAATACAAATTTTATCCTTTTTGCAGACGATACAATAGCTATTAATTATAATCGATCTTTAGATGACCTTAAAAAAGAAACTGATAGTATGAATATAAACATCAAAAATTGGTTTTCTGCAAACAAGCTTAGCATTTTCTAGAAAAAACACATACACTATTATTTACATTACGACCTTTGGAAAATGTTTCACAAAATGAACCTGTTAAATTTTTAGGTGTTTATCTGGATGAAACTCTCACTTGGGAAAGTCATATTAATGCCTTATCCAAAAAACTGTCATCAACAATTTACTTAATACGAGCTTTAAGTTACAAATTCTAATACATTCTATTAAAATATTTGTTCTACAACGTAGATGTATAAGACTAATATCTGGCGTTGGATATATGGATGACTGCAGAGATTTGTTTAGATCTTTGGGAATTCTCACAACTCCGTCCTTGTACATTTTTGAATGTGTTACTTGTGTAAAATCCAATTTAAATAAATATACACTTAATTCCATGATTCACGATCATTACACCAGACATAATGGCAATTTACGATCAAATTTTCATAGGTTAGCAAAAACAGAGAAGGAGTAAGCTACTACTAATATTATCCCAAACACTGTTACGGATTTCCCGATTTCTTCATTTAAACGGACAATTAAAAAATATTTACTTTCTGGAGCTTTCTATTCGGTCGATGAATATCTGGGTAGTAATAGCTATGATATATATTTGTACATTTAGATTTATTCTATTTCTTTCGTTTGTGTGACTTGTGTAAGCACTATTGTTGTGTATTAGCACTAATAAAGATGATTATTATTATTATCAATTGCTGGAAATTTTCTTGTCACCCTTTTGCTTAATCCTCTCATTAAGTACAAGGTCGTCTGTCATTCAGTATTGTCTTTTCCATTATCTACCATTGTCCTAAAGTGTAGAGATTTTTTACGTTTGTTTGTGACTTACATGTTATCTTTCTTTCTAGAATGAACATGCATATATCCAAACAGCAAGAAAACCAGAAAGTAACATAAAGGGTTTTATTGCAATTAATGTATTTCTTTTTTCCGTTGAAATTTGGAATCAATTTTCATTTCTAAAGTGTATGAAAATTTGCTCCAATCTCCAGAAATACTCGGTATCTTGACTAACTATATAATCTATTTAGCACATCATTTTCTAGTCATGCATGTATAAATCTACACTATCATTATACACTTTTGATTTATAAAACTTTTCAACTATTAAATGTGTAAAAGCGCTACAAGGGAGAACTAAAAATATCACAAAGTTCAGTTGCCGTCGGATAACGTACCGCTAGAAGAGGGCGTCGGCTGTGCGTCCGACCTCGCCGAAACAAAGGCCAGTCGGAGAATAAATGTCGGTGAAGTCTAGGAAGTCACGGCCATTGTAGGAGGCGTTATGAACGGTTGTAAGTGTGATGCTCCACTGACCGACTTAATTAGTTCGAGCCAAAGCGGAGAGACTAAGGAGGAGCATAGCGCAAATTAGGGGAGAATGAACGCAATGTCAAGGTGAAGGAATGGGACCTCTGCGGGTGTCCGAGAAGTGAAGAGGGCGTGAAAATGTGTGCAGAGAAGGGGGCGGACGCAGAAATTAAAGTACGAGCCGCTTTAATGAGACAAAACGGAGAAAGTAAGTGGGAAATGGTGGAAGTACGCGACCATTGCACTCTCGCCAAAACTGTAATGAGAAAATTTGCATAAAGAGGCTCGCTCGTTGGTGACCTCTCTCTCCTTCAGTTTGTAGGGTAGGTCAAGGAATCCTGCTGTGGATTGAAACGAAATGCTGCCGATGTAGTGCTTGACCCAGTCGCTATTAATTTTTGATGGTAAAGGTCAACAAAATGAAAGCATGATTGCTTACCATATGCTTTTTCTTGAATATTTAAGTGGAACTCAAATGTTGGACCAAATTGACATTATAATGGACATATATTTGGCTGTTTATTGTAAAGCGTTATACTCAATATACTTTTTAAACGTTACCGAATAATTAAATACAATATTGGCTAATAGTAGAAAAGCGACGGTGAGTGCAGTTTGTCATTGGTGTTGTGTTCGGTGGAAGGCTCGTGTCGCATGTTTAACTTTCAGCTTAAAGTGCATAGACACCCTATTATAGAAGTTTCTTTTTTCGTCTATTGTTTTTAAAAATTAATTTATTTTATTATTTTATAATCTATTCGATCATAGTCTAATATTTTCCAGCTTGGCATTTTTTTCTTTTATTCTTCTTTAATTTATTATTTTCCAATAATACCGAGAATGTCAAACATTGTTTCAGAATACGGTAATTCGATAAAACGATAAATATATATCAGGTCGAAACTGGGAGAACTCTGCATAAGCGCAGATGAAACGACGAGATATTAAAAGAAGGTGTGGTTGGTACATTGCACCTAGAAAATCTTCGCATAATATTTTTAGTAATGTAATAGTGCAAAATATGTAGCTGATGATGTTTAAATATTCCACTGTTTCTTTAGGATTCCGTAAGAAAAACGTTTTCCTAATATGTTACACTTAACATATATTATGCATGGACTACATCGCATTGTTGAATTTATTCGTGAAGTATTTCCGGATAAACAACACATAAGTATCGGCAACCTCCGCACCACACAAGTTTACCCATTCGTGTCCTCGAAACGGCCGTCTCGGACTAATTATTATATTACTGTATAATAAATTAAACTTGTGTGGTGTGGAGGGTGCCGATACTTATGTGTTGTTTACCATACTACGCCACAGTGCTTGGTATGATTATTGAATTTCCGGATGTTAACTTATTTAAATTTTTATGAAAGCACCAACTAAGATAAAGTTATATGAATAAATGTGCCCGAATATACTTTTGCCGCCAGGACCTGCAGTAATACAATGGTGTAGGTTGTTAGAAGTCGCGTTTTTTTATGCACAAAATGAGAAAAATCGAGAGTAAAACAAACTATTAAGTTTCTAGAAGACAAAGATTTAACATCAGCGAAACATCATTGGCCAATATTTGAAAAGTATAGATGAATCGATTGGGAAAAAGATACGAAACAAAATTACAAAGAAATACGGATTATGTGCTACTAAAAGAAATTTCCAATAATACTTTCACTACCCAAAATGAAAGTTTGCATAATTGCATACTTCCATTTCGCACTGGTCACTTCGTGTGACGTAGAAAGATATTTCTCTAGATTTAAAAGTATGTTTACAACGAGTAATTTACAAAGTACATCATAGTTAACTCCTACTATAATTGTATCCAAAATGTGTTTGAGGATTAACAAGATTAAAGGTTTAATTTATCTGTGCTGTAGTATATGCCGGATCGACGCTTAGCCGACTAACACGCGCTCCGAGCGGTAAGAACTTTGACTAATCAATATCGGCTAAACAATATTGCATTAATATGGATACTTCCTAAATACGTATTTCAAATAATACTGAACGTAAAAATTAATTCGTTTTTTATGAATCTAATTAAATTTGGGGTTGACTTTCCCTTTCTCAATGATTTTCCTGCATTTCCTTTAAAATGATAGTAATTACGAAAACCTTTTGCAAACGGAAGTGTAGCATACTAGCCTGATGATTAGATTTGAACATTGAAATCATGAAAAAATCAGTTTAATTTCTTATATTTAGTAATATTTATTTAAAACACATATTTGGTATCTATATTTATACATTATATAAAACGAAAATTTCACAATGTTGTCGTTTTGGAAATATTTGGCAAAACTGTATACCACGGAGGAAAAGGCTATTGTTTTAAGATACAGAAAGGCAACTCTAGCTATGGGCATGGACCCATATTTTGACGCGTCTCGTAAACATATGGGAAACCATCAGCAGAATTTGTGGCACTAGCCTATGGAGAACTCCTCACCCGAATTTTGGGAGAAAGTTGTATTTTCTGCGGAAAAAAAATTACGTCCATAAACAAAAAACCGTATACATTTATATGCTACGAAATTCGAAGAGCGGTATTTGAACGGTAGTGATAGACAAGGAAGATTTTTCTGTTAATGTTTGAGCCCGCATAAATTATCACAACGCTGCTGCGATGTGCCGGAGAGTTAATAACATCGAGAAATTATAACCATACATATATTAGAAAATGTGATGGTTCTCTGTCCAGCAAATTTTTCCTCAAAACAATTACATATTGGAAGAATAGTATGAAAGTAGTTTCGAAAGAAATAATGTGGAAGTTAAAACAGGTTTTTTTTGTTAAAACCTTACTTCTTCATAAACTGTTTAATCTTAGTTAACGATGACGTTTTTAAAACGAAATTAGCTACAATATGTATTTTAAAAATATGACGCTTGACAATTGCTTGCTGCACTAGATTTATGTGACCATAACTGCACAAGGTGTACGAGATTTTTTCATAGCACCTTTACTATCGTAAATAAGAAGAAACTTAGTATCCAAAAATCATTAATAGCACAATTTCAAATTATTTTGAAGTACGAAAAAAAGTCATCAAGTTATGGTTTTTTCTTAACGGAACGGCCTGTATATTAGTACATATTTGGCCTGAGCTGGTCTATAATAAACTGTTTTCCAAATATCTATAAAAATATTTTTACCTGCAAAAATAACTGCAAGTTACGTATTTGACAAGAAAACACTTTTTATCATAGACCATCTCTAAAACGTACTAAATATTTTACTTTTCAAGCCACGTTTCTAGTGATATTTCAAATAGAATGCTCCGTATATTTTTTATTTTTTTACATTACTTATGTGAAGTATTCTCTATATCTACAGCTGGTCGTTTTTGAGATATTTCGCATTCTCAATGTACTGTCCCAATCGCTTTCCTGTTCTTTCATTATCTCTTCGAAAGTACAGCATTAGTATTAGTATTTCGCATAAAATTTTAATTTATGATAGTATATAATGAACATACAAACTTTTCCTTGTGTCTAACGTAATATCAGTATCTGAAGTGTCAAAAGTAAGTAGAATTAATCAATATCACTTAGAAATATGAAGAAAATACAATCATTTGTTTATTTTAAACAACAAGCAATTAAGCGTTTATTTAACAAACATTATGTAAAACAAGTAAAAATACATCCAATCCAGTATCCAAATAAATACGTAAATTAAACAAGTAAATTAGCTAAGAGATAAAGCAAACAAAAGAATAAAGCGTTATCAAAAGGATAACTATACGTTTTGTTCAAAAATATGCCTCTAAGCTATACATGGTTTTAGTCTCTGTCTAAAGCACCGCTGTACATTCGGCAACCTAGGCGGATTAATACAATAAACTGTCAACAATATGCAGCCTTCTCTAGAAAAAGTCATTTCTTTGTAACTTTTCTCATTTTATATACTGATGTTATTGTACCTATTAGAAAGAGATAACCGTATTTGAACCATAGCCTATTGCAAATTAAAATAATATCACAAATTTTATAAAAATGTCTGGAAGGAAACATTTACATATGTCAAAATTTATAATATCCACGACTTTTGCGCAGAAAGTGTTTTATTATTGCCCTATTACACATTGTATATTGGTCATCAATAAATATATTCAACATTGGGAGTGAAATATTGTTTAATAGCGTTGCGTTTGTTATTTATGAGAATAATTGAGAATATATGAGAATATTGCTAGGAAACTAATCTATAGTTGAAATTCATGCTTGCTAGCTACCCTTGCCAGCATCTAAATAATAATTAAAATTAAAATATAAAGATTACATTATTATTTAGAAATAAAAGCTGCCGGCTACTGCGGATTGTTATTATTTTAAGGCTAACTAATTATATTAAATCACATATGTCACTAAAGTATTCTAATAATATGTTATTTACGTCAATATCATGACTAACAAAAGCACAATGAAATAAATAATATATAAATAGCGTAATGGAATGTTAGAAACCTCGTGTATTTGTGATATATATACGTATATATGGAAGTTAAGCAATGATGTCGATTAAAGAATTCTACAAATGCAACCTTTATACTACAAAAGAAAATATCTTGTCAATTAGTAACCGATTATTAATTATAATTAAGCAACACACGCGTAAATGCGAATAACTTTTTAAAATTACCATTAAAATATAATTAATAATATAACAGCTTTACATTAATAATTCCGGATGTATTTTTGTTGTTACACGCTAAAGTAAAACAGTCAACAGGATACACTTTCACTAACATGCATAATTACCTGCAATAGATTTTTCTAACTTCTAGCGGAAAAATCACACAAGTAAAAGTAACACTAAAAATAATAATTATATGATGCAGATTGTAACTGGCGAAGAGCCTAGATGAAACTAACAGTAAATGATTTAAAAATACAACTGCCAAACCCGGGACTTCTCTTCTGTTAAATCTTGTCCGTCACACCTAGAACCCTTTCTGTTTATCTAAATTCATATACATAGATGCATACATTAAAATCTATTGTATTTTGCTAATATATAATGCACGGTTGCTTGCCTGATATGCATCCCATGCATGCATAATATTAGGAGAGTCCTTTTACTCTATGAGAAAAGGTGTTTCGTAACAGTTCGGTCTTATTAGCATAAGGAAATGTTTACGAGGAGATGCGTAACCTTCCTTGAAAGATAGAGAAACCAATAAACTAAAGATAGTTGCATATTTAATAAGTGGCAGAATACACGATACGGAAATCATATAATTTGAAATTATTCCATTGATATTATTTTGGTTAACTATGAAGGAAGTAATTTTTTTAATAGTTCTATGCATACTTTTGCTTTTGAAATTATGTACTTTTCCATTGACAACCGGAATCGTTTAAAAAGTTGGGAAAAGTGGAAAAATTCAACTTTTTTTCAATATTGTTGCTAGTTAAGCTTGTCCGTGTAGTAAGTAACTGATAGTAATTTAACTGATATGGTAAGTAATCATTTACTTACCCTATCTTCCCCATTTTTTGGTACTCGCTGCTTTTGAAGTGTGGTTAACTTTTTGATTTTTGTTGAAAAGATTTGACTACAGGAGTAAAATTTCTTAATCCGAAACATTCACTACGTAACAAAATTTAACAAAGTTTTCGCTTATCTTATTTTTTGTGTTTATTGCTTCATTTCATAACCCCCATTATGACTATACAAGTGGTTTTCTCAAATGTCAATATCTTGGACGTGGCATCAATTTTCTTACAAACTATTAAAATTAGATATTTGATACAACTAGAGTCATATAAGAAAACGAACATACAGTACTTTCAAGTTTGATTGAGGTAAGTGCAAAAATACGAAATAACAGTTTTCATTGCAACAATCGCATAATTCAAAAATGTACCTAAGCACGGCTTCTTCTCTTATGTCCTTTTGATTCTTCCGTACGTACTATGCCCCATATATAGTCTCGCATCATAACGTCTTTCACATCTTCTTTTCATAAAGTGAATGTCTTGATGGATACTGTCTCCAAGTTCCTCGCTTACATCTAAATTTGTTCTAAAAGAATCAATATAAGAAAATAAATCTTTTTTAAGATAAGTAGGCTAATCTATTGGAACGGAGGAAAACTTGTTTGCAATATTGTTGCATTGGCCTGGTTCATGAGGACCCTTAATTTGTTCAAAGAGACTTACTCTATAAATATAGACCGCGTTGCATATCTTGAGGTGATAATTACTGTGTGGTGGTCATCCAACCTCTGTGGAACAAATAACTATGGTTCCTTAGAAATACTCTGCTCACTAAAATCGCTCTCACCATTTGAATTACACAGTTCCTCTTCAGATTGGTGGCTATGGAACTGGCACTGTGTGGAAAGATAAATGACGGTAATGTCCACCATATAAAAGTAACAGGTGCCGTGGTGATTTGTTCGCTCTCACCATATTCGGAAAATTGCAAATACATATAGATTAACTGCCGCAAGACACATGAGGAGCTCATACAATATTTTAGTCAAAATTAGCCGAATACAGCTCACAGAACTTCGTGACACACACAATGTTTTACTTGTTCGCATCCGATAGTGTCCGCTGGCAATTTACAATCTCTAGATGCTGATATTTTACAGTTATAGTCGTAGAACTGCGTCAGTACTAAACGATGCTTTACTAAAGGGAGTTATGTATTAAAGCCCTCTATAATTTTCAACTAACTTTCTATTTTTCGCGAATTTAAATTCGTTTAAATCCAAACTTCACTCCTTTTATTGTTTTAATTACCTGCAGGCAACAAAAACGCAACCAGATCTTTTTCTCACCAGCAACAGCATTATTACCATAACAACTTGGGCCTGATAAAAGCTCACCCTTCCGACGCAGGTGAAGGAACACCTAAGGTTAAGTTTTAACGCGGAAGAAATTAGCAAAAAAGAAGCAGGAAAACGCACACGGTAATTATCACCGTCGGTCCTGTTAATTGAATTTGCATATTCAGGTACCGGAAAGGGTGTCCGGATTTCATCGTGTAGCGCAACGACGGCTAAACACAATGCATACGTCGCGATCGGCATTGTTTCCCTTTAGTTTTTCATTTGCACTTATTCTACGTTGATCCCTGTGACTAATCTGCATATGCTTCCAGGTACGCGAATGTACAATAATGCGGGACGGTTTGTTTAACCGTTTTTTTTTTCCTATAGGGATGTGCCTGTTTTGCATATAGGCTGTTGTGTCACTATTAGCTGGTGGTATAGAAAATATGAACTCAAATGTGTGAGAAACTTTTAGCATCGGTTGCATTGAAAAAGTTATCCCATATTACAATATACAAAATTTGATTAAATAAATTGATAATAATTTCATTACATTTACTAATTGCACTGAGTGGAAAGTGAGACACCATTAGTAACACAAAACATGAGAAAAAGCAATACTTTGTAATTTTCATAAAGACGTTTGCAATACAATCTAAGAGATCTTCACATAATTATCCACAAAACGGAAAAAATAATTATAAAACCACATGTTGACTGTACGATATGAAAGACATAACACTAATAATGCATACGTAGGCGTATGTGGGTATACACTGTCTCCAAAGTGTCTTACTCACTATTATGTCCAACATCAAAAGATAAGCGCATAACAATACTATTGGCTACAGGTCGACATACGAGCGTTGTTTCATATTTAGTAAACTTATTACTCGACATAATCTTCTTGTAGCTCTATACACTTAGTCCAGTGATATTCTAAGTGCGAAGAAAGAAAGAAGGCACTGAGGTCCAAACCTGGCGAATGTGGCGGATGAAACACCAATTCGTGCTGATACTGGACTAGTTTTCCTTTGGCTTTATCATGATGATAGGGTTTTTTTTTGCAAAGCCTTTTTTTCTTTAGTTCAGCATCAAATGGATCCAATAAATCAGCATAGTGTTGTCGTTCCCTTCTCCAAATAATCAACTAAGGGCTTGCGAATCCTAAATAATCATTACCATAACTTCTCCGGATGGTGGAATTGTCTTCATCTTCTTTGCCGTATGTTCCTTGGGAAAAACTCATTTTACCGACAGACCTCTAGTTACTGGCATGTAACAGTGTATCCATGTCTTATCTGCAGTAACATAGCGCCGCAGAAACCCATTCGTATTGCGCCTATTAAACCTGTTCAAACATTGCTTTGAAGTCATTTCGCGATTCCGTTTTTAAGCATATTCTTTAATCTTCACCCGGAAGGCTGCTGTCACAATATCGTGAACTGTGTTGATCATATCGTCTATTGTCGCCCCAATGGGGAGACTTGGTTGCTTCTCATCAAAGACGCCACGGCCACACTTAAATTTATTGAACCAGTGTCTGATGGTAGTCATCGAAGATGCATAGTCTTTATAAATTGCACCCATCTTCTATTTGACTTCTGTGCACGTCTTTCCATAAAAAAAAGGAATCGAATCACTGGCCGGTATTGTTCTTTTTTCGTAATTCATTACGATTACAAATACATTAACTTGTTCACTTTCAACAGCTCTCAAAATAACAGCCCTCGATGACGTTGACCAAAGAAAAGTATTTACAGTCGGTAATGCAGTTTTTTGACACAAAACAGCATCTATTTCTAAGCACGGGTAGTTTTAGTACTATCCTTATAAAGCTCAAGGCAGCTTTGGAGACTATAAATATCGATAACACTAGGGGACCTTAATAAGAAAAAAGACTACTATAATAGTAAATTTAATTTACATACATTGCTTTTTTTGAGAAAAATATAATAAATAATTACATTCCTATCATCGTCTATTTTTTATTAACCTGCTGGTGTTTCTCATGGTTCGATCCTTGGACCTCTCTTATTTATTTTCTTTGTTGGCTGTTGTTTTACCTCGACTGGAAGTAGCTGATGTTTGCTAATGATTTAAAATTGTGTACGGCTGTCAGTTCACCAGTAGATTGTATACCTTCTTCAAAACCTTATCGATTCTTTGGGTGTTTGGCTTCAAGATCATCTCTCAATGCTACTAAATCCTGTATCTTGACTTACACTTAAGGAAATTTCTTCTGCTAATATTTGCTTTTCAATTCTTTAAAATTCTTTTAAACTAAGTATTTGAAAATTCCATTGCCACTTGGGAATCATATTTCAGGTATCGTCAGCAAACGTTGTAAGCTTTTTAAATTTTTATAGAGTTTCAAGATTTTCGAAGTTAAAGTATTCTGTTTCTCGCATTAATTAAATCCCATCTAAAGTATGTACGTACATATTACTTTCTTTGAGTTTATCCACAAAAGAAAACGAAATTTATGTTATCTACTTGAAGGCTGCTACTTCCAAAGAGGCTGCAATTACGTCCTTTTCATTAACGTTGTTGGTGCGAGTTCATAGTAATAATGAAATTGGAAAAAAAAATGCTTTCAGTTTATTGCAGACGATGAAAATTATTTCGGCAACATAGTTAATTGAATTGCTAGTGGTTGCTTCAGAAGCTAAGCTTCTCTATGCCAAGTGCTTTTTTTATTTTTTCCTGTAACTGGATATATAAATTAACTATAGGAAGACAAATGATTATTGTTATTATTAGTACCATTGGTTCACTAGCTTATTCAATGTGGTAACTTTAACAAAAACAAATAAATTAACTTTGGAGACGGTGTATAGAAGTACATGAGAATGTAGAATGTAGTTTATATAAATGAAATCATCTTCATTCAGAGCGCAGCTGTAATAACATATTTTTCTTTTTTCGTCCATTTCACTTTGTACAGTCTTGTAACATCTGCGCAATGTTCTTGTTGCAATTGAGATATGGAAACGGGGCGTTCGCCGATTGTGCTCCTTCCCCTGGTATTGAACCAATAAATCTTAAACGTTGCTTAAAATAAAAATAAACTGCTACTGAATGAGATGCCTTCTTCTCCATCTGTCCGGCATGAACAAGAGACATGGAAAACGTAATATGTGTCTGTGTATTTATTAAGTGTACGTACTGTCGTGAGCTGGGCGTATAAATTGAAAGGGAACGATGTTGGAAGCGGAAGAAGACTGTGAAGGTGAACGATACTGTAAGGGTTACGTACCTTAAAAAACTACGATTCCCATGGACTGACTCTAAACGACCTCAGATTGAAATTTATAGACCATTTAATTTTTGTATGCATACACCTGTTATTAGAGCTTTTTTTTGTTCGGTGGTATTTGTTATGCATGTAGATGAAGCTCTTATACAAACTGTATCATCGTTACAATCTTTTCTATAAATTACAATCTTTCTAAAATTAGTTATTACAGTTCTCTTCGAAACCCTTGTTAAAAAAAAAAATCAGGGCCCTAGAAATATTAATTTGGTAATGAACTTTTAATTACTCTATGAAAAATGTAATACTCGACTTTACATACGATGTCTACGAAATGATAGCGAGGCACTTTCCTACAGCGAATTCTTAATAGGTCTGCGATATCATCATAATAAATTTTGCGAAATTGAACATTGACAAAAAGAAATGAATTCGACTACCGATAGTCCCAAATCTGTGATTGTAAATGGGATCAAACTCCAGGAGTGTAATATGCACGTGAAGATAAATCATATGTTCTTATTCTATTGTCATTTCTTCTCAAATTATGGCGTAATAAAAAAATTTGATAGCGCTCTTGTAGATGGTCTAAATTCTCGCTTGTTTTCGACTTAATACATCTCAGATAAAATAATCTTAAATAAAATAAATAATATCCTTTCGATGTTGTTGTTTTAATACGTGTCAGTGTCGGTATATTGTAACTGTGAATTAACGTTTATTTTGGAGATTAAACATTATTTTGTTAGAAAATGCCACAAAATTTTGTTAATTTGTAAGTACGCTATAACTTAAAAAGACTAATGAAAATCACATAAGAGCATATGAGTTTTTCACATTATTTT
Organism: Oryctes borbonicus; assembly: GCA_902654985.2. Taxonomy (NCBI): domain Eukaryota; kingdom Metazoa; phylum Arthropoda; class Insecta; order Coleoptera; family Scarabaeidae; genus Oryctes; species Oryctes borbonicus. The sequence continues at coordinate 12,103,272 of LR736857.1, forward strand.
CACCCTACTACTGGAGCTCGGTCCGTTCCTCCCGACTCACCCTGTAGAGTTTATAATAATGGACGTATGACCAGAAAAACGAGCTTCAGCTTCTTATGATTAGATTAAAAGACTAGAGTAAAAATTAGGTACGTTTAAAATAACATTAGCTGGAATATCTACGCAAGCTTTATTAGCAAACTTGGTAAGTACCTTTTGATTGTTGACATAATTCGAAGTAACGAATTGGTTATCAAAATGCAGTTAAAGCAGGTCATATTTGACATGTCTTCGTCAAAATTCGAGAATTTCTTAAATTTCATCCCGTTAAAACATCATACTATATATATCATCATCTTGCTGGACCTATTTTCTTCGTAGCTCGCGGCATACAAGTGCACGTTATTTCGCATAAGACGCGCAATTCAAATAGAAACTTCTCGAGTGCATGTAACGTACAAATAAAATCATAACGCTCATTATGCAACTACACGCAGCACTAAACGCAACCTTTAGTTGGTTTTAATTGAGAAAATTTGCTAGATCGATGGAGGCAAATATCATCTTTCCCCACTTTCCAGTTTAAAATTTATTAACAAATTTGTTAACATCGGCTTGGTAAGAAAATCCGGGCTTGACTGTAGTAGTCCCATGTATTTGGGAATAATAAATTGCGTTGTGAGTATAAGTGATAGTAAAAAAACATGGAACAATTTGCACACTAAAGGCTTCTGATTTTACAGCAAGCCTTAAGCTTTAGGCGGTCACCATACGTAATAAATGATTGAGTATGAAATTACTACATTACATCACTTGTGTCTAAATTGGTTCATACGGCTTGTCTCATCGTTTGTGCTGCTAATAGATGTTACACTTTTTCTGAAGAAAATGTCTAATTTGGGTTAAAAAAATCGTGTGACCTCAAATTTACCTATATTAATAGAATTATTTTTCATGTGATGCAGACTTTACGTGTGACTCTGTACATTCAACCCTTCGCTAACTTCGTCCCTTTCTTTCGTATCTCTCCCACTCTCTTTAATTTCTCTTGGGTTTCGCCAGGTATTCGCGGGTCTTCCTTGATTTTTCCGTCCCATGGATAATCATTTATTCAGGGCAGGTTTTTTTATATCATCCTGCGCTTTTCTAGAGTGCGTGTATTGATCTCCATATGGTCTTCATAATTTCTTTTCGAATTGGCATTTTATTAATTCTTTTCCATAATTTCAATTTTGATATTGTTCCCGGTCAGTAAATTTCGAATATTCTTTAAAACCTTCTAGTGATAAAAGTTTGTGTCTTTAATGCGTCATTCGGACAGTGCCCAACTTTCGCATTGTTGCTATTAAAACTTTAAACTTTTATTAGTTTTGCAGCTAATTCGTGTAGATGCTCATACGTTATTCGACGTTTGAAAGGTCTGTCTCGTTTCCGCAGGACGCAGATAAATATCCTCTTCGCTTCTTCTTTTTAAATGTAGAATACCTCCCAAGTAATTTCTGTGTTTGTTAACGTGCGTATATCTATCTTGCCAAAGGAAGGCTTTCTCTACCTCTTAAATTCATTTCACCCACTCAGAGTTTTTCAGCAGAAAAAGAATTGCATAGTACAACCTATATGTGATCTACATGTTTCCAATGTTTGTTATAATTTGTTGAGTTTCCGAGTTCCGGATCGTTCCTTGTAAGTTCAATATAGCAAAAACGGAAAAATAATGACAAGAAAGGTTTCGTTCAATGAAGATAATTCTCCAGCACCAACAAGTTGGTTTCTGTTGAGGAGGAGCTTTAGTTTCCTTCATGAATTTATTTGTAAGCAAAGAGAGTCAATTATAGTCAAGTATAGTCGGGTAAAAACAGAAATATTTACGTTGTGACTTTCCTAATTTGTGTTATTAGAATCTGCTCTGAATTCTGAACATGATCGCAATCATAATAGCTGCAACTATCCACTCCAGTTGACAGAAGAAATATATTACTTCTATGTCGTTAGTGGTAACTTTCAGCATTCTCATAGCATTTATGATGTGTGCGTGTAACCAAAAATTAGAACACATTCTAGACGATGTACATATAAAAGTTGTGTATTTTTGTCTGTTTTACGTACCGGCAGTTGTACCACTATAATAAACACACATTTTATTTATTAATCGATATTATTCGGTGGAGTATAGGTTGTTTAAACTAAACGTAAACCAAATGGGATTTTAATATGGTTCCTCTTCATATAAAAGTTATATCTTGGGTAGTTTGGCTGCAATAAAACCTGAATTTCGGGACGTGTACGTACCGGTTAGAATACGTTTTATGTCATCATATTTTGATGTGATGTAAATTTATATCGTAATTGACGAACGGTGACGTCTGATATTATTTATTGAACCTGTTGTAAAAAGGCCAGGACGATAGCTGTAAAACTCTGACAAGATATTATTCACGTCGCGTATGAAATTCTTGGAATTAAACATGAATGTAGGTATAGTTTATGCTGCGAAATTGGATACAGTAGCTGCTACAAATCGGTTTGTTGATTGAATTATTTAGTATTATAAAATGGAAACTACCAGACAGAATTGTTGATAATAATTTATAATAAATAAATATTTACAGCCTTTTTGTAATTTCAAAGTTTAAACTAAATAATAAAAGTTGTCCCATTTTCCTTGAAAATCTGTTCCACAGAAGCTATGACAACCGTTTTTAACCTTGAAAACTTTGCAATTTACGCAAAATATAAACAGCGGATTAATTGCATTAATCTTAAGAGTAGTACATTCGAATGGAAGTCGTACATGGCATGCCACATGCTAGCAACTGAAGTATTCGATTTTAAGCAAATGGAAGAAGATCTTGATTCCTGCAAAATTAGATGTAGTTGAATTTTTCATGGCTGCTACTCATGTGACAAATGAATAGAGGTTTATTATCTTATACGATAAATTACCTGACTTTGTTTACAAAGAGGTAGAATTACCCTACATGTTGATAAAATTTATAGGAGTGTGTGAAGTTGGTCTCCACTAAAATTTCAATAATTGATGCGGTGGCTGCGAAAAAAAGGTTTCATTTTTGAATTGAAATTTTAAAAATTTTAATTTATTTAATTTAATAATTTAATTAATTTTAAAATTTTTTTAAAAAGGAGCGCAAAACAATGCCCTTATGGGGATTTCAAAAATCCGAAAATTAACGTGGTGATTGTTGCATAAAGGTCCGTGCCAAGCTTAAGATGGGGCATTAAACAATAGGATAGGCATAAAAGGAAGCCTTTACTGCAGAAATCAGTACAAAACATTGTCATTGTCAAATCTATGGGCAACAACGCCAGGGCATCATATTGTAAACCTAAAGAGAATTTTGCCTTTCCGATCAGTTTTAAACAAAGGTATCACAACACTTTTCTGCAACTCCTATATTTTTCACATTTTACTTTTTGTGCCGAGTTATATCATGCTTGACTAATGGTCGTTACAAACAAACACATTCAAAAAGTGCAAAACGTTTACGATACATGAGCAACGGGCCGTGAACTGTAAGCAATGTTTAGATACCGTATATTGTATATACTGTTCCCTCGCCAGCAGTTTACACAATAAAGTAATTTATTACTATTATTAGTATTATGCAGGGCTCCTTAAATCCTCATTCCCGTATATTTGAGTTCTTCATTACCTCGAGGAGGGACTGGGCATAATTTTTACGTCAGAAATCAGTACAAAACCAGGAACTGAGCGCTAGCGTGGCCATAAAATTTTTAAAATGTCGAAAGAACGGAGGTTAACTTCATGCACCCAATCTATAGAATTGTTCGAATAAATTGTAGGCGGAGGTGTAGAATGTGGATGTCACAGAGCACAATAGATTGGTCACAGAACATGAATTAACAAACATTGTTTCTAGGGATAACTAATCCATTTTTTACAGGTACTTATTTATATACTTATTGAGTTATTATCAGACTCATACTTAGTTGCTGGTAGATTTGCCATAGACGAGAAAGTTTAGCCAGTAAAGAGGGCAGAGTTATATAGGTTCATCGGTAAATTTTATGAATTACAATCCGATTTCGTTTTAAATCATTTTAAATATGGGTAGCTGATCTTTATACAATTCTAACCAACAAATTTTCAGTATTTTTTGTTATATAACTTTAAAGAATTTAGGTACTCAAATGTGAATGAGCAAATTTATAAACGAAATTACAAGTCATTCCGTTGTTCTGAATTATGGATGGAAAAGAGCGACAGACGTAAAGAAAAACTGTTCGTTTTTTTATTATTTATTTATATTTATATTTCCTCGTACTTTAAATTCTCTTGTAATGGAAATGAAAGCACCTTCTCAGTAAATTATAGATACGATTAGAAAAAATGGCACCACCATATATTTGCTGGGAAATGCTGGGAAATCATTTCTAAGTAGTTTTTAGTAAATATTCAATGATAAAACTCATTTTAAATTAGTTATACCTATATGGAGAGTTTTTTCAACATTTTCCTAACCGTCTCCTCCCTAAGGCCAATCTGCTTTGAAATTTGGCTGATGGTCCGCTATGCATAACAGTGCTGCATATATGCATATTAACTTCCTGACGTCTTCTTAACTACGAAGTACCCATATTGAAGGTCCCTTCTGAATTTCAATACAAGTCTGGCAATTAGCTGCACATGTATGTAGCTGCGCTTTCAAATTTACGTATAGTATTTAAAATCGTTTATTTTCATAAGTAAATACAAAGCGACCAACTTTAGGCGCTACACCCTGTATGATTTCATTATTTGAACCTTCTCTTCATACGAATATACAAACGTTTTGAAATAAAAATAAAGCAATAGCCACATTTCAATATGTTAGAGAAGTTATTGAAACTTACATTGTGGTTGATGACCAAACCAGAATAATAATCAATTTTATTGCCCTTATTGTGCAAGAAATAGATACGCCAGATACATTGTTTACAAGGACCAATTCATACATATATTTACAATAACCTATTTTCACATATCAATGTTAAATAGAGAAATTAATGAGATCTATTGCGTCTAACGACCAAGTTTTAAAAGACGATCTAGTTGATGGGTGAATAATAAATTCCTTTGGATCATCTAGTAATTCATCGACGCTCCACATATTTTCTTCATCTAAAACAAATAAATTACAGGAAAAATAAGTAACAATATAAATTTTACCAGTTCTAAGCAGGCATATTCTCATAACCCTCTTCGACAAGTTTTGGCATTTCATTCATTTTAAACGCTGAATTGTTGCGTTAAATATAGTTTATAATTTTAAAGGGCGGATTGTGCTCCCACTGTGTTCTAGGCAACTGCAGACGAATGTTTCTCGTTATCCTCTTCCTTTCGAATCAGATACAGAATTCTTCTGCCAGAGCCTAGCGCTTTGCTTGTTTCCTTAACTGCATTCCACACATTGATGGTGCTCGTAAATGTGTGAAGGTATTAAAAATAATTTAAAACAACACTGGAAGTAATAAATTACAAGAAAAACGATGAACTGAAATTGACAGGTGGTATAAATGTAAAAACAAACGTTTTTCCTTAGAAATAAAATTCGCCACTTGACTTGGCAATACTATACAATAAGAGAAAACCATGCTCCATAAGACCCAATACTTCGAACTCAACGTGAAACCGAATATAGAAGTTTAATATGGTAATATTCCCTGTATTCAAATTAGGTATTATAACAAAATGCAGTAACTTACTACATCCGTGTGGAATTTAATAAGGGAAATTAAATTTGATAACATAGTGTAGTGGTGTAATTCGCAGCATTGAGGTTAGCTGCTATTAGCGCCAGGCATACATCACGCATTGTGAGTTTAGTATGTTCATCACACGTTCAAACTTAAGTGCTCTTTGACGGCTTGTTAGGAGAATATTATAAGTTCGGCCAAAGACGATATTGGTGAACGGAATAATAACCTCTTTTTTGTTCATCTCCTAAAGTATCCAACTTAATGTAAAATCTCCCTACAACAATCTTAAGAATAATTGTAGGCGTATCTCGATGTAATTTCGTCAATTAATTCATCCACCGTTCACCAATTGAATTTAAGCTGCCGCAAGTGAGTTCTGAAATATTCCCGAATTCACTAACCCAAAATTTAAATTAATTAATTTGAGAAACTCCAACTGAGCCGAAACATTACAATAGTTACTGTAGGTTTTTTAATTAATGTAATATAAACATATTTATAGGAATTGCTCTGCTGTACGAACTTCATAAAACACAACTACCGTTTGGACCTATTTACCTTAAATTTTTCTTCCTGCACGTACGTAATAATGTACAAGATGTAGACGTTGAGTCCCAATAGACCGCACATCTTTTAAGATCCACATTTCTAGTTTTCATCTCGCGGCATTAGGTATACCGCATCGCTCGTCGTCGACGTAAAGTTAGTAGCGAGATTGAATAGCAACAGCGGAGCTAGTTAAGGAGGTAGGAAGCATCAAGGCAGTTGCTTAGTATATACTTACACGTATACGTATACATGTCCGTATACACACAAGCGCAAGATCGGGTAGCAGAAGCAGGTAAAGAATGTGCCGAGAGAAACATTTCCGAAATAGACGTAATATCCTTACCGGGGTGGAATTATTTACATTATTAAAATTTCAATTTGAACGTGCGCATGTTGGTTGTAAATTGTAATTTTAAACGTCTACCAGCTTAGTTTTTTATTGCGAACTACTTTCTGGTGAATACGCGAGCACACGGAGCTGATGCGGCCGCCGGAACCCGGACTTATGCACTGCAGGTAATAAGTTCTAATACGTTGATGTATGCAGAATAATTGCCGGAAATATGAAATAGATTTAAGCTGAGTTAGTAACGAGATTACTCTATTTTCCCCCATATAAATTGGGAGCAATTTCTAATCTTAAGTACACGTAAGCAATGAAATATACCTGAACAAACGCGTACAGTATTAGGAATTAGTAGTTAGGTATTAAAAGTTACATATGTATATACGTGCATTAGGTTGCCTCTATGTTTGCTCTAAAAGAATTTTTGTAATGAATTTTCATTCTTCTGGATGATGTCGATTCAAGGTACACTCGATTAGAATGTATGTTATAATCAACATAAATTTTATAAATTATCAAAGATTTTTTTCTTACATAAGAGCATACCCTTTTTGTATAATGTTGTCTGTCTGTCTCTTGACTAAGATTAACAGAAATTAAGTTAATGCGTAAAATATAAAACAAAATATCTGGTACCTATTTAGAATATACAAAAACTAGATTTTGGGTCTGATAGTTCACTAAAATACTCGATGAGCTGATTCAAGCAAATTGTAGTTGCTCTAAATAAAATCTACGTTTGAATAGAGGTAAACAAATCGTGTTGTTTGAAGTAAACAATTTTATTAATTTAGTTTGATTGAAAAAATGTGTTTTGTTTACAATAATCGAAATAGCTAAATCGTTTGTTGAACTAACTGAATTTGTTTATTTAATTATTTCACCTACTTATCCTGCAAACTGTTTTCTTTATTATTTTTCTGAACGGAACTATACTATTTTAAATTAAATAAAATGGTTGGTCAACCATGTAATAACGCTCTGTTTCAATCAGAGAGTATATATAGCGGAAATAATATTTATTACAGGTAAGCAAAACATATATGTAAGGTAAGTCGGCGTACTTGTGAAAATGGGGTATTTAAAAATAAACAGCCCGCAAATGTTTTCATATAGTAAAAATTCCGCGGTGTGGTTGACATTATATTATATAACAAGGTCGTTGAATCTCTATTATAGAGTTAGCTGATTAAACTGAGGCTTGTGTCTATTTCAAGAAGTTAGTGATAAATTATTACATTTTTGTACGTTAAGTGAAAATACTGCAGCGTATAAAACTTGTACAAAGGCAAACCAAAATTAAGTAAGTGCTAACTAAAATTATCAAATGGATTGGTACCAGCAATAAATTTTATTCAATAAAAAAATAGAAATTATTTCTTGTCATGTTGTTTTCAATTACCACTATAAATGTTGCCAGCGAGATAATTTTCAACAAAGCTTGAGGATATTTGTAAATAATACTTTTATTTACAGAGTAATTAATACGCCAAGAAATCTTAATTACTCTAGTTATAATGAAAATGATATTGTCCAAATAGTTAGAGACGTGGAAATTCGAAACTTGACTTACAAACTTGCGTTTCTGTTTATTTTTTCTTTTACATCTTCCTCTGAAAAATTGTTATATGTTTCGGAAGTTATAATTTATTAGAAATACACTGGGCACAATTAAAAATGCAATGCCAAAATTTTTTTGCAAAATAATGCTTAACAGCATCAAAAATGCTTATATTACTTATAAACAGTGTAAATGAAAGACAGAAAAGGTTCGCCTAGTGCGTCTATGCTCAGGTGTTAAAGGTAATCGCAGTAACGGCCTGTAGCTACGGAACCCCATACGCACTATTCGTCCTTGAATTGTGCGTAATGATGCTCTACGTCCAAACGCGTTTCACCACTGCTGTGCTAAAAATGTTACCGACTGAAACCGGTGTTACACAACCAAGCATTTTGCTCATTTGTGCACATTTGGGTTGCAACTATCGGATTGTAACAGGTCTTCCTGTAAAAACACCAACATCTGGCTCTTGTAAAACCTGGAAAACAAACTAGGCCAATACAATATAATAAACAATCGTTTAAGTTGGCGTTTAGAAATATATTTATAAAATTTCAATGAAGTACTCCCACAATTTAGGAGCACTTTTAATTGCAGCCAGTGTAGTATACTATCAAGCACTAAAATAAGTATGGCTGTAATGTGTAACAAGTTCATTCGCTAAAAGTAGTACACAGAGATTAAACAAATACGCTGTATACATAGATAATTTCGTATCTTTACGTCAATAGACAATTGCCTAACCTCTAAGAAGAACACATATTGATGGTCAATCTTAAAAAATAGCGATCGAATTTTCAAAACCCCATTGGGTTAACAAATTCTGTATGACCTCCGTTTCATTACCAGCAAACACAAAATTTAGCAAATGTTGAAATTAATATAATTCATGATGAATCTATGTGAGCGTAATTTAAATCGCAGCAGCAGTAATGAAAGAAAGTGTCCCTATGTCACACAACTCTATGTTCAATCATTTTGATCCAAAATTATTGAACATAGGATTTTGCGAGATAAAGACCTTTTCCTCTATTATTGCTCCTTCATCTTGAAATTAAATTGCTCGTTTATTGTAAAAAAATTTCGTCGACACGTGATCAGCATATTAAGGTTTTGTGGGTCGCATGGCTGGTACCGCTTACGTGCCCGTTTTCGATGTTATTGGTGGAAGATACGATCAGAACGCAATTGTTAGGAAGTGCTATATTGGAAAATTCAAATGAATCGGTTATATTATAATCAATTCTATGAGAGGGCCTATTGTTTCTTTTATTGGCTCACTAGCTTATATGCTTATATAATTATCGCTTATTAGAAATTTTATTTTCAACCAAACAAATTGTAAGTATTTTGTTCATATAAGTCAACCAAATGTATGATTGCATCCATGACAATGTTTTGCCTGAAGGAACAAAGTATTCTATAATAATTTTTCATTCAACCAAATCTGATACTCTAATAAATACTTTAACTAAATAACTTGCTTTGTTGGACACACTATTTTTTTATATGGTTGTAACAAGAAAATAGATAATTAAATTGGAAGTAACTCTTTGGAGATGTATTCCAAATTTATTAAAACCTTACGTTTTAATTTTAACAGTAAATTTTAAACAAGGCGATTCAACGATAAATACTTAAGTGGTGGTGAAAGGGAATAGCAAGTAGAGAGAAATTGAAAATGATAATAATTAACTGTGTAATAACTACGAAGTAGGCAACTAACGAAAAGCAAGAAGTGAGAAACTTAACAAAGCAAAAGTGAAATCCTCATAAAAGAAGAAAACAGAAAAAAGTATTACTGGGTTATTCTACAACTTTCTAAAAAAATAGGACCACTTGTTTGAATATAATTAAGTATGGGGATCGAATTTACCTTCCGAACATTAATTTTGTTACTCGTTTTTGCTTCTATTTTGCTTAAGTCTTCTGAGGTAATGATAGAATCTTCTATCAAAATTCTCCTAGCTTTGTACCTGAATCTATTTCTATTCAAGATCATTTGCTTCTTAGAGAGGAATATTTACTAATATTTACTGAGATTGCATCAGTTGTTTAGGATTATACTGCTTATACAGAAGAATAGTGAGTAAAATCAGTAACTCTAAAAATGTTGGGCGTACATGTTAAATGCTTATAAACAGAAAATCGATTGAAAATGTTTTCGACAACGGAAAGGTGCTAAATTGTGTTTTGTGGAATACAATTTAAATTTAAATTTTTATTTTAATACAGTAAAGAAATTAATTTCTTGCATCAATAATGTGAAATCCCAAGCTAGAGCTTGTTAAAGCAATATTTTATGTAAAATTACTAAGTTGTTTAAAACAAATAAGTTATCGCATTGCCAACAACAAAGTACCCACATAAACAACACCTCTAAGGTAATGCGATATTGCAATCTAGCCAGCGACACAATCTACCTGTCTTTAAGGCTACTATTTGGAGATTTACCGAACATTTACTTCTGCTTTTACAAAATTTAATTATTTGTTGTCACAAAAATTGTATTCTAAATATATTTCTCGGATGCCCTCTCAAGACGTAGTATATAATTGAAATATAAGCTACATGCGATATTATGTACGATTCTTCTCAAATAAAAGTAAAAATAAAGAAAAGCTTACGCAATAACAATAAAAATTAGGGAGAATTCCAGTGTAATTTGCACCATTCCTAAATATTCATCCATATAGAAAAAGAACTTTCCACCGATGTGCACTTCGTATCGCGCTTGGCGCCATTGCCGTAAAAATACTTGCGTTCAGCGCAACGCGGCGACGCAACATTCTAATCTTGTCGTTCATGTACACATAAATGCGCGAATAGCAGGGGGGATCCTCACGAACAGAAAACAGAAAATCGATTAATGCTATTCCCGTTCGACGTATGTACGTGGGGTGGGGCGTAACTACCCATGTTGAAATTGCGATTTTTCTCGACAGAGAGCACCACCGACCGATTTCCCGTCTGTGCTTATTAGTACAATGCACTAGCAAAACTTCTGGACTAGAAAATGTTGGCATAAATTCCTTGACTAATGAGTAGATATTACGAGTATTTTATTTTTGAAATATAAAATTAGTAGCTTCTCCATTTTACTTCGTTAAAGAATATCCGTATCATTGCAAGGTAATAAAACATATAATCTCCGCACGTTTTACATAGACTAGTCATAGAGCTTGATTGGTAACTACGTATGACCACAGGAAATATTTAAAGATGGAAAATAATGTGAGAAGTTGAATAGACTCTAAATAACGCCTTAATGACAACTAATTTCAATTTTCTACTTGTAGCGTGTGAAAATTGCAGCTACGATTTACTAAATTAGAGTGAGTATGGTCAGAATAATCGCACAGTGTTACCTAAGGAATAGGTGCATGTACGGAGAAAATTGTGCATAAAACCAGACAATGTTAGAGTTGAGAGAGAAAAGGTTTAAGTATTTAAACAAAGACACATGAATTGAATAAAAACTCAACACGAATATCGAAGGGAATTTTTAAGGAAAAAAGTCAATCAAATAATCATAGTAATCATGTCTTTCTTTCACAAAGCAAGCAAAATTGTGTCTGTGCTAAGGCTGACCGAGGCAATTCTTAACGTTATTTTAGATAGAAATAATTATATTAAACAAGTTGAGCAAATGTTATAGACTGGTCCATATGTTAAAATAAATGAGGATCTACTAGCTATACATATAAGAAGTCACAAAACCTATAAACTCTCGCAGAAAATCAAAATGGAAATTAGAAATCAACAACCTCAATCACTTCACATCACATCAACACACATCAATTCTTTTAGACCTATTGGTTTCAATATAAATTCTTCTTACTTCCTCTTAAGTTACGCACCTTCAAATTGATTAATACAAGAGTAAAAGAAAATTAAATTCGCTAATGACTTTTCAATTCGGTAAGAACTCAGGCAGCTTTACTGTTTCACCTGAAGATAAATTAATTTCATTTGATGTAGTTCCTCTTTTCCCCAGTGTTCCAATATAACCTTTGACATGCTTAAATCATTTTCAATTTTTAATGATATATTTGATAAGATAATTTGTGAATACATTAACCTTAGCAAAATGCGCATGGAAGAAAACATTGCTAGTTGACGACATCTAAGGCATTGTAATGCATAGAATCTACTACAGTAAATCCTAATAAAGAGGCATATGTAGCAAGAAAATAGTTTTGCTTAGTTCCGCTAACGGGGTAGACGTCTAATTAATTCTATTGGACTAACATCTTACATTTCCTCTTGTTATAGAAAAAGGAATATGATTTGTCTACAATTACTTTCAAGATTAATAGATTTCTTTTATTTGATTAAATTTGTGTATTTAAATATATGTCAATTTCTAATGTAAACTTTTCCGATTATGATTAGAACGAATTTCGTTCCGTAACAAGAATGAGAATGTTTAATTTTGAAAAGGGTGTCGTTTCCTGTTAGAAGTGTTACTAGAATAATATCATATTTTTGGTGCGGCTACAGCCATCATAAAAAATTTCATTGTGCTAACGCAATTTTTATTTGTTCACATGTGCTCTCCCGTCTAATACAGGTGCCACCAAATAGCCAAACCGATGGATCCCTGGCAAATTATGCATGTAATGTATCGCAGAAACAAGAACGGCCCCAGTGTAGAATTCTGCGGAACACCACAGCGTACGTATATTAATAGCAGTTTTGAAAACCTAAATAAAAACATTAGTTAAGCAAATTATTTAACAAAAACCTATACTGATAATTGCGCAACCATTTCAAAGCATTTGTCATTTTGTCGACTTTCAGTTTTAAATGTAGCGTTGTAAACTGAAGTGCTTTGTGACGTTTTGGAAATCATGTTCTTATTATTTTACGCACCAAATGAATGTTTGAGAATGTCATTTCTGTGAATGCGAATGAAGACGAAATTCATTTTGTGTTGTGCTCTTGTTGGAAGTAACTTCGCATCGGGCAAAAAAAAACGCGTTTTATGTCGAAATGTTTGTTAGCTGTATAAATACATACACTGAATTCCTTATTAATTCCTTAAAGAATATTATTTATGAGGCTAACGATATACGATAATTAACGCTTTATCGATCAATAATTAAAGGAAAATAAATAGGAACTGATTTCCTGTTTTTGCTTTGATGCTTTTATAGCATATATTTCTCTCGTTTAGACGCGCAGATAATAATCTCTGTAATTTGTTCGCATTGCAAATTATGATGTTCAATTTCTGGACAGCTAAAACATACCATGTTGTTTAATAGCTTGGAACAGATTTATATCAGACGTAATGAAATGCGTTTGATTTAACGAAATAGTCCATATAGAACCTAGTATTCCTTTTTGTTATTATTATATTAGACCATGCCTATATAAGTATCTTACCAGCATTCCGGTGTTTAAAGTTATGTCATGAATCTATATTGATTCTAATAACCTATTGTTAGAAATAGTGTTTGTTTGGAAATTTGCTCTAGAACGGTTTGGCTTATGCTCATTTCGAGTTACTTCGTCAAAATTGTAAAAATTGTTTGTTTTCCTGATATCGCTCAATTTGGGATTACGTGTGTTTATTGAAAAAGTTACTTTAGTTACGTTTATTTAAGCCACTTCCAGTTAGTATGTAAAGATACCTAGAATGCAATCGCTTCCTTCGCCGGAACGCCGATGGTAAATAGTTTATAATTCGTTCGAGTTAGCAATGCAAACGGTGGGCAATTTTCGAGATGCCTGAATTATTGCCCTCCTTACTTCGCACACAATTCGAAAGTGCACGGGAAAAGGCAGCGAAATGTTAACAGGCACTAATTTGGTAGCGCGCAAATTTAACTAATCGAAAGTAACAAATATAAAGAATCAAGCAGGCAGTACCCCGCACCAGAATTGGCTACAATTAAAGTAATTACTAAGTTCAGTTGAAGATGGTAATTCAATTAACTGGTTGAGTTAATGCAGCGGCACCGACAAGCGCCGAGAACTTTGACTCCCAATTCTCTAGCTCTGTCTCGCTCTGGCCGCAATTAAATTAATTCGCAAGGATTTCGTGTCCCACTCACTCCTAGCGCTTGGCTAGACGTACTCCTGTCCTACAATCTAATCGCTTTAGTGTGCGGATGACAATATATTACAAACTATTGGAGTTGATTCCGTATACTTTTGCATAGTTTACCAGCTTATCTGCGCCAAGGCTGAGTTAATGATATGTTATTTTGTTGATGATGATATTCCTTCGGGAGCTTTTTCATTATGATAATAGATATTGAACGTCGTTAATGTGGCGGTGAGGAATTGTGCTGTTACAGATAGCGTACACTTCATGTAACTTGGTGAACATGCATAAATTGCTTGAAATATATCAACCTTAATGGCTATATAAAAAATTTAAGGAGCACCTATAATTCAATTAATGTATTTTTAATAATTGCATAATTTATACGTTGGACAACGTATTATCGGAGGTGTAGATAAAACAATCAGGTGGAGTAAGCTCTAAGAGGGCGTTATCAACAATAAATGTTATATGTAATCTCTTTTCAAAATGGGCCATAAATAATTTGTTATTTGAATAACATGGACTACTAACATCAGATAAAGAATTAAGGAAGTACACTATTGAAAATAAAAGAAATACTTCGCAGAAAGTAATTAATTGGAAATAAAAGTGATATTAAATCTTTGCCACACATAAGCAATTACAATAAAGAAATTATAGTTATAAAATATTTTACTATTAAGGCTATTATTTTAAGTAAGAAGTATTCATGGAAATGTATGTATTACTACATCTTTGCGTTACTTTGTATATATTTTATATATTCATTTGAAATTTAAACAAGCAGCTCCTTGGCACTTAGTGTGCTGCTGACTCAGGACTGACAGCGCAGCAATTGGTCGAGAGATGGTTTGGCGCCTATATCCAGTTTCTTGTCGCTATTTCGTCTCTTGGCAATATATAGATATTATCAGAAGCTATACTACTTGGTAATTTGGTACTTAACGACGTAGGTTGAGCATCAAATTAACTATTCGAGGTAAAGAAGCACTCGGAGCAAGGTTAATGACGCCGGTTAGACCGGAATATGTATTTTTCTGGTACTCCTTTCGCCGTATGTGGTTGCATCAGTACCACGAGCTAGTATCGTTGGTTATGCTTTACTATCTTGCATAATATTTCTATGTGAAAACAGTTTTTTTTTGTCTTTATCAACCCATAATAAATAATGTGCCGTGTTCATGCCGTAGTGATAGACCGTATTATGGCGAAACGGACGTCTACACATGGTACATGTTGATAGCTTATATGCTTATTGATTATTCTATTATCCCATCATGCCTCGGCCTCAATTCCATCTTGCTCGCCATTGTATTTGCATCTTATTTTTTCACATTTTAATTAATGTAATAAAAGTAAAAAAGCTCAAAATATTTCTGCCAATCGTATAACGCTAAGAAATTGCAATAAATACCCAAATGTTTTATTTCGGTTTAAAGACGCGATATAATGTTCTAAACCTTGCCGACCTCATCCTGACCTCCCTTTTTTCCCTTTGCATGTTAGGTATATGTAGAATCTAGATGTAGAAGTTTCAAGCAATTTGAATTGCAGCTTTATTTGTTTATTTGTCATGGGTAAAGTATAATGACATTATTTTTGGACATTCTTCCATATCGCATTTCCAATTAAACACTTTGCCTTATTTCTTAGTGTCCGCCTCCTACGATTGGTTGTATTAAAGTTAAGAATCTACGTTCACGTAGATCGCGTGAGCCGTCTAATGCCCCTTAGAACTATTATTAAATGTCCATCAAATTAATAGCCTATTTGGAACAATATACGGAAGGACTAGCAATACAAACACATGCGCTCCGTATACATTTTTTGCTGTCATTTGCCTTCGTTATTTAGCTAATAAATGTGTACCTAGCGTCTTTATGTGTATGAAGGCATATGACCACCGGAAAGATTAAAGAAAATTCGCTAATGTTAAGTAAGGATAATTTCACTTATTTCTCGTCTGCCATGATTATTCATGATTTTAGATGGATTAAAATTACAAGGTATCGCTTCGTGCCACGTTGGAAGCATTATATTTTTTAATGTGGAGTTTAATGCCAATAATAAATAATTACGTACTGTATCTGCTGAGCGCTTTAGTACGAGAGGCCACGTTATTACTTTAAATAATCGTTGATACTTAGTGGTGTTCATGTGATTAAAGTAAGCATTGTATCAACTTTTGATGAAGTCTTTTGGTCGTGAAGCATTATCAATATACAGCACAAAAATTTTTGCTTGTGCTCAGTTTAATACAGAATAAACAAATATGTGGGGTTCCTTTGAAATGTTGGGGTTCGTTATGAATGACGCCGCCACTTTATAACTAACAAAATATTTTGAGGTTGTATTTTTCACTATGGGTTGAGAAGTAAGTAGGTTACTATTAATTATTGCAAGAAAAATTAAAATAGGGATCATTGAATTTATATGTAGCGTGTTACGGGTTACTTTTTTTAGATTCTTGTTTGTGTGACTTTAAACTTATGTCGATATATTAATGTTTACATCACTTGTTGTTAGCCCGTATGAGATTGTATTAAAATATCGTTTTGCTTGTTGCTTTTGGCTAAAAAGGTTTTACAAAATATTTCCAGTAGCATCAAATCTTCAGCTTTAATTTGACAAATGTTCTCCGTAGCAGATCTCATCGGTCATGTATATATTCTGTTAGCTAAGTCTAAGCGCACACAAACGATTCTCTAATCGACCAATCCATTAATCGAGCAGTAGCGACTACACACTTTAATTAGGAAGCGGACACAATTTTACAATCTGTTTCTGGACACAGATTTCCGATCCGATTTCGAGCGGACGAGTATAATCGCTCATGCCCGTTTAGGCTAAGATATATCTCTATCGCTTTTTCTTAATAGATAAATTATACCTCTTACCTAACTTTTTTTTAAGTTTAAGTTCGAAATTTCGAATCAACAGTCTAGAATTGTCAATATCTCTATATTTTGTTTGCTCTCATCACGATAATCAAATTATATTAATACCAGATTTGGATGCAATTTTCCAACGCAAAACATGTCTCTTACTGCAAACAATTAAATGTTGAAATATTAGATCATTATCGAAAGAAAATTGTTCATCAAACAAGCATTAATTCACTGCCAAATAACGTCGAAAAGTCTGCGTACTAAAATTAATACTCCTACATTTCTCAATTTATCCTTTCTACTTATCCATCCATCCATCTGGATGCATTTACAAACGTTTCAATGAATTATGATCGATTGTTTTGTGCGTGTTTTGCGCGATCTTTAATAATATGAACTCTCTCGTAATTCTGATTACACACTTGCTAATTGGGTCCATTAAGTATACCTTCTGAATAATTGTATACAATTAATAACTTACCATTCGCCCATATTAAATCGGAAGTAACTAATAGCCGAACGTCTAATTAAGAAATATATTTTTCATTGCTCTCATAAACAAATGTATAATGTAAAAATATGTACATGTGCGTACACTTTTTTAACATTGCTTGTAATTAACTGTCTTTGCGATGTTTCAATTTACTTTTTTGTTCATTAGTTACCAACCGGGCTATTACCATCAGTGTTTATTAACATTCATCTCTCAAGCAGTGCAAATTGGCAATCAGTAATCTAAACGATCGCATTATCTTAATTTCCCTGTATAATTTATAAAAGCAGTCAATACAAGTATCATGGTTTTCGTTAAAACATCTCTTGATCTCTTGCTGCTGTTTACCTTTATTACTGCAGAAAGTGTCTTCTTCTGTAATTATATTTTAATATGATCTCAAAAGGTGGAGCTATTAAGAAGCAAGTTATAAGCAATGGCATACATATGTAAATCGTATTACCTTTGTGCTTGGGTGCTATATAAACATAACTTTTAATGCATCTGCAACTATATTTAGTTACATACACTGCCGTTCAGAGAAGTTCGGTCGGTTAGTAAAAAACATGAAAAGGTTACAGAAACAAACGAAACTAAAAACAAAATGCAATTTTATTGTATGTACAGGTAAAAAAGACAAAAATAAATAAATAAAAAGTTATTCTGGCCTAATATAACATATTGAACATTATATTTTTTTTTTCATCGAAAAAACCTCCTTTGCTGTTAATTACCGCTCGAACTATTCCAGACATTCTTTCGATAAGTTTTGTTAAAACGGATTGTGGAATATTAATCCATTCATGTTGCAGAATATTCCATAAATGTTCTTGTGAAGTCGGGCATATTTTTCGGATGCTCCTGTCCAGTCCATCCCACAACAACTCTATAGGGTTCAAATCTGGGTTTTGTGGGGACCATGTCATTACTTTCAGGGTGTGCTGTTCTTTTTGCCCCTTTAGATAGTTCTTCCACACTAACGCAGTGTGTTTTGGGTCATTGTCATGCATGAATGTAAAGTTACGGCCTATTATACGCAATCCTGATGGCACTGTATGATTCTAGAGTATTGCAAAATAATTTTCCTTCCTCATTACACCCTGCACTCTGCATAAATCTCCCGTCCCAGCAAAGGAGAAACATCCCCACACTAACACAGAACTACGCTCTTGCTTCACTGTAGGCACAATGCAGTTCGGGATCACTTTTCGGTTTTAGATCTTGGGACATAAACTCGTCGATTTTGCCCAAAAACCTCAAACTTTGACTCGTTACTCCAAAGCACGTGTTTCCAATCATCTAGCGACCAATCTAGATGAGAACGGGGCCACTGTAGCCGTTTTGCTCTGTTGCCCCGACGTAATAAGGGTTTTCGAATGGCAATGCGTCCATGAAGGTCCGCTTGTTGAAGTCGACGTTTTACCGTACTCGCCGAAACTTTTTCTTCACGGCCGTGATTGACTTCGGCTGCTACAATGTGGCGCTGTTAATTTTCTATTACGTTTGCTTAATAATACAATTCTCAAATCTTCAGCTTTTGTTGTCTTCCTAGATGCTCCAGGACGAACACGATTTTCTATAGTTCCAGTTGTCCGATACCGTTTTATGATGTTATTTACTGTTGAACTACTCATATTTATTTTTTCAGCAATTTGTCGCCCAGAATATCCTTCTTCAAACAGTACGAACGTTTTTCTACACTGGTAGGCTTACCACGTGCCATTTTGAAGTAAATTTTCTTAAAACTTTCACACAAAAACGACAGATGCACACTAACATACGTTTAACAGTAAAATGAAGCAAATTTACATCTTTACGCCTGTGATAAATAAATAAGAATGATACTGCGGTATATTTCCTAAATGTATTGTTCGTTAATAATCCCCAAACGACCCGTTTCAAAAGATCGGTACTTCCGAGAATTTCTTGGAATGATAATAAAAGAGACTTTATTGTGGTTGTCGCAATATTTCTACTTTACATAATAATTTATGGCTTTAATCCCTTAGAAAAGAGTGTATGCTTAATATTTTTCTAATTTTATGTATTAATGATTGTATACAGTGTGATATAATAGATTTTTATTGTATGACCGAACTTCACGGAACGGCAGTGTACAATATAAGTAGTTAGCAAATGGTTGAAAAATAGTTGAATATTGCGACTTCCTACCAGGTTAGAAATAGACGACTCAATCGGATACATGCAATATTTATATGGGCACTAATAAACTATGACTCCCAGGTTCAATACATCTCAGTAACTTTCTACATTAGAAACAGTTTTACAGATACAAGGGCGCCTCTTATAAATAATACAGTCCGAACAATTCTTTCTTTATGATTTTCCCACGTCTAAATAATTAAAAAAATGTCACGTCAAGTAGTCTTGTAATCCAGCATTAAAGTACATATATCCTTCGGATCGTTTCCGGCTATACTAGAATTGTCGAATACACCAGGATTTTCATTCTTCTATGAGGCTGGGCTGCTTGCTCTTTGCCTCTCCGCCCTCAAGTGGCTTTCGCCGCGGAGTTTGGAGATACCATACGAAACAAGAAAATGATGATTATTGTCGGCTCATTAGCATAGTCGCGAATTAAACAAACCACCTACAGCCAGCAATAGAAAAACCGAAACTCAAGAGTGGACGAAACAGAACAATGCCGAATACGGGGAGGACATGACTTACTGTTAATTAAGGAAAGCATAGCCAACCCTACAAAATTTGCTATTGATGAAATAATTGAGAAAGCCAACAGAAAGGTATTTGGACTACCACTGTACCATTGCGAACCAAATTCTATCGAACTAGTTTAGGCTCCGGCAAAAGACATGTTGCTAGCCACAATATAACGCTATTCAAACTATTTGAATCAAGTATCATTAACATTTGTTCTGAACATTTGGAATTCAAAATTAAGATAATACGGGTTGTTCCGTGATATACCAACTTTATGCAGTATTATGCGTACATAATCAGCAATTTCAAACCATGTATCATATTCTCTCATGTTTAATCTGGGTACCAAACATCATATCTGTCTAAAGAGCACTTCCGAAGAAATAACGATTTCTGTGGTGGTACCTCTTTCAAAGAACCCTTATTAAAGATTTCAAAGAAGCAATAGAATGTACGATGTTGTATTTAGTTAGACATCATGCGGATTTCAATATAATTTGAAACCATACCCGCAATAGGACCACATAACACGAAAAAACTATTTTAAAAAATCTCGACTCACTCAAGATTATACCTTTAATCTTCCTAGTAAAGAAGCAAAAAAGTTTAACCTACTAAATCCTAGCTTATTATTTGCTCCCACAGCTCACGTGAATTGCACAGCTAACCGGATACCTGTATACTATTTCTACCTACAACGGTGCGGCGGTTGGCTTGATTGGCAATTCAGTTTACTGATCATAGACGATAATTACTATAATAATGTCATAAAGAACAGATGTTAAGAATGACAATTCATTAAAACGCCATTTCGAGAGCTACGTTGGGGAAGTCTGCGACGAACGAGTTCGTCAAATGACAAATGTCCCGAGCTTGAGAACCATGGATAATTATTTTCTGTTGCTTTAGAGACTCGGTTTTCACGATTTGACCTTTTTATCGCTTGTACGATATAGTACAATACTTCATTCGGGTTCCATTGATCCATTAAGATAATATCGGACAAATAAATGTTTAATCACTAATAAAATAAAAAATTGATATCCTGAAAGGAATCTTCTCTGTTTATAGGGATAACGATGTTTATGGTTTCTAGTTATCCGCATAGTGCTTACTTCAGCAAGGAGGATTAGAAGAACTGTAGAGTAGACGATGAAATAACATATATATAACGACACCACATATTTGTTATTTATCTGCGATTACGCACGCATACAGAATGTTTTAAAAACCCCAGTTAGTTCGTAGAGCTCATTGCAAGGCTCCTCTAACATGGTAGACATATGTATAATCAACTGAAATAATTTTGTATACAACGTAACTACTAAAGTATGTACTACTTATGTACCAGTTGATCTAAACAAAAGAAGTTGAGAACTGAAAGGAAACTTGCGATAAACCGATAACAGTGTAACATAACAGGAAAATATCGTAATTAATATTAAGCTTCCCTTAAAGTGTAGTGACCGGTTGTATTGCGATATTAAATTTGACCACATGTTCTGTGTATGCGTTGCCTGCAAAACGTGAATTTCCTACGAAAACCGTCTGGCGTAATTATAGAGTCCGTCGTCGCGAATGAAGTTAATAAAGCGTGATTTTTATGCCGACATGATAACAGTAATTATCCTATTTCAATGTGGAATTAATTACACGTATTGATAAAACGGTTATCAGCAGCCTTTTCTGTTTGTTCTCTTTGTTAATGTCATAAGAACCTGAATCGTTGTGAGAAGTTAAGTTGTGTTTATTTATTATTTTTAATACTGTAGTATAATAGTTCAGTATCCCTAGATATTTTCCATACTGTATTTTGCATGCTTTATGACCTGGCAAATGTACCAATTACAGCCACATTAATAAATTTGGCAATAAATAATACTATGACATGTGCAACGAAGTAAGCTGTTGCTGATACTAAAAAGGTACAAGCTATAAGAATGTACCTGACAAACCATTCCGCACTTTTGCTAGTTGTAACCAGCCTTCTACCAATTGCAGATAGGTGAACCCAGTTGTAATCATGTGTCTTTAAAACTAATATTAGGCTTCTAGAAAATGTATTTGATTATTAAATTGTTAAAAAATAAAATTGCCTGGTTCCAACAGTTGTTTGACTTCATTGAACCAATGTTGTAGTCTTCTTTCTAAGGCCTTTCAAAGACAAATCGAACAATTTTTTCCTAATACATGCTTCATAAATTTTGATTAGTTGTTGTATTTCTAGGCCATTTCTTGAGCAGAGTTCAGCAAAACTTCCTTATCGAGGAAGTCGTAGTATATCATCCATGCCCATGTCCACAGGAATTTTTGTAACAAGCAAAATTTCATAACCAGAAAGGGATTTCGTCCACTGTTTGGGGAAATTAAATTGCCATATTTAGCACTACAGACCTAGCTTTTGTTATTGTATAGTGTTGTTTTTTTTTACATTTTACATTTACAGGCTAAAGCTCTTTAAGCGTTAAAAATTTATAATGTAGCGTGCAGAAATTTATTTTAAATTCATTTCAAGTATACTGATAAACTTGTTTTTTAAGCAATTTACAGCGTGTCCTCGTAGTGCGTTGGCGGAAGACAATTTCCTTTGAGTTTTCAGGCAAGTTTTGCACAACATAAAATTAAAGCTAAGCAAACAAGGTGTTCGGCATCCGTTACAAATGAATAATGTTCGTCTTTTATATAGAATAAGCCTGTATATTGTGACGTTCTTGGATGCCTCTCTTTAATTCACGTCCACCTTCTTCAGTATTCCATGTTCACATCCAGTTCAATTCTTGTGATAAATGAGATAATTTGAGCTTTTTCCAAAATCCTGCTGCTTCTTTAATGTCTTTTGAATTTCATTCGATTAGCTATTTCGTAAAATTCTCAGCAATGCAACGAATTTTGTTATCTATCAGCGTATAAAGGCTGGCCATCGAAATCGCTGCCATGTTTGACCCATTGTATTTTAATTTTTCTTAAATTAGACATCCTGAATATTTTTCCAGAATTTGGCATGGAAACTTGCTGGCCTTGAGTTAATTAAACAACACAGATAAGTTTTTTAAACTTTCGTTTTTTTAAAGATTTTTAAAATAATCCTATTTTCCTTCATACAAACTGTAATTCGATTACCGTATTTTGCTGAACATTTACTGTCCACGTTACGTATCGCTTTATGAAGTTCACCCAGAAAGTTTTTTCATAAAGATTTCTATTTATTTAAATTGGGAATGTTTTTAAAGAACTTTCAGAGCTTTTATTATATTTTTTTTACTGCTGAAGTTAGTGTGCAAAGCTTTAAATAAATCTGTTTGTTTTGGGTATATGAAAATTTTTATAAAAGGATTCCAGAACAATTTCCCTGTTAGATTCTGGAAAAATATACAGGATGTTTCATTAAAACAAAATGATATAGCATACATATCAAATCTTGCAGAATTGAAGAGAGACATCCAACAACACATAAGTATGGGCAATCTCCGCACCACACAAGTTTAATTTATTATATAGTAATATAATAATTAGTCAGGGACGACCGTTTCGAGGACACGAATGGTCCTCATCATCAACCGGTGACCGAACTATTATATTACTATATAATAAATTAAACTTGTGTAAAGCGGAGGTTGCCGATACTTATATGTTGTTCACCATACTACGCCACAGTCCTTGCTATCATTATCGAGAGACATCCAAGAACGTAATAATACACAGGTATTCCACTACAAAAAAAAATAACAAATTTGCATTGCGCTCTGGGGAAACCGAATACCCAGTACACAAGACTCACATTACTTGTCCTGTTTTGAAAAATTTGCCACCTATGGTTGTCGGAAACTGTGCAGTTAACTTCCAATGTAAATTAAAAATTTTGGAGGCAGTAACAAGCTGAAAGCTTGAAAAGTTATATATTTAGTAACGAGTAATCAAAGAGCTTTTAGAGGGTAAAATATATAAATTATGGTTTGCATGTTTTTGTTTGTTCATTGACCAATTAAACCTGTTGTATACATTTTTCATGTTGATTGTATTAGATTTGATATTGTTTTCCATTTTTATTGACGTTTCATATATACATCGCGTCGACATTAATAAATAAATTTTATTATTATTTCAATATTTTCATATCATACATATCATCAGCTATTTTAGATTGGTGATTTAAAATTATAAAATTATTTGTATAACTGCTAAAGCTGTTGCAATGAGCACCCTTAGTACATAGATCATACTTTACGAAAAAGGAGTAACACTATTATTGGCAATATAATTTAAACCAGGATATGTAATATATCCTTGGTCTAATAACAATTTGTCAAGGCATTCTATCCAAAATGAATCAATATTTTTAAACGCCATGAACGTTTTGTGTACGCTGTACGTTGTAACCTATGTGCGTATTGATGGTATAATGTGTTTGTAGAAAGGTTTAAAGACAAAATAACAAGACTGGCACGTATTTTAGCAACGCTTTACGTACAGTCGTAACGTTTATTATCCATTGCGTTTGATAAAAATCTACATTATTCCGTAGTCGAGTTATGACCGGTGCATAACCATTTACAACATTCATAAAGAATAGCCTCCAGTTCTTTGTGATAGGTACACATGGGACAGGTTTAAACTGACACCATAGTTTATTGGGCCGTTTTGAAACACTTCCATTCCTGCAACTGCACACATACCAACGTATGTACGTACAGAGTATTCATACACTACTTACACGAGGCTAAAGTTGTTATCCTCCAGGTCATAATTACAGATATTAATGGCAGTCATCGTAAACTTATTACAAGCGTAATTCAAAAATTTTTTTTGGTTCTTTAGTCGCAAGGTAGGTTGTTGCCTACACATTGAATGTTATTGGAAACTGTACGCCATCGCCTTACGGCAGACAGTATTTTGTCAGCTCAATTCATTAATATTTTGAAATATTTTAATTAAGTGTGTTAATTATTCACCTTGCTAAGAGCTGTGGATTGAAATGCATAATTCTTTCTCATGCAAGGGGTACTATATTACTTATCATATTATTTACTCTAGAAGTTTGAATAGGAATATAAATTGTACAATTAACAGTAAATACAAGGCATTTTCGTCAAATAAATATTGATTTCGTAGTTGGCATCAAACATTTGCATTTAAGCGCTCAAATTCGATTAACAAAAATTCATATTCTTTAACAAGATTGCATAACTTTGTTATCAATATAGAGCTTTATTGGTTATCTAAATAGGGAATTTAAGGTTACATCACTTAATTTGATGGAATTTCAACATTAATTGACTTTATTCTTAGTTTACACGAACTAAGAACAAAGTCAATTAACATTGATAATTGTACAATACATCAACTCTGAAATGAGATATTTTTAGAAGATACTAAGGGAGCAACTGGCAGTGTTTTTTGCGTGTACCTTTTATATACAAACATACGCTGGTGAAGCCTTACGGCCATCTTGTGAAACACTAACAAACTATAAAGTCTTCAAATTTCATCAGTCTATGCTTTTCACAACTTCAGTTATTGTATCTGAGGTATATAAGTTTATAACTTGATCAATCGTAAACTGACTTTTTTAGGTCTCACACTATGTAATGATAATATCGTAAAAATGGTTATAAGTGCGTATTTATGTCAATTTATTGTTAAGCAACAGCAGCTGTATGATCTATATCAGGAAACAGAGATAAATCATGTCTTTTTTACATCTGAAGCATTTACGCGGACATGTCGGACGAGTATATATTTTTACGGACACCATTGTTAATTTATTACACTGCAAATAAAGATGTGGAGGGTCTTTATTCGTATATACATACATGTTTCAATTAATACCTCTCACTGTTACGTTATTTACTGTTGTATGCAGAGAGATAAAATTCCACCTGCTGCTACGCCGCAATTTTGCAACAAATGAACTAAGTGCAGTGATATAGAAAAGAGTCCGTGTTCAAAAGAGATATCAGCTTAATTTGAAACAATTGAAATAAGTGGTTAATGTATTATACTCAAATTTAATGCTGTCTACATGGAACTTACTTAGTGAGACGCGCTCATTTAATTCTATTGGGCAATAGACATTAATGCAATTGAACGTCAATATACGCAGCTTTGGAAGTTGTTGCAGGGAAAATCTTCGCGCGCTTGCAACTTTCTTTAAAGAAAATAGATACTAAAGGCATTTTCATCAAACAAACTGTTTATAAACCCGTTTAAAATATTTGTGGATACCTGTTTTCCTTTACTTCCGAACGAACGAAAAACATCCCAATTTTCATTAAATGTGCATTCAGTAATGGCAACGGTATTACTAAATTTATTGTTTCTCTTTTGTTTCGCGCGTGTAGGGTTTTGTTAGAAAAACACAAGGGAGCATTACTATCTGAAATACACAATCGCTACCTAAATTCTGGAATACTGAGTATAATTCTAGTAAATACCCGATATATGTACACCTACAGGTACATTTTGTTTGGTTGTATTTTACCCCTGAAAGATGACAAAAATACTACCTTGAAGAAGACAAATTGATGGCAGGCGAGCTAATGATATAATGCCGTGTTCGCTACATCGTAAGTAAGATATACACCCGGAATATACATAAATATCCGTATACGTATTAGGTGTTCAGTCACCCTTAATTAATCACTTCTTATAGGATACCTATTTCATTATAACACAGTTTGAACACATGGTTTTGACATTTGTTTTAACGTATTTTGTGGGTTGTTGCAAGCGATAATACGAAAAGAGAAACTTTTAAACTTAATGGCCATGAAGTTAGAATCAAGCTGAAGATTTTCGGTGTAGGTAATTTGATTTATATTATTTATGTCAATGTTATGAAAAATGTCTTATTAATGTGATAATAATAAATATCTAACGCCTATCACATTGGACAACAGAATAAAGCTATAGAAAAACATAATATGTCGTACAATAAATGAAAAACAAAGAAGTAACGCAAGAAACTACAAAAGAAAACGGTTGCTGAAGTTGTTTTTAGTCTTTTATAATGAGCTATCTGATTCTAATCGATTTCCGTGATTTGTAGTAAAATTCCGTAATAAGGTGTCTCCCCTGTTACACACAAGAAGTCACTGAAAGAGAATTGAAGACCAACGAAGGCCAAAGTTCAGGTAGGCTTCTTTTTTTTCCTATTTATTTAAACGAGATTGACGAGGCCGTTAAGACGAAATGCTTGTGTAATATGCATCATCTTCTATTTAAATAAAACTTAAGTAGAAAAAAATATCATTTTTACAAATAATCGGCCCATATACAGAGTACTGTAAAATTAACGCCCGTGCTTGTGAGATTTAAATCAGGGGACTAAAAAAATCGAAAATGAAGTGTGGACAATTTTCCGTTTGTCATTTGTATGGTTATTGATGAAAAAGTAACTTCTATCTCCCGATCTCCCGATTTGTTGTGTAACATAATTCAATAAGGTGAGTATGATAATGTTAAAAATTCATTAATGTGCTAGTGCTGTGGCTCGGGCATATGCGGAAAGATTTACGAACTATAAGACGAGTATAGCAAAGAATGCTGGCAGGACGTCAATCCATATTAAGCGCGCACAAATTCTACCTATAGATTCATACGTGTATCTTCAATTTTTAATTCCCAAGTCAGAGTCTGAAGATGGCTTATTTTCACCTGCAATCTCCGTAGCTTGTGGACGAAACATATCGTCAAATTCTAATCTGTTTTCTCATACACAAAGGAAGTTTCCTGAACGTTCGGTCAATTATGTCTTTTATTGCATTTAGCTCTATTTCACGTGCACTACTTCTAGTTAATTGTATTTGAAGAGCAAGGGAACAGTGACAGGTTGGACAAAAAATCTCTTCCGGGTCAATTTGGTGCGCCCGTGGAAAACGTATTTAGAGATATATATGTATATTTTATTTGTAATAATGGTGTAAATTGCAAAAATCCGAAAATTGTTGAAATTTCGTGAGGTTCCGGCTAAGCCGAAAGCGGCATTCGACTTGGTGTTACTACAAATCTGCCAAGTTTCAATCCGATGGGCGAGTTTACAAATCATATGAACACATTGAAAATGACAATATGTAAAATTTATCCGGCTATGTGAATAAGCAATTTTCCCATGGGAAAATCCCCATACAGCAATTCTTCACTTCATCTCTCAACAACTGAGTGTATGGTGTGGTATCTCGTCCGTGAGAATTATCGGCCCTATGGTTATCAATGAAACTGCAAAAATATCGTGAAATACTTGAAGGGTCTTTTGTTCCCGTGGCTCATTGGTCAGATATGGTGGAGAATGCAGAGTTTATGCAAGATAGGTTCGTCCCCACGACATCAGTTTTTAAAGTTCTTGAAGAACGTGTTGCCAACAGAATCATTGGTCTTGACGTTCCGCAGTTTACAGGCGGAGCGATACCATGGCCACCATCTAAATCCTTACGACTTTTACTTGTAGGGACCAAAAAAGATACATTCTCAACAAACCCTGAATCGCATTGAAATGACAATACGGCAGCGAATAAAAGCAATTCCGCGGTTCATTTTTCAGGCAGCTTGTGGAGAATTCGAGAAGAGGCTGCGATATGTTATGGCCGAAATTCGCGAATTTTGAAGAATAATGGTGCATCCCTTTGACGGAAGTGCGAGGTAAAATTCGTCTATAAAATATATATTGGTATAATATGTCATAATCAGCGCCCCGAGAGACTAAACAGTTTTGGATTTGACCAGTAAGTATTTCAAAAATCTGTTCAGATCGCGTTTATGTTCCAACGGAAGATAATGGTGACGAGGGTACCAAACTGGCGACGCATGTTAGGGCATTTAAGGCGGACGAAGGAGTGTGCACAGTGATGTATTATCTTTGGAAAAACTTCTCCAAATTTGAAAGAGAAAACTAAGACATTTGGTAGCATCTGTATATGGCAAAAACGTCCGCTTAGGGCATGCCAAGATTATTTCTTATAAACTATATTACTGGCAGCGTTGTAGTGGAGATAAGTACAGCGCATTTATTGTTTACATACAAATGAACTCTTCTGTTACAGCACCTGTCGGTTATAACTGACAGGTATCTTTGTAGATGAAAATGGTGGAAAGAATGTTACACAAAACGTAATTTCATAGATAGTATAAGACGCAGTCCTATGTTGGAGTGCAGAGTTGGAGTTGGAGACGGTGGAAACATTCCTGTGAAAAGCATCAGAAAGCACATTGGCAAATGTTGGTAGGTTGATTCAGAACCCCATCATGTTTTAAGCATCAAGTCCTAGTATGGGAAAGCTTATTACTGACGAATTTCCAAAATAATTTCCAGCCCTCAGCAGTGCAATTTTAGACATCTCCTCAATATCCTTTCTACGCTGGTTTAGCCTGCATTAGTTAAAGTATAAAGACAAGAAAATTGAGCAAGGTAAATGAGAGATGTTTTTAATTTATTGGGATAATATTGGTTTAATTTTGAGCTTCCCTTAATATTGGCATTATACGATGTAGGTGTTTATAACTGTTATGTTAGAACCTTGAGATTAGTCTACTGAATTAACTGTAAAAAGTTGCAGCATCATCTCTTCTAGAAAATCCTTAATAAAAAGACTAGCGAATATTTCAAATATATATTTTAAATTATTGTTGCTTGCGATTCTTAAGATGTCTATCACTACCACAATACTTAGAACTGAACTGATCAATGTTACTGAGTAAAGTGATAGCTTAGCTGTCGAAAGGTGCGTCCAGGGTTAGCGCAGTGTGGTAATGGTGATAATGGAGAGTGTTTCAGTGCGACAGCGTGCGTAACTTGTAGGGACCTAGACGAAGCAACCTATCATTGCAGTTGAAAGCCTTGTTAGTAATATGCAACATTTCGAAATGATAAAATGTAAACTTTTCGTTCTTCTTTGGTTTTAATAACATCAACACCATCAAACGTTGAATTAAGAACTCTTCTAAATTTATCGGTTCCATAATGAACAAGAATTATTATCATTGTAATTATGTATTAATAATATTAAGAACGGGATTTGTGTTAATTATAGCTAACGGGAATTAAACACCGCGTAATAGTTGTACAATTACAAGCTTAATAATTACCACTTACGTTTTACTTACTTCTAAGAAATTTTAAGGAACAATCAGAAACAATAAAATTTCGGAAAATAGTATAGACAATCATATTTAAACCTCGGATATCCGGTCTCTCCTCTTTTTCTATAACCTGTTTCTTCTCACGGTCTCATAAGAATAGGCTGGTATTCTGTGTGCCCTAGCATAATAAGACCGAACCGCACGGGGTTGCATTGGTCTATCTTCATATAATGATATGCAAGGGCATGCATACATTAACAGGAAGACAGTAGGTGAACCCTTTTTAAATAAAAAAAAGAATAAATGTTGTGTTTTTGTTAAGCAAATAACCTGAGATCGGTCGTTCTCATGTTCACTAACGTATACGACAAATACATACAAGCGCATTTTCTCCGTGAGATACATCACGGACCCTTTGGCTTATTATCATCATCAAGAGTATGCTCACCTTTGCATTCAGCATATGGTCGATGTCTCCCTGTTTTTTTGCTCTTATTTTTATGTTTGTATTGGCCAGGCAGCCGGTACGAGAATATAGTAGCCTTGTATAATCTATATGCTCTACTATCACTGAGAATTTATTTAAGTTCTTCGAGGAATTAGTTATGTAAACTGCGTACATTTGATAGAGTTTGTAGTTTCTGTTTGTGATATGTAACTCATCTGGACTAGATTAGAGGCTTTGATAATTTTATCTTTTGCTCTTTTTATTATTTATAAATTGTTGTAAAAAATTTAAATATTATAGGCTAGATTCTTCCTGGCTAAGTAATCGTTTGAAAGGGACTTTTGAACTTTCATTGCAGGCGAGCCTTCCTCCGCAACGTTCACTGATCATTTGTTTCTTTCTATATTTAAGTTATCAGACTTCGTGTTATTTGGTGTTATGAACTCGGTTAAATTTTCAATGTTGCACCGCTATAAACAAGAATACAATTCCGCATCGCTATTGATAAAAATATAATTCGGAACAAAATACTATTCCTTGTAGCTGTTTCTAAACGTACCTAGGCTTATGAGCAAGAAAAGTTTTGATCCAATCTTCAATAAAAAAGCAGCTCGTTTAGCTACAATTTACAGATAGTATAAAAACTTTGAACGCGAAAGAAGATTATGTAGCGTTTCGATAATTATATTTGCTATTTCATTTTGAATCGCTGCTTGCAATTCTTCAATATTATGGAGTCTATCACGAAATATTTTATTTTTAGTGATTTAAACAAATAAAGATCGTTACGGAATCAGATCAGGTCGTCTAGCTCGCTATTTTCCTCTACTTATTAATCTTTGAAGAAAAAAACTTCCAAATTGTTTGCTACATATACTGCGACACTCTCTTGCTGAAAATGTCCTGGTACTAAATTAAGAAAATTGTACAAATATATGTGTTCCAATAGATGAATAATCAAATTAAATGATAATCACAAGTCCATGTCTTTATTTCCGTCGCTTTTTACAAAAAAGTTTTCCTCTCATTTTACGTTGATGTTCCAAATCCTCTCTGGTTGTTTTCTTTTTCTTCTCGAGTTAATTTTCTTGCTTGTTTTTTGAAGTAAGTCTTCAATTACTTTTAACAAGTTGAAATTAATGTGATACCTTTATTGTCGATTGAAATTAAATTTCTAAATACTTTAATTAATCCGGGCAGTTGTTTTGCGGATGTGTAAAACCTCATTTTCAACCGTTGATCGAATTCGAATATATAAATTAGTTCGGTCAACGGTTCAAAATGAGGATTGACGTATCTTTAAAACAGCTGTCTCGGATAAATTAATTAAACTTGTGTGGTGCGGAGTGTGTTGTTTGCATTATCATTATTATTCTAAATAGTTTTCTCGAAAATATGTCAATTGTCAAAGATATGTTTATCTACGTCCACTTGTTTACTTGTTCCAGGAATGCCAATCCAACGAGTTGGTTATAGATTGACGTAAATTTAAACTGCTGAATCCCAAATAATGTGCGTTGTGTGAGTTTTGTGTGTTAACATGCTAAAAATAGCTGCTTCTGAATTCCCAACTTAGTCACTCTTTTTAATCACATTGTATACAACAAAAATAAGGAGTTATTTTTTCACTTTTAAGATACATCAAATCATACGAATTGGATTTCGTCCAGAGAAAAACATACCGATATAAAAATTTTAATTAAAATTTATATTAATTTGGAATAATTTGATGAATAGAAGAAAATTATAACCACTAAGATATAGATATTGAATATTTGAGACTAATTATTACTTTTAGCCTCCTACGTCGGTTGTTGAATTTCCATACTATTGCAAGAATAATGAATTCCAACTACGTGGCGGTTACGTAAATTAACCTTGATAAGGTAATATTAGTTAAATACACATTTTGCCAATTAAAGTCTAAGATATTGACAACATATGAAGAACTATTTCTGTATTTACTTATGGTATTGATTTTTTATATAATTTTATTATTATTTTTGTTAAATTTTAGTCTTGCCATAATTAAAAAATAAATATTAAGGCTCTAAGTTGAATTGGATCTTCTGCTACTTTTCTTTCTTTTGTATTTACGTTTATTACTGTTATTAGTATGTATAATCAAATAATTGAGCAACCCGTTTGCTTCATACGCGTAAGTAAAAAGGGCAGTTGGATATTACTATTCAGGTAACAATCAACTTGAACTTGGTTTTCTTAATTAGTGGAAATTAATACCTGACGGTTCAATACACCTGCACCTATCATCAGTTGTAATTACACGGTAATCCGTTTTTTCCATTAAGAAGTGATAATTAAAACGAAGAAGAAGGTTCGGAGTTGCTTAATTGTTAGTGTTGGTAAGTTGAGGCATTTTAAAAGTAACGTTGCAGTTAATTATGAGCGGAACTTGCCCATCGTCAGTGAGCAAAATTGGGAAACATGTGCGACAAAATTGAGATATACAGGCGGCACAATGTATTCGTTAACCTTAGCAATAGTGGATTGAAGGAAAAAGCACATGCAGGCATAAACACTTCCTAACGATGAGAGCAGGTAGTTCACTGACTACAAAGGGATCAGTCATTCAGCTGTCAATATAATAATAAATGGTGCGTAATCGATCGTTTAGTGTTGGGCATTTCTGTGCGTGCATACATTGTATTATTGCTAACACCTTTTTTTCGCCTGTTCACTCTACCCTCTTGATTTTTGGGTTAGAATACCTGCTACGAAGTTTATGTTAATCGACCGGTAGATGATTTTGATCTCGTGCCGTTTGTCCCATTATTGCTTTAGCGTTATTACCATCATGAGTATAAAATTATGGTGTTTTCATTGACCTAGATTCAGTCCGTTTAAATATTATAAAACTCGTCAGGTTTAATGGTGGTTTGATTTTATCATTGTTTGTATTTGAATTAGCATAATTTTTAAGCTAGTAATTATGGAAATGAAATATTCGTTTTATATCTTGACGCATCCCTGATTAAGATAAATTCAATTTACGTACGGCATGGTTAATCAAAATTTAAAGGCAACCTTCCTGGGGATTATGTTTGGGTTGGGTAAGAAAGTATTTAAAGGCAGTACTTTAATGAAATATTGTGAACTTAATTTAATTTCTCAATTAGTGGTGTGCTTGTCCTTCTTATTGTTTGAATGTAGTAAAGGATCACCTACGCAATATAAGTTGAATCGATTACCTTGGTTCAATATTATATAATAATAAAGCCATACAATTGGCATAAGATTACTAGTAAGAATGCTTTGAGTAAGTGAAATACTAAATCTATTTTATTTCATGCTAAACATAAACATGTAGACGAACATAGTTTAAAGTTATCTGATTTCATGTTGGGGCAAAACAGGCACTATGAAAGTTTGTGTTGTAAAATTTGAAATAAAATAAAATAAAAATATAAACTGCCCTTTGCTCCTTAAAATGCGCTGCAGGGTTAATCTTGGTTTACGCTATCATCAGCTAGAATTGTAAAGTTAGAATTTCATAAATGCAATCCATTCAAAGCTAAATGTTAGCGCTGAATTTGTATACTTGAAAGCTATAAAAGTAAAAAATCAAAGTTGAGACTTTTTACAATTTTCAGACAAATTTAAATTCAAAATGACTTCTACTGTAACTGTTGTAAGCTGAAATTAGTCCTAAAGTACGTTTTAAATAAATTTGCAAGGATCAAAGAGAAGTTTACGTAAGGTGTCAAAAAAAGTGTCACAAACCTAGAGGCCCAAAATATGTAAAAAAGCTTTCATCAGCATGGGCCCGCAGAAAGACTATTTCGGAGATGCGAAACGTTTTGCATTTATGCAACCTTTTCGTTATGTAGAAACAAACAACAAATGAGATGATATTCTCTCCGTTTCAGAGCATTCGCGACATCTTCGCCACAAGAACCTTAGAACTCATTCGAAAACTCCTCGGTTGCAATGGCCTGAATTCGAGAACGTACATTAAAGTTTTCAAATATCCACAAGGAAAGTGTAAACGCTCTTTAACGGCAATAGAAAAATGCGCTGGATGGTGCCCCAACCACATTTGTTGGTTCTAGGGAATGTCATCGAAAACATTACCCATTGCGCCCAGAGGAACATTTAGGTAAGCAGCGCCTGTTAGTAGATTCGATAAAATGTCTCTAGCTGTATTGAAAAAAATACCTAATGTCTGGATTCCGTAGCAGCATGGGGATTTTGCCCGGTCCACATATGCGTACTGTGGAAAAAACTCAATTTCTTATGAACCCTTCTTCACCAGCGAAAGGAATATTGGATACAAAATTGGGGTCCTCGCCATCATTGCACAGGAACCAACGATAAAAAAGTAAACGTGCTTGATGGTCGGGTGGATTTAGGTCGTGGGCTCATTCCATATAGTAGGAGGTAAGACTGTGCTCATAGAAAACCCTCCTCGGTTGATACTCTCAGCAAACTCGTCTCCGGCGTTTGCTTCACCCATGCTAAAATTGCCACTTCCGCCTCAGCAGTAAGCACCGACCTTGTTCTCCCGGAATCAGTTGACTATTTTCGAAATTAACCTGTATCACGCAATCTTTGATACAGTCTTACAAAACAACGAACTGAAGACCCCTGGCGATTGGGATAAAGACGTCGACTATATGAAGTGCATGTCGGCTAATTTATGGCGAAAATTCGTAAAATTGTGCACTTGCCACTGAACATCAACTACAATGTGTATGTTTGACAGAACCTATGTTAACCATGATAAGAAAATGCAAGTTTTTGCAAATGAAAGAAGCGATAAGCAAAAGAATGCACAAATGCTTTAAAAAGGCATAATCTTTCGTAACTTCGAAATCATACATTAAGACCTATTATGATATGGAACTATTTTGTAACTCACCGGTCACATGGACATTCTTCTTCTCATTGGATGTTCAAATATCATTGAAAAATGAACCAATATACACTAAAACAAGAAGATTTAAAATCAGTACAACGTAACTTTTCCAATGTAATTGCTCCAAATGATATATTTACGCCACCTAACCTTTATTCTGAACTTACGGCTGGAATGTGGCGAAGGTTGTTGGTTCAGTTTGTGCCGTACTATCTGTTTTTACACGGCAAAGCTGATAAGTAATTAGTCTTTTTATTTGATTTACCTGGCACTGAGCGTTTAATTATTTTGTCATTAGTCGATTGTTACTGTCGAAGAAGAAGAACTAAAGAAAAGAAGCCAAATGTTCTTTTTTTATGCATTCGACCAGCCGAGAGTCTATTATAACGCTCTACATCGTTTAGCTTAAAAGTCTTTATGAGTAATGAACAAATCCTTTTAATATGTGGATGTCTCGATGCCTGCAGTTGCAATATCAAGGAAATATTCATAAGTATTTCGTATTAAGCGTGTTCGGATATTGAATTCCAATGCAAAGGCAAATCCAGTGCGGTTAACTATATGGAATTTTCGTACACGTCATATTTTCAATGATTTAGAATCATACTTATCCAAGCTATCAAACAAGTGTTCTACATGTTCTAATTATAGATTGTCTGTTTACAATGCTCAGCATGTTTAAGGTCAGGGTTATCAAAAGCGAACGACACAAGAGTTACTCGAAACGCCTTCTCCTGCATAAGCGAACACAAACCGAATAAAATTATGTGCTTTGACTGCGTTTGAGGTAACAATCGAACGCACCTAAGCACTCAAATATACTTACGTTACTATCTTAATTATAATTTAGGAGCATAGCACAAGTAGCCTAAGTACTAATGTATATATTGATATACTCCAATAAATATCCCGGTTAATTACCTTAAGTTATTCTAGGAATTAATCAGAAAACTGTAGTAACGAAAGCTTAATTCCAAATACAATACAAAATACATTCCTTTAATATAAATGTATGTGTGTGACCCGTGGATCCTATTAAAATACATTGTTATCTGTATCCAGATAGTAAGCCTCTGTACAATAGCTAGATGCGTTGTGTAATATTTGATCTTTGGAGTATTGTTTGTTGAATTTATTAACTAACTTTATAATCGATGAATCAAAATATTCTAAATGTTCTTGTGACTTTTATTTTTCTAAATAGCCATAGATGCCATTCCTGGTAGAGTGGTTTGCATCTATACATATCAATTATTAGTTAGCCATTTGCTTTCGTTGTATGTGTTGGTTATATTCCGCTACGCACAAATTAAATCGTATAAAATTGCTTTCGGCAAAGTACTCCAACGTACTTTTCCTAAACGAAACAATGGGTATTTGTAACAATCTAAATCGTATGCCGTCCGTATGGGACGATCTGCATATCCGTATACAGGTATCACTTACGTTCAGCGTCTAATGATAAGCAAAAAATCGAACCTATACATGCGCCCGTTACCGTACCTGATGGGAAACTTACATTGTGAAAGGTCCCTCCATTAAATGACGACCTCGTTACGAGTAATTTTTCGTATATGCATCCCGCTCCAATAATATCATGAACTGGTTCCTGAACTGAAACTGTGCGTACGTAAATTAAGGAAAGGTATTGCACGCATACATTACATTTTTTGTATGGATTCGTCCATTGTTGGAAGAGAAATATAAATTAGTTTACCCATGTGTGTCTAGATAGATGGATGCATAATACCAGGAGAACAATTGTCTGTCAGAATAGATAATTATTTTTTCAGCGTTCATTTGTTCTCAGGTATAGAACATTGTTTAGATTTTTTTATTAAAGTAGTTGAAATTTGAGTAGCAGATGTGTGTCAATTGTTAGGTAACTGTGAGAGTTTCACTGGAAAGTAATACCGGTGTTCTTCTGTATTTACTTACAAAAGATAAAAGTAAGTATTTACTTGCAGTGACTAACTAACTGGAAGTGTTTCTGGGGCAACCTCCACCCTCCTTCATAAAAACGTTTAAAGCAAAGGAATTGCTTACACCATCCATCGAATAAGTGGGGGGTCTAGCATTAAAATGTACAATCTCCATTTCCCATTAAAATGTCCATAACATATAAAATTTTAAGGCAAATACAAGAATATTTTCATAAATTTTCAAAACGTGCAACACTCCTTAGTAATTTGCACTTAAGCTTCGAAACTTACAATCTCCAAACAACCAAGGTTGTTTAATGTTTATTCGCAGTATTGCAATACATCTCTGTGTTGTCCTATTTTCATTGCTTACAGATATGATTACAAAAACCTTCCTGTTTACCCAAGGTGCGGACATAATAACAGGGCCTTCCAATGCGTACGATTAAAAATGAAATAGGGTTTTCTATGAAAAGTTTTATGAAAAAAAGGCGTTCCAAGATAGTTTCACCGTGCCATTTTGTTCTGTTAATACAATTGAACGAAAGAGACCAAAAAAACGAAACACACAAGGACAAGGAACATTCCATAAAATGCTTCGTTGGATTTTGATAAGAAATTAGTGTTAGTTTGTAAGCAAGCATTTATGGCTGTTTTAGGAGTCTCTAGAAAGAAGGTAACTGCATAGATACACCTTTGAAAAATTTTTATCTTACTTCTTTACTGCATACAGGAAAAAGAGAGTTGTCGAGCGTCCTTATTTGTTCTCATCACAAAGTTATGGAAAATCTATTCCAATATTTCTGAAGCTGTTCCTGCTGCAACTTACAGGATTTGGCACGCCGCCTACAGATGTATGCCTACTTGTCTACAATTATCTCAAAAAATAAAATCGTGTGCAAGGTTGCACAATAAAAATACTTCACTTACAGAGAAGCCAGGACACATGTTACGTGTCAAAGATATTTTGAATTGCAGAAGGAAGGGATAATTACATTTTCATTTAATTGTACCAAAAACCAACATTTTTTTTTTATACTTTGCAGTTGTGTAAGGGCATTCCCATGAAAAGATTAATCAATCAACAGTCACGAGCTTTTTTGCACACAAATGCTAAGGGGTCAAATGAAATTTTGTAGTCTATCTATCACGTTGTAGAAACAACTAAATTTTCAAACATCGGTATAGTCAAACTAATGTGTGAATACTGCGGAGCCTAGAATTGAAATACGACACTAGTGGAAGTGCGTTGTAATTGGTTACTAAAACATAAAAATCAAAATGCTGTTAATGTGGCTCGCGTAGAAATTACTTTCTCAGTTCGGGATCGGATGGAGTGTTTGGAAACATGGAAAGAAAAATAAGAAAATTGGAAATAATGAGGAAATCCGAATGTTTTGGGTTTTTTTCAAAATTTGTTACAGTTTTGAAACGACCAGTACTTAGTACTTCCCTTTTGTTTAATCTAAAAGGATAATA
This sequence comes from Oryctes borbonicus, assembly GCA_902654985.2. Classification (NCBI taxonomy): domain Eukaryota; kingdom Metazoa; phylum Arthropoda; class Insecta; order Coleoptera; family Scarabaeidae; genus Oryctes; species Oryctes borbonicus. The sequence goes on from LR736857.1 coordinate 12,142,342, forward strand.
ATTAGTGTTAAGGGTTCAAGTGTGCAGAGAAATTAAAAGTGACACAGGAGTTGACCAATCAATTTGTAAAAGAGGCAAGAAAATGCAAGATACTTGTCCCAGTACTTTTGGAAAACAGTATGTGTTTAAAAACAAAAAAGTTGGTACCATAACAGCCTTCCTTAAAACTTATTATGGCAAAGAGTGAAGAACGATATAAGTATAAGCATATCAGATAAAAGGATGTAACCATAGACCTAGGATAATATTATAATCTGATTTTGAGTTGTTGGTTTTTATAATACTTTTCTTCCTTGTATTTCTTAGCTTCTCTTGTACACCTGACATAGTTGACAGAGCTTCTTAACCGTTTTTGGCGAAAATGAAGCATATGTCCTTGACACAGTTTTTATACTTATTCAAAAGGTACCTGTCAAAAGATATTCGCCTTATTACATTTAAGCTAGGCTCTACAAAGTTAGTATATCGTAGCTTTCAACTACTTTGACAAATTTTTGATGAAAAAAGCTCAGTTTTATCTTAACCGCAATTATTTTATAAGCTTTTCTACTATTTCGGACGGGAAATGTTTAATTTAAGAAAGGGCTTTAAGTAACGGTTAAAAGGTAATTTCAACCGTAGTACCGATAACGCCGTACCGCTTCTTTTCCACGGAAATAAGAATTAGTAAGTAGCAGATTACCGAACAATGCTCCGACACCCAAAAAGCGGTTCTAAAGTCCTCCGCAGTCCTCGCGCTTATCTCGTGCTAAGATTATTGTCTCAGTAATCCGGAGATAATGAGCGTATCCACTTTTGTAGCAGTAATTGCGACCGGAGTTCTTTCCTATTGTTACAAAGTGTTCGTCAAAGTGGCTCTTCCGGGGCTGTTTCACATTCCGCCCGTTCAACAAGTGGCTGCATTATACTCTAAATTGGACTTTTGTATTTCGGAAGTCTTTATATTAAGAAAAAGAAGATGCCACGGCGTAGATTTGATTAATTATCGTCCAGGATGTTTCAAGCTAGCGCACAGCAATTAGCAATGTAAGTATGACCAAATATCGTCAAATGGGGATATATCCAACGCTTCTTTTGATATTCCCCACAAGGAAATTACCCGAAGTATTAACCTCCGATTTTTATGAAACTTTGTCAGTTTATAGACTTTACCGAGAGTTTGTCAACATCACATTCCGTTGCTACAGAGTTGCATATTTAAGGGGCGAAATTTGCCTTTGAACTTCGTCTCAAATTTAGATTGTTCAAAATAAGTTTTCAACAGTTATCTCGAATATCTCGTCTCATCATTTTGTGGACATCTGTATAATTACCATTACCGCCTATACATACACTATTTCATAGCAAAGATAGCCATCATAACCGTTTTCTGAAATTCGAACAAGTAAGCATAATTGTTACGTTTTTGTTGTAACACCCTAGACCCTATACTCTACACCCATACTGACCGAAGAAATAGTGTAATGATGGTCTCTTTTTATCTTCAACCGTTCAAACCCTATTTTGGAAAAACTAAGTTTTTATATTCTATAATATTATATTCGGTCCCTCTTCAAGTATTCCGATCTCGAATTTGAATTAGCGTTTACAAACCAATTTAGAAATTAAGAACAAAGAACAAAATTACAAAGAAACGTAAATTTATATTATAACTTAATGTTGAAACTTGCGTTTATGTTACTTTCAAGATTAATTTTCCTGAATATGTTTAGTGTCAAATACTTTTTTCTGTCCGTTTGTTAGTGTGTATCCACATCGATACCAGTCAAAGGACTTGCATATTTGAACTTTCGACATTTCTGATGTTTGTATGTCTTGATGCAGGTGGCGCTATAGATCTTTATCTCTTGATTCCGATATTAATAATGTGTTAAATGTCTTGGTGTGTTTCTCGACAAAAATTGTTATTTGAGTATGTTCTGATTTTTAATATCTCGTCCCAATTTTCTTTGAGAGCTTCTGACTGTCCAATACCATAAGAAGCTGTTCAATACAAAACAATGTAATATATTCGTTTGGTCGTACGGTTGATTTGTACGTATTTTAGGCTATTTGCAAAAATGTAAGGATATATCTTGTACCTACGCTAACTTCCTCTTCTAAGGAGAACAACGAACATAAGTAGCCCTTTGGTTAGTCGCCTCTCTCCTCATATTTCTCCTGCCATGAGTAACTTCATCAATACCGTGAGGAATTGAGGTGAATTAAAACTTCTCCGGATTGTTCGTTTTACAACAAAAGCGTCAACGGAAAACATTTTCCTTAAACGTTAGGTAAATCCACAGATCTATGAGCAGTATTTCCCACCATGCGGCAAGTTACCTATTCAGCATTATCCTTTGTGCGATTTGAAATAAGCAATTATCTTTACCGTTTACATTGCATTAAAACCTAGCCTCCAAATTAGCATAAAATTAAAATGGCATAATTAAAGGCGGCCAGAACAAGTACGAATACTTTGAAGAGGGTAACTTGTTACATTGTGCATACCTAAATATGGTAGTAACCGGTATTCCTTAACTGTTTCCGTATTGTGCTCGCGGACCGTTTTAACAAAACGTCGCGCCCGCTCGTTAAATAGGCAAATGAAGCAGCGAGACAAGTTTCCTGCAAGAACCCGGTCGTCACAAGCGTTGATGAACGATCCCCGGTTATCGAAATTCAAATGCTGCCCATCAGAAAGAATAACTACACACACACATAGACACATATACATGCTTGTAAAAAAAGCAGCGAGGACGGAAGAAAAGAAACGAAATAAAAGGGTTGGCAACTGTACTCGTGAGCATGCATACATTAGACGGCGACGGACTATATGCAAATGAAGAACTTCCACGTTTGATGTCTTCTAAACGACACATGTGTGCATACATTAAAAAGCGCGTACTACCACCATACTGTTACCCGAAGGAAAAAGAGAGGTAGGCGACATTTAGGACAATAGAAAATATTCCTAACACAAATATAGAGGGCCGTGCAACGTGCAATATAAGAACAAAAAAAGCATTAAGGTCTGATGGGAGAGAGAGTTCCCGAGTTGCATATAGGCACACGGAGCCACCGATGAATACATAACGAACGATGAAATGAAAGAAAAAAAAACTTTACAAAAACAAGGCGGTACATGATTTAACGAACCAGTTCCCGAAATGAGAGACCTTGATGATGATGGAGTTTTAGGAGGCTAGTCGAGTTGTGTAGCGTCGCGTACATCGCTCATGTTGGTGCGCGGGATCTAAATGGGGAAAAGTGCGTGGTGTGTGTTTGGTGAGAGTGTATTCGTGTCGAAGATATCAGCTGGCCTCTGGTCAACATACATTGCATATATAGACCAGCTGGACGACCATATCGATTATCTCCACATATACTATATACAACGTTGAGTAGTATTTCCTGTTATTGTCGGTGTTGTTTTTCGTTCTTCGTGTATTTCGCCTGCTTTTTCGACATATACACGTAGTGCCGTATGTGGTACCCGATGCCCAAATTATATTATTACCTGTACGTATACTTTCGTATAAGGAATATGTAAATTGATGTGAACTTAACGATATTTTAATTATAAAGTCTCGTCGGTTGGAGTGATTGATGGATGGATTATGGATAAGAAATTGTCGAGTTGATTTTGGAGCTTTCACCTCGGAGAAATCGAATTTATGAAAAGCACGTTGGTTACCGATTATCGGATGTTCGTAAAGGTTGGTTAAGACATATGGGTCATTAATTAGTATTTTTAACTGGGAAATGAGACCGTTACGAATAAAAAGGCGTAACCAAGTCATTTAATTTTAACAATTTCTTTAAGGGGTCACACACTTACTTACCATTTGGACTTTGTGTATTGTCACTTAACATAGTTTTATAGAGAAAATTAACATTCAGAAGCTCATTTATGAAACATGAGCGTTACGCTGAAAAATTCTAGCTGTGCAAAGACTACAAAATACATATTTATTATTTTTATTTGGTCATTCAAACTACATCTCAAAATAGCTTTTTTGACTATTTAAAAGACGATAAAATTTTTGTACAACTTCATCTACATTATAGAGTCCTTCCATATATTAGTTGTTTAATTGTCAGGAACCGACTAGAGGTTGTATTTGACAAAAATTAAACGCTGGGTGCCAAATGATAGCAAGAGAATGGTGGTTGTTTTCTTTTTTAGAAGAGAACTTATAGCAGGCAGCTTCATTTATGCAACTAAAACCATGAAACCAGTTGGGCGAAATCATGAAACTAGTCTCTAACAGAATTCCGGAACAGTTGATATATTATATCCCCGTCCACTGGGGCGATTGCAACTTATTTTCGACGTAACTAATACGAAACAAGTGTCATGAAACCGAATACCTTAATCAAATATTGACTAGTGAAACCAGTTTTGTGCAACTGCCCTATACGGCTAATTGACAACCCACCTAAAGAGTGGTAACTGGCACTTGTCTGGCTCAAATTTTCGAAAAGATTCAAGATGTGCGTCAAAGAAGTGGGTTCACGCTGCTGCAAGCTTCTTGGATTCTGTGGCGCTCAACTCTTACCTTATAAATTGCATAGCGCAGCTGTGGAGCTGCTTTCGTAACAATTAAACAATAGATGTATGTAAGGACTCTTAATGGTACAGATAAAAATATGCAAGGATTTCGTTAGCTTTGAAGAGTGACTAAAAGACTTTTGCGGTGATTTTTGAAAAAGTTATTAAATACACAATTTAGCAGTTCCGAATGTTATAAAGGAATCCTTTTGAACGATTTCAAACTCTCGGTTAGTTCAAACTTTCATCAACTCAACAAGTGCACAACCCGGAATTGAATTAAAAATAGAGTTAGTAAGTACACTACTTACTGCCCTTGGACTGCATTTCTCTGTTAACTATTAAAAAGTAACACTGTCAACTTATACCGCAAATTCAGAAAGTCAAAAACGATGAATTCAAAATAATTGTTCTTCAATAGTGTCTGATGAGAAGTGAAAAAGCACTCGAAAAATGTTTGCTACTTTTCTTGCTATGTAAAGATTTAAGCGATCATAAATGTAGAACCAAAACATTCCAACCAGAATTAATTCAAATTAATTAACAACTTTCTGGGGTAGACGTCGTTTATTCGATCGGGTCGCCTAAATCTTGCACCAATTAGAAAACGCTCCTTCTCGTATCGCTGAAACTTCGTTGATTTGCATGAAATTCTAATTAATCTACTTTTAAATATCGCCCAGCTGGATCGCCAAATACGTGCCAACAAACTAGTCAGTTAGTTTAGCGGCAGGCATATATAATTTACACATAAAGGAATAAGGTAACATTTTGCTCGGTTCTTTTTATCGACGCGAGGTGGCGGCGTTGGAAGCTCTCGGTCGTCCCAAGAAGCCATCAATCCTGATTAACACGTCAGCGAGTTGCCACGGTCGCAACATCTGAAAGACTGCTGCTAAACGCGACTATTTTTCATGCTGTCACTTTGGCATAATGCATTACTTTACCTCCAGAGTAAGTAGAGAAGCTTGGAAATTTTCGTCTGTCTTGAGTTTCACTTTTTGGGTGGTTCATCGTAGGTGTGTATTTTAGATCGGGTCTCGCCATAGGATAGTGACTGTGTGTGTGAGCTCATTTTCTTAGTTCAGCGACGCGTCACAGCGCTTGCAGGATGGATGAAGTTCAGAATGATATGGGGAAGCCATCATCTTTCCGATTTTAATCTTACACCGTGGGCGGTCCTCTTTAATATACGCGTTTCGCTCATTACTTGCCCATTTATTTCAATAATAGTGCTAATATAGTTTCATGAAGTAAATTCTATCACGTTCGGAACGGGCGCAGTTGTTTTGTTAATATCAGTGTGATATTAATCATCAGAAGTAAGAAAAATTTACGAGGCCTTCCTCGTTTTCTCAATAAAGATGATATTCAATAATTTGTTCTATAACGATGTATCTAAGGTAGCTTAAATAGAATGTTGTGTGAACAAAGGCAAGTCTAAGAAATGAAACAATTTTATCAAGTTACAGAAGTTCATAGGACACTGAAAGGCTTTCTAATCCAGATAAATTTCACTTGATTCAAGTAAGCAGGTGAGCACGTACGCAAGAAAATGCCTGCTCGGTAAACAAATAAATTCAGAGAAAATTCAAATAAAAGTTTCCTTCACCTTCGTAGGCAGTTTGACCAATCGCTCTAATTTCGTCATATTACAATCATCTTGGACTATACCCACATGAAAAAATCAGAGCAAGTCAAAAAATGTGAACGAACACAATCGTTTTGCAACGAGAATCTTCCAGGAAATATTCATCTTAAAACTGTAAATGTAGACCTGTGTCCAATCAAAAATTGCTTTGTCTATTTCTGACTGGAAATACTCTTCCACCAGCCTTCAGATTTCTTATATTTCCATTGCTTAGTAATTGCTTTAAAGACCGTTTGCGCTATTCGTAAAGAGTGCCTTGGACTTTTGTCAGCAGTTGACGGGCCTACCCGGGCTAATTCATCTGCATTAACGTTCGCCTGATGTCCTTCGTGTCCTAATATTCAAACAAGAGTCACCTTAATTCGGTTTCCCTGTCTATTCAGCGTGCTCATGCAGTCCAATACCGGTTTAGACTTTGTCTGCGTGGAGTCTACAATTTTTATCCCTGCTTAACAGTCTAAATAGATAGCAAAGGATCGATACTTAACTTTTTATTAGCCTAATTTTTCAATCTTACGAACATAGATGCTCTCATCATTCACAGACAGAACTCAAATAAAATTATTAAGGCGGGATGCAGACTCAGATCAGTTCCACTAGAAACTCTCTGTAGCATCCTTTGTTAATTATTCAAGAATAGCTGAAAGGGTATATTCGGAAGTCTTACGCTGAAATGGACGTGTTCCTAAAGGTTTCTCAAAGGAGACATCGAAAATGACTTTTAATAATTATTCTCTAGCCGACAGCTCTCTTTGTATTCAGAACCATAAGTCGTTGTAGTTTGCAATACAATAGATAGATCATCAATGATTCGACTACAAATACCGTTAGAATAAACATCGTAATGTGTTTCAGTATCAGCCACTAATTCATACCTCCATTGAATATCATGCACATCAGATTTTCTCCCACGTTGTGTAGCTATCTCCATCCACATTGCATTGTCCTGTATTTCACTTATTTTAGTTAATAATATACTTCCACAACTTGCCTAGGTTGGTAAAAATTACCGAGAAAAACGTGTTAATAAGGGAATTAATGTGTGTGATCAACGTAAAGCATTGAAAAGTATGCTCTTCCGTGTATTACCACCAAAATAATAGAATTTCAAAAATGTGTTTTTTATTGAAGTAGTTGCTTTTATTTTGTCACATTTCCAAGAAAAAGTATAGAGGAAGTAATTATTGGTGTAGGTTACTATATTACTGATCGTTAAAATTGCCTTAATCGACAGAGATCCTTAAAGCGATGAGATTGCGAAGGAATAGGGACAGACATTTGTTGTCCATTTTGTGTTTTCTATTCCACTCTGCCTAACTAACTTTTTCCTGCTTCCTTTGTAAACTTTTCTTTTTAAGAAGTAGTGGTTTAACGTTTCGTATTTGTGACGTGGGCATTTGTCCCGTTGTTACAAGGAAAATGCTACTCTGCTTTTAGCTTCATGCTTGGGCTTAGTTTATTGTTAAGGTTGGTAGTTACACATATTAATTATGTATATTTTGTAGCAAGCACTGTTTTGCTCAACATTGTAAATAGCCTCTAGTTACACAGAGAGAAAAATGTAGGAAATTTTAATACAATTGTAAGTATTTATACTACACATTGTAGTACATATAGGAACAAGTACAATTTGTAGCAATATTTACTATCAAATTGTAGCACTCAGTTTGTAGTAATAATTCTTACAATTTGTTATGAAACATCTAAATGAACAGTTAGCTTTTGCTATACAACGTGGTAAAGTAAATTACTATTTACTGTAGTAAAATTTTACACAATTTTGCGTGACTTATCTATATCATGGTGAGCATAAATAAACTCGTGTTGTAGTAAAATTTATTCCACTTATTATTTTAAATTATTATAGTTTTGTAATGAATTTTACTTACTTTTGTTGTAACATCTACGAAAGAGCATACTTTCTGTTGTACGTGTACTACTGTTGTATGAATAAGTTTTAACTTATGTATTGGTAGAACACATCAGAAAATACCTAGAAAGAATAACCAAAAATAATAACGTTAAAATAGCTTCCTCATGGTATTGATGGAATTATTCATGGCAAACGCAACACGAGGAGGGAAACAATATGGTGCATTTTCAACTCTGTGTCGATGCTGCCTCGCAGTTTATGCCACATCATTTCAAAACGCCAAACTAGATATTTTTTAGAGCCTTCTAATACCAAGAAACGCATGACTATTATCATCCTCACAAATATACAAAGAAAACTAACGTTATTTAAATTATAAATTCCAATTGGCACTATAAAGATATCGAACGTATCAATCCATTAGCTACATATTCCTAGCTTTATGTCAGAAGAATTTTGCAATATCCTGATATATTAAAGTTTAGCCCAGTGTTTCATATTTAGTATTTTTTTATATGATATAGTCTTATTATCACATTGTTGTGTAATATTGTTGCAGAAGTACCAATATAAAAATTTAATCACAGTGTGAAATAATTATAAAATGTGTGCTAAGTTTTGATACAATGGACTATTAATTTTTGCTACTTCCCAATGTATTCAAAATTCAACAAAAGTGTATTATTAATTCGAAGAATATTGATCCTACAAATAGCTGTGAACATTTATTACAACGACTATAAATGTGTACGTTAGAGTCCACTTGTTTGTATTACTTATTCCTAAAAAATTGTTAGTACTGCGCCGTGTAAGTATTTGCTACAAGGATTTCTCTCAGTGTAAATTTGCTTGTTTACCAGATTCCGTTCCATTAGTGTATATGTGTTGTTATAAGCACTTATGCCGATAATATTAGACTGCTGTGAGGATGGTCTTCATGTACCAATTCTTATGTAATAATATTTGATAGGAGTAACGTAATTCGTTGACAATATTTTGAAGAATACTATCAATAACAGTATTGTTACAGATATGATTTTTTAATGAAATTTCGAAAGTACTCCGCCGGATTACAATCCAAGACTTTTAGATAAAATGGTAAAATAAATTTTATATATTCCTTTTAGCATGTAGTTATTGAAGTATACTGAAGTATCCAAATGTTTTTAGAAAGAAGTGAAAAATTGAAGGATTGCATTTTAGAGGCTTCTTCTTAGTTGAATTATGAGGAATAGTAATATTATAGTAGATATTTGCTTGTTAATGATTCCATTATATGTACTGTTCCCACGAGTATTCGTGCCAATGCAGCGGAAGAGAAAAGTTAAAAAAAATATGTACACATGAATACGTAAATTTAGCATCGATAAACATTCATTATTCGTCTTCTCAATCTAAACCTCATCAACGGCGCGCAGAAATATATGTACTTGAGGAGACAACGAAATTAGGATGGCAAACCGGAGTAAGAAAGATAGAGGGACAGACAGCCTGCAAGATTACGAAAGAGGTCCCCGAAAGCCCAATTCAACTATAATTCATCTATCCTCATCTTTATTTTCTCTTTAAAACTCGGTTTTCGTTCTTCTTTTTTGTGTTAGTTCCCCGATTTGCGAGAGAACGCAGGGGACACCCACCTCGATCGCCGGAATGAAAGCAAAGGCGAAAACGAACACACACAAATTTAAAATCCGCGAACACGTACAGCCATGTGCATGGAAATGGTAGCGGTTAGCAACGAATGTTGTAAATTAGACGATGCCTTTTTGTCGTTTATTTGTAACATGTCACGAGAATTTTTGTATCTGTGTATGTTGTTTGTTATTCGAAATGTTCAAAACATTCTTTGGTTGTAGGAAAAAATTGAATATAATAGAGGCTCTGAGAGCCCATAAGTTATATGTCCACGTTACAGTGGTTCCTTTCGTTTTTGTTGTCTGCATGTATATTAATATTTGATGGTTGGTTTAACAAAAGGGTAACAAAGATTTGAATGAAAGTCTTCTACAAATTTATCATACTTGCTCATACTTGCCCAATGCTTTAGCAGTATGTTCTCTAGTTAGTTACCAATCTTTAAGTCTTCACGGTATGCTATTCCAGCTTATTTTCTTTCGACTATTCCGAAACATCAAGGATCGATTACATCTCGGCCATGCTTGCAATAACTACTAATGGATTAACTTTATAATCTTTAGCTGTACAGGCAAATTGTTAATACCCATGTGTTACAAACAATAAGGATGCTTGTGTGGAGTCCAGTGGAATTCACAATAAAAGTTCTTGCGTTTCAGGTTTCTAATATTTAATCTATAACCTTTTAACCGTTTAAACAATCTTTCTTGAATTTCTTTGTTGTTACCATTTTTGGAACGGAGCTCCTCGGACAATTATTATTTCGTAGTCCAATTTTGTCTACTAACCGCGTAATATTAAACTGCTGCATCGTACTCAAAGGCTAGATTAATTTGATTTTCAACATTTCCACTTGGAATTATTATAATCTTCCAGAGCACGACTGTATTTAAGGGTGGAAGTAATAAGGAAAGGGTGGGGTGACGGTTTTTGGAACTACGAGGGGGATGTACGTTGGAACGGGGTTGAACTGGTGGTGCTCGAGGACGAGAAGGAATGATAAGAGCCCTCTTCCACTCGGTGGAATATGGCGCCCTCTTATATTGTGTGATATTACAAAAATACCTTTTTGGTCTCTTCACTCGAAGGAAGATAAATAATTAAAACTGTTCGGATATCAAATCATGCACAATCGCTTTGCTCGACGAAATGCTTCAACAAGGATCACTGAGGCAAAACTCTCGTCGAGGATGGGCAATGCAAAGGGAAATGAATAATCGGTTAAAAATGTATATTATTTTTTTTCCGTTATTTTGGTAAGGAGCGGTGGTCTAATGGCAGTACAAGAGCGGGAGGAAAAGTAATAACGAGGCGTCGATAATATTTGAAAAGGTTACAAAGAATTCCAGATATGTTGCCCTACGAATTTAATAAACAGTAATTGGCAAATGCAGGAAAATATGGAATGGAAGATTTTAGAAATTGGTAATTATTATTGCAGATTTTGTTAAATTAAATTACAGCATTAGATATTCGCAGTGCACTCAAAAAATATCCATTACAAATAGTTACTAAACATGGTTTTAATAAACATTGTTGAGTTATTACTATTATGTTACCTTCTAATATGCGATACGTGGTATTTTTAGTATATCTTTATAGCTCTTATTAAAAAAAGGTGTCCGCCCTTAAATAATAAAAAGTATAATAAAATGTGTTAAAACCATTGTATTGGTCATCGCTTATAATATCATATTTTCTTGAGTCTAGAGAAGCTTTTTAATTGTTCTACTTACTTCGCTTATGAACTTGTTTCCTTAAATATTTGAAAAACGTGAACTAAAACAACTATGGTAGAAACATATGTCGATATAAATTTTGCAGATCTTTACAATATAACGCGTCCACTTAATGTGTGGATGTGAGATAGTTTCTTTCTCGACTAATTTAGAAAAGAGTTTGGAGAAAAGAGCAACAATATATAATTACATTTCCGGATAATCCGGATGTCTCTCCTCAATTCATGTTAAAGTTCTTCAGTAGTCCTGATAGGTATCCCCTTAAATTTTCGAGATAAATGAGAATTTGAAAAACGCCTATGTTTCTCTGACACCCGATATCTTAAACGACCTACATACTAGAATGGCGATTCAAATTTTGTTGGACTTTTAAGCGCTACAGATCGAATTTATTTTATATCAAAAAGTTTAAATTGTTGCAATGTTGGATTCATGCCATTTCAATCTTTCTAAACGGAATAGCCTATATGTTATCAGAATCTGATTTAAAACCGTTCCAAAAATATTCTTATCAACATTTCTCTGTATCTATAATGCATTCTTTTCTGGTAACATTGTTACCAACAATCTTACTAGAAAATATTACTTGTAAAGTTCATGGTGCAAATTTACTGTTGTATTTAATAATTTTAATATTTATTTAATGCGCATGTCATTTTTATGGGTAATATTCAAAGATTATATGCACTAAACACATTCATGATAATTTAATATTTTTACTGTAAGATATATACTACAAAGCGGTATTATAACCAATGTAATATAACTCGTTGTCAATGAATGTTATACATTTTACTAGAATGTTGCATACTTTTTCCAAGAAAATTCATCAGTGGTTCTTCACCTCAAAACTTATCCAAAAATCTGCAAGTTTTAGTTGAATATTTTATTTGTATATGTATTATTATAGATTCTTTTTTAACTAGTCCCATGCCGAATTTGGTCAAGTAGACAATAAACATTTATTACATCTGAATAGTGCCCAAAAAAAAACAAGTCAGCTAAAATTTACACCACTTTTCGTTGTAAATTAATAAATATTATTAATAATAAAATTATTATAATTTTTTAGAGTGTATGCATTGTCTTTAGGAATACATCTAAATCTCTTCATAAACAGTTCCATAAATTTACCTAAATTGCGATTTTTTCTTTACATGTTCCTGTATATAATTTCTTTTTTCTGCTAAAAGAACCTGGTGTGCGATGCTTTAAACAAATGTATTCGTTTTGTGTTGAGGGCGTTGTTTAGAAGATTTGGTAAATCTTAAAGAAATCTTTATATATGATACATTAGAATGATAATGTAAATGAATATATGCGTAAAAGGTCTACATTTAGAACGATAATGTATCCAATCTCAATTTCTTTAGTAATTAGACCAATATTCCATATCCTTCAAACAAATCAAGGAATGCTCGGTTTTATTGGAAGTGGATCTAGTTTATGTAATTGTCTCTAAAATTCTGCTACGATTTTTATTTGCAACTATTTGGATAACCAAATTTATTAGCAGTTGCCAGTTGTCACTTTCGTACTTCTTCTCTACAATTCGAGTACCTACTTAAGTATTGCCGCAACTAAGCTGTTTTTCACTACAGAAATTACCAAATAATAAGGAAATTTAAGGCCTTGTCTTTCTGATTGAAGCAAAACCTTGAAAAATATCATCAAGTGACCAGCAGAATAACAGTGATTTGAACTTTTGTTAGTTAAATAACATCCTTGATGAGGGCCTTTGCTCATTTGTGCTTTAAATACGTGAAATTGAATACTTAAAAATTGCCGTAACGGCAAATCGTCCACTGCGAGTTTTTTTAATTATATGAATCAATTGTTTTGTAGAATATTTAAATCAAATAAAATTAAACGTTAAGTTTTTTGCAATTATTACATATCGTTAGTTACATGTTAAAAGGAACGGTATACGTATCTCGCTCTTTTCCGTATCATATCCTAGTTTCGTGTTTATCAAACGGCCATTTCAAATCGTTTAGTATGTAGTTCGTCTGTTGGCGTTGTCCAGGGCGCATGCCCTCAACACACCCTCGCGTCACCTTGACAACCAAACATGCGGTACTTTTCCTGAATAGTACGCTGGGGTGTGCTATCAAGCTACCCCATATGACCCCTATCCTTCAACTTACGTGTTGCATATGTGGAGATCGCCGATTTAGAAATGGCGTTCTTTTCTGACCAATGATGAATAAATTGTATTCGCACAAATATAGATTAAAGCAGTTTCTTGTAGGCTAATGCGAATACATATTTTGTACGACAAATGGAAAACGTAATTTAAATTTATCAAAAACAACATGATCATAACAAAAATGCAATTGAGAGGACCATGTTTCTTTTTTACATTATTTTAAATATTGGTTACAACTAGATTTGACAGCTAAATCTTGTCAAGGTTGAAACTCACATGTTACGTTCATCGTATTTATGCAAATAAATTTCTGTCTAACGCTTAAATGGGTAATGTGGTAAACTGAGTCAATAATAAAGCTAGCAGAGTAAAATCATTATTTCCCAGTAAAAGCAAAAGAAAAATTTTGGCTCATATCCTGACTTGTCATTTCATACTAACGAGATACTAAGACGCTATTGTATTACAAACATTCTGAGTTGCTTCGACAAGTTCTTATATTTATGTAAGAATTTCGTTGTTTGTAGTGCTTTATGAGCTGTGGTCTTATTGGAAGTTTGCAATAAATTATTCCGGTATCTTTCTACTGTTTACCTGTTTACCATTTACCATTTCATGAAAAAATAATAGACCAATAAGTCTTCTCCATAAAGTTGTTATCCAAACACCAACCTTCCTCGATTGCAATAATATCTGTATCATGACATGTAGTTTATACTGGACCATATTACGCATGGTTCCTTTGTTAATAAATCCATCAGGTGGAATCAAGCTTCCTCGGAGAACTTGTCAAAGATATTATCATAATTTACGTCGTTTTCAAAGCAATTGCTGTATTGTACTCTAACTGCGTGATCAATGGGTTTGAGTTCTGGCGCAACACGAAATCTTTGTAAGAATATGCTAACAACTATCACATGACAAATTAGTTTCGTGTAAAAGCTTTCCGATTGACTTTTTAGGTGCATAGTCACAGCAGTTTTTTCTTGAGTCTACCACCAAATCAATCAAGATATGGTGCTGTAAAATCTGGAAGGTGAAGACGAAATTCATCTATTTCAGTTACAAATACTCGTTCTTCTCAATAAAAATATTTTTTGAAAGTTAACTAATTAAGGAAAAGTCAGCGCATGAAAATTTTTATCCTCGCGAATTACAACAACCTAGCAAGAAGTATCTAATTCACTCAATGCGAAATATTCAGATCCGCAGTGAGTAAAATCGAGAGAAAATAGGCAAGCCAAACACTTTTTAAATGCAGAGCGCCCTAAGAAAATCAATGAAGATGTGGCACTTAATGTTTTGTTAAGTGTAGGTGAAAATTTTCGTGGTGTATCTCGATCAATTGGTGCAGACAATGACATTTTTCTTGATCAGGACTACATGCATTAAAAGCAGAAAAGAACCATCCTTACAAAGTGCAAGTACTGCAAAAGCTCAATGAAGATGACCCTGATGCCCAATGCAATTTCATGATATAATGCAGGATCTATGCAACTGTAATTCATACTTCATTCACAAAATTCTTTTTTCGAATGAAGCCTCATTTTACCTAACCAGAGCAATAAATCGACAAAATTGCAAATACTGAAGTAGAGACAATCTTTACTGGATTTTTGAAGCACATACTCAACACGCTCTTGTGGGCAGGGGTAGTTGACAAAATAAATTTTGACGCAACTCTCACGCATTGAGAGAAAGGAATAGGTTTATTATTATTAAACCAAGAAGCGTTGCACATTTATGTGTTAATTTAACTGAAAATATGTTCATTCAACACTTTAGCGAGTACGTCCATCTTACCTTGCTTTGGTTCAATTGTTTTTGTTCAATCAAACCAATATGTGTGTTGGTTGTACCCAAAAACATACTACTTTTAGATCAATCACGAAATTCACTTCACACAACAGACAATTTCTGCCAATATTCTAACAGAGGATGGACTTCTTCCAAATAAAGATGACCTTGACTTACCAAGTGGCGATATTTGGTTTCAGCAAGGTGTACCTTGCACATCCTGTTCGTGAGTTTTTCCTGGCAGGTGGATCGAGTAGCAATAGAGTGATCCCCAGTTCCGCAATCCTTACGCCTCTTGATTTTTTTCTATTGGGGTATTTCAAATCTATGTTGACAAAAAATAGAATGTAAAAGGTTTGAGAAATAGAATTAACTGTGAGAGAATTAGAATTAGTCCTGACGTCATTCATGATGTACAAACTGAATCTGTCCATGGATTTATTTCTTGTCAAAAGGCCGATGGATGGCATTCAAACACTTCATTTAAAGAAATCCACCTTTTCTTGAATAATAGCATTTGTTTTTTCTTTGTTATTAACAAAATGTATGCTTTCCTCTTTTTAAATGACTTTTACTCGCAAATTCTGTTACGTAAGGTATCAATTTAGACAATTAAATTATACATCTAAATAAAATAATCGAGAGTTATTTAAAACGATGGTCGATGACGCCATTACTTGAAAACCAAAAAGGGGGAAACTGAAATTGAAGTAAAAATGTTGATTTTTTAAAAGTAAAATTGACCAATTCGAGCATTGGAAAACATTGCTTTAAATTTAATGAATTTATTCCATAACATTGCCGTGCAATGTATTAAACAGCGCATACAAGGTAATAAAGCTTATTAACATGATGATGCAGGATATAGTTTCCAATTTCTGGACAACTGCGATAAGGGATTTAATATAATCCTTTTAAATCTTCAAATGTCTGTGTATGTGTGGACGTTTAGACTGCTTAAATTAACTATTGTTGGGTTAATATAATTCTAAGTTTTAAGTGAAAATCTTTTCGCATAAAAAAAGTTCCTTTAATGTTACACGCAGATTGTTCGTTTTTTCATGAATTTTTAACCGAAAAAGTACTTTAACATTTAGCGATTCTAGATGAATTTATTAATAATGAATACTCCTTACTATCTAACTATGTGGAAAAAATATCACTAATACTAATGCATTTAACCTGCCTTATAATTAACGTAAATGGCATTCATTAAAGCATTGTATTATTACCCGAGTTGAGTCCCTACAGATTCCCTGCTATGCTGTTATTAGTCATTGACACAGAATTTGCATATATGTACATATCACACCACCGATCTATCTAGAGAAACAAGTCATTTTATACATGTTTACACAATCTCTCACGGACCATTCTAATACATCCACTCCTCCCTTTTTCATCAGAAAATATCTAGGCGTATATAATAACGTCTTCTTCTCCGAGATGCTATCACACGAGGAACAATTAGTATTCTTTCCGTACTGCGTGTAATTACTTTGCAGAAACATACATTGTACATGTTTATTTATGACGTTACTTGCAAAAAATCCCTGTACCGTGATGATAATATTTGATACGAAAACAATAATTCATATTCGTACCTTTGTTTTAGACGTATCTACGCTAAGAGATCAAACCTACTATTCACTTCGTAAATTAATAGATCATGATTCAGGCCTGTTTAACACACAATTAACAATTCACTCTCCAATTGTGAAGCCCTCAAAAGGAAAAGGGGGTATGTTCGTGCTGAATCAGAAAGTAACATCAATTATATATCGTCTTTTCAATAAATAATATATTTTTTAACTTAGAATAAGTACTGCTTGTAATTGGATACCATATGTTTCGTATATTACTCATTGTATTTTATGAATACTTGGTATAGACGAAGGCGGGGATTTCAATTTCAATTATAGGTTAAGTGTATGGGAGAAATGATATCCGCCTGTGCTGAGAATTATAGTTACAGTTACATGCGAGCTTTTTCGATAACAAAACAGATAAACTGCACAATTTAACATATTTACAATTAAAGCGCGTTCAATCTTGGCAGTCGTGTGACCACTTCTCACGCTTGTTAGAAAATTGTTTCGTTTCGAATGATGGTCAAGGTATTCGATGTATACGAGGGTAGTGTTTCAAGTTTTTACAAACGCCCACCAGATGGCGCTATTGAAATTTGACATTACTAATTTCGTAACATTGGTGAAGTAGTGAAATCGACTGAGTAGTCTGCTTACAGTGAGTCTTTGAAGAAAGATCTTTTGAAAAAATTGAAATGTCTCGTGAAGGTTTTCATTAGATGAATTTTACAACTTTAGTAAAGGCCTAACTTGACAACAAACGCCTCGAATCGCTTCGTTTAATTTTTAGTAATGAAGCATCATCAGAAAAGATAGTTTGTAAATGCTTTGCAGAATAATACTGTGAAATAGAGGCACCCTTGGGCATATCAAAGACTGCAGCAGGCAATGAGGTGTGAGAAAGATCTGTTTCGGAGGGATTCCGTATCTTACCCCAACACAAAAGAGGACTCGCCTTAATCGATGCAATGAAATGCTCAAAATATTCTATAGGGGCACTTGAAGATCCGTATACAACACCGTAACAGGTGACGACACTTGGATATCTTCGTACGAACCAGAAACTGTTTGGATGTTCCCAAATGAACCGAATCCAATAAAAGTTGTTCGTTCAAGAAGCACTTCCGAAAATAATTGCTTGGCTCTTTCGTTGTATTGGACATATTTCAAGCATTGCTTTGGCTGATTCAAGAACACTTAATGGTATGCAACAATCTATTTGCCACGTCATGAAATCAGAAAAAAAGATCGATGATGTCGCGTCATCCTTCATCATGACAACACTAGCTCTCACACAGCACGAAATAATTAAGTACCTTAATGAGAATTTATGTCTTATTGCCCGTATTCACATGATAATATCTTTTGTTCCAGAATGTCAGACATAGAATGCGCGGTCAAAGATTTCCCTCACTTCAAAAAGCTTGAAAAAAAGCTCTTGAAACCTTCAAAGATCATGTTTTAGAGATAACCACCTTCAGAGTGGAAAACATGCTTCGAGAATAGGTTCGTGTGCAGATCTTAATGAGCCAAATATTTTGAAAAACCATAAAACGGTTCGCACTGAACTTTTTTCTTTCAATGTTTTTGTAAAAACTTAAAAGGTACCCTTCGAATACAATCCTAATCTACGAACTGTCGCTTTCTTTACGGAATATGTTTTTCAGGGTGTCTTAGCTTCGTGGGGTTGTAGTATCGTGTATATTCTGTAAACTGTAGGGAGCCCAAATTTTGATATGTAATACACGATACATTATTATTTATTTTAAATAATACATGCTGAACATTATTACATATTTCATTTCTCCGTCTAGAAACAAGCCAATATAATAATATGGGTTTTATATCTCCATTTCTAACATATTTCGAGCTTTATAAATTTATCCTGAATACCTTAAACTTTGACATATTTATTTCCTTTGACAATTTCGAAATACATTTTAGCGTAAACTTTTGTAGGATGAAATTGCATACTTGGCTCTGTCCTGACATAGTGGTATGAATGCTTTCACAGTATACAGAGTATTCACTATTGAACACGAAACTTTGGCAAACTTAAACACCAGAAACATTGTTTATGTAAATAACACCTTTTGTATATAGATTTTATTAAGTTTATGCTTACATGTCGACATTTAAATCACTTTTTCCTAATACCTATCACCTAATTCTTCTACTTAAGTTCGAAATTTTAGAAATGTTAAAATATACTGAGCGTTCCGTTTAAAATAACAAAATAGGTGCTTGATTCGCTAGTTATAGATCATCCTGTGTATACAAAAATATTTTTAAAATGTAATCTACCATATAATGTCTATTCTTTCGAAAATTTTAACTTCCTACTCTTTTTCACAATAGAAGGAATTTAACAATTTTTGAGGGTTGGGACAGCTAGTAAGGCTGGCAACGTAGCAATTGGGGAACAAGTCAATTTAATGCCATGTATATACATATGTATCTAGTTAGGTGTACCGATTTGTATCTGGATTGTAGCTATTATCCGACGTTTCATGAATGGTTAAATATAAATAATAGGAAATTATTTCTGATAATAAATTTGCATTGTCAACCATAAAATTGGATATTAATTTTAAATTAAATACATAAATATTTTGACGTTGTAACTGTTACTATCACGGTCCTGTGTTTTATCCATTTACTTGTATTAGGATAGGATTTATATCAACATCAACAGAATGCTTGTTTCGTTCATATATTTACTTTATCTAAGTTCTACTACGTCGTACACAATTATTTTACAGGTTTCTATCGCAAGTGTTAGTTACCACTATTGCACCTATCTCTATCTGTAAGTAATTCTTTGGTGATGCTAAAATAAGCATTAAATTGGCAACGATATAGTGGAAAACATTGAAGTTCGTTCACTTCGTAAACTTTTCTCATTTGTTTCTTCTCACTGGCTGAAGTAATTCATTTCTAGTTAGTTCTGACACACACTAATATTTATTTTTTGTTCGTCACGACGTTGTGATATAGGAAGAAATAAGCAGATTTTGAAATATTGTCAAAATGATAACCGAAAATCACACGTCAAATTAAACAAATTACTACTGATTGAGAAATTTCTTAACGGGCAATCTATTCCAGTATCTAGATTAACGAGTTTCCTATTTTTAGAATTAATATCGTTTAATTTTTGTATGGCGCCACAAGATAAATAAGGGAGCGTACATAAGTTAATATTTCGATATCTTAATTTGTAAGAGTGCTTGGTTCTGCGTACTAAGTATTTCTTTAAAATTATGAATTATTTGAATAAATTAAAAGGCTTTTTCTGCGAATGCAGTCTTAGTTTATAGCTAAGAGTATTAGAAAAAAAACTATTTTTTTCATTTTTTTTTATTATATTCTGTGCTAATACTTTATTTGGACTAATAAAGGTTTCATCTTAAAATAAATCAATAGTTGGATTTACCTTTATACCTTTTCAATCTTATATTTTGTTACCTGTAATACTATTTCTAAAACCATATCCGTCAACATTCAATCTCTCTCAACCATTAATAATAATGTTTTTTCAATTAGGATACCTCAAAGATTTTTCAAAATACCAGAAAATCGTGATGTAACCTTGCGATCCCCATACATCATTCATCAAGATACCAATCTTGTGCATGGCAACAAATTCAGGTTTACTGCAGCGTTCCCTGTAGTCATTGCGTTGTAAGTAATGAGATGGTATATAATTATATTTTGGCGCTTGTATGCATCAGGTAACTGCTAAGTTATGCAAGTTAACATAACGTGTTACACATTGACAACTCGACAATATTCTATATTTTTTACAATTCTAGTTCCTTCATGTTCGCGTTTCCTTTTGTGAAGCCTTTCGTTTCATGTATTTGTGTGTTAAGTTTGGTGGAAAACGAATAAGTATCTGCAACCTGAAATAAATTGTTTTGTAATCAATGTCAACGTTCTGGCCGTCATCAATTATATTGATAGTATTGTCACATTATGTTAAAATACCCTTAAAAGCATTCTCATAAGCTTTCCGATGCCGTACAACATTATTTCTGTACAAATCAATTTCGGAGAAAACCTTTTGTATGAAAGGTGACACAAATTAGTCACCAGTTCCAAATTGCAGTTTGAATTCTCGACGTCAATTAGCCAATTATTTTTATAAATACGATGAGGCAAACTCCTTCGAACTTTCGACAATATTGTTAGAGAAATATTTCGTAATGATGAAGGTATATCAGTCGCGGAGGCGTCGCGCTGCACTACAAATAAAGAATAAAGAAAGGCGAGCGCCAACGTAACGACGACGATAAGCAGCGAAAACGAATCAATTGGACAACTTTTACAATTCACGAAAAGTTCTGATCAAATTCCAATTAGATATTTGAAGCGAAAATGTTGTCCCATCTTCGCAAATCAGCGACTGTGTCAACTACAGAAGTCAGGCAATCATCTCTCGAAACGTACAATAACATAAAAATCAAGCGCAAACATGTTTGAAAAGTTTAAACGAGATCTGCTCATCCCTCTTCGCTAATGTCTGCTCTTCTTCGCAAGTCGATGTATTGGGGACAGACGTCTTCAGCTTATTGAAAATTATTTTCGCGTGCTAGAAAATTACGGAATTGTGGTAAGCTGCTTACATTTCTGAGGTTGAACGTGCTCACATATCTAATAATAAATCTAATATCACAAAAAGATTTGTAATTAAAGTTTAAATTTGTTAATTAAAATTTTATTAAACGTCTTTATTTAGAGATTTATAATTTTCGTAGTAGTTCCTTCTCCTGCTACCTATGGTGCTCTTTTTCAACGTTAGGTTACTGATAGTATCATGTCGTGAGTTACTAACCGTTGCGTAAATTATTTAATGTTCTATATACAAAAAGTTATATTTTCAAATTTACATAATTGCAATATTTCTTGAAGCCCAGAGAGATTCGAAATGTTGTTAAAATATAAATACAAAATTGTTAAAGTCTTGCAACCAGTAATGTGTATTGTAGGTAGTACAATTTCCCTATAAAGAAAGTACTCGCCAATGTATGTATGGTGTAAGAACGTAGTTCAGAGGTAATTTCTTTAAAATATTATCCAACTTTGGTATATTTAAGTTAGTCTTTACCTTTAAATTTTTTGAGGTGTGTGTACTCCGAAATCAAGCGATTTAGCCGCTAAAAAAATGTTCTTATACCATTGCAGTCTCTACAGTTTCATGAAATTTGAATTTTCTGGTTGTCGGTGTTCCCTTGAAGTGTAATATATCCTTGAAAATACTTCTGAGCATTACTACTGTGGAGAATGAGCCTATTTTTTAAGCATTAGGGATCTTAATAAGCTCAATTCCTTATTAAATAAGTAGTCAAATGCAATATTAATTCAAAATTGATGATAAAAAGGGATATTACATACAGTTATAGTTTCACCGAAATAATCTTTAGCTTGAGATATTTTACCGATCAACACCAATAAGATCTCCAATAGAATCAGTTCCATTAAAATCAATCCAACAGTAATTATCAGTACAAAACTTCAAAGATGTTTGCTTTGCAGAAATGAAATAAGCTCTAACAACAGCTGAAGTTTCTTAATCCTAAGATGTCAGAGAAGAGAAATATATTCCATGTGCTATTATTTCGTCCCCGCACATTCAGGCATCAGAGACGGCGAATTTCAATCAGATTATAGAAACGATATTTGGCGTCGGATTTGCGCCGTATGTAGGTGGGCATGAATCGCAAACGAAACTCGCTCACTTGGCTGGATCTTTGCGATCTCGTTTAGAAATAGGGTGAGTTATCGATCAGGTTCGAATGTAAGAAGCTGTTCGTCGGTAGCAGTCATAGATGGAATAGTAATAAGTGGGTGGTCGCAAGCCGTCTCTCATTCCTGTTCCGTTGTTGCAGGGGTGGAAACCGAATTAGGGATCAACCGAACAAAAACAGGGGAGTTCGGAATATATATGGAATAAAGAATAAACGCCCGCCATTCTGCCAGTTTCGATTCAAGAAGAGTTTGGCAAAAATGCGACGAATATTATTTGTAAATGGAGCACTGGCAATTCAATATGGGCGTGGATTTACGTTGCTAACGATATCAATATACTAACGTTGGAATGATCAGATATAAACTGTAAAAGTATTGTTGACTTATATATTTATTCTTCATTATTCTAAATTGGGCAGTACTATGGTTGAATTTAATTTTGTCAAACTTCGCTGGTAGACAATCGTCTAGTGTACAGGACTACATACCGCTATATGATTTCAAGGAGAGAATGTGAACAAAAATACATTTAGGAGTGGTTATTTCACAAATTACTTCTGTGTGCTTCTGCTTCTGTGATCCTTTAATTGTAGGTATTACTCCAACGCAAATATATATTTGGCAAGGATATTTTAACATCCAATAAACTAATGCTAGCAAACCATCCAAACGATATGCAAGACGTTCAGAAATTATTTAGTATGTTGATAATTAAACATGTTACATTTTAAGGATAATTTCACCAAAATGGTTCAGTAAATGATTTAGAAAATTTGATAAGAGAGTGTAAAGAGGTACACTACTACGTGGTAAACTATCTGGAAAAATATAAGAACTGATATTTTAATGTAGGTGACATCTTATATTATTTGAAATAACGCAAAAAAGGGCGCTTCAAGTAAGATGTTGTCATTATGCCCAGTAGCAAATACTAGGAAGGAAATACTAGGATTAAGGTATGAGGAGGTCATCTAAAATATGCGTCTAACAAATCACCAGTGGACTAATAATGTCATGTGGTTTACTTATCTACGGATTCATTGCGTCATCTTATCTATATGTATGTCTATTGTATTAATTCTTCAATTGATTTCCGTTTTTTTCAAATAAGTTTTCTTCCATTATCAGATTTAGTACCCCTGCGGTAAACCTTACCCCTGTAATATCGACAAATGATTTATGCAATGTGTTTAGAAGATCATGCATACGCTAACTTAAAATGAGAAACTTTTTCTTCCTCCTAATTACAAAATTTACGTCTTTAAAAATCCCCATCTTGTGCAGATGTCAAGTTAAGCATGCATGTCCAGTTACATGTTGCAATAGTTTTCTCATTGTATCTGCACCCAGTTACATTATTGTTTTACGATTTGCATCATTCGCTACAGTTTTAGTTAAACCTAAGCCCGGCTCAGGCTCATAATTTCAAAATTTTTCAGCATTGACTAGACTCCAATTTCATTCCTCCTTGCACCTTGGGAGCTATATCAGGATAACTTTGTTGGGTTAGGCTGACAGGCTTTCCAAGCATTTTCATATAAGTTTAGAGTCTGTGTGATGCTACAACTTTCAAGACCCTGTGACCGTGGAAATGAATGCAAATCTTTTTGTAACCCATGCAATTTGAATTGTTGGTTTTCCTTCTTTATTTCTTCATTATTTTCGATCGAGTACTTGAAGGACGAGTTTGATATATCCGGGATTTACCTCTTCCAACATAATTCATTCTAGCATTCCAAAACTAACGTAAACGCCATATATGCAAGTAATAAGTGCTTATTAAATTCTTGCACCATTGCAAAATTTAAGGAAAAATGTAAATCATATTCATCATCATATCATATAGCTACGTTGAGGAGCGGAGGGTATTTGACCCAGCCAATTACAGCTACAAACAGTAATAGTCAGAGGACGCATCTCTGCCGAATGCCCTTGTCGATTTTTATTTGTTGAGGGAGATGATCTTCCTTATTTTAGCCGAACAGTTGTCATAAAATAACATTATATTTCTAATTTGTTTATTAATTAAAATGTGATTGAACATTAGGTAATAGGTGGTTGAATCTTCCTTTTCATGCCAACAAATGGCGTCTTATAGTTAATAGCCAATAGGTGACATTCAAGGCTAGGTTTACATTGCAATAGGAACAATCGAATAAGATTGTTTATTCATTTAATACGTGGCACTGTATTTATGATTTTTCAATGCCCGACTCCCAGGCGAAAAATCGTTATATTCAGTAATTTCTTACTTTTGCTGGTTCTTAATTCCTGATGGACTATAATGTATGAATATATCTGCCCATATTTTTTTTATTTATTCTTCGTATAAACAAACACATTACTAAAGCATATAGGACAACAGAAAACGATCTCATCACTATAAAGAAAGCTGTTGTAGATAATTGAATGTATAGTTTTTTGAATCTAATCAGCCTGACTAATATACATCAACCTCCTCCGTCAGAGGGTGAGCGAAAGAAAAAACGAGAAAAGATTTATGCAAATATCGCACGTTCCCGATGTTGGTTTTAACACCGGATCCAAGTTATTAATCCGTCGCCTCGAGCGTATTTATTAATGAATTTCGAGATTACCAGATCAGTGAAACTAACTTTGGGTCGGTCCGCTCGTATCTCTCCATCGGAAATGCTTTGGTGAAAATCTTCCGCTAATATTGTGTTTAAAATGCGATGACGAATGTTTTGCTAGCTTTAAACCTTTTTAAAATTCTTAAACCTACAATAAATCAACGTTTCTTTTTTACTGCGATATTCACTAAGAAAAAATAGTGTAACCGAGTTCCAAGTGATTTGTTAGCAAAATACATTTATACATTATTAAATCAATTACACTTTACGTGTGGCTACTGTTTAAAAAAAATAAATAAATTGTGTGAGGTTGCACATTGTACATGAATCTTTCTGGTCAGCGTAAGGAATACACACAAAATATTGTAACGTGTCTCCTGTAATTATCCTATACAAAACTGCTTTATTAGCCAATAGACCGATGTCTTCGCAACAGAAAGGCATGTACACTTCACCGCTAGTGGTAACACCTACAAACCCACATAAGAATTATATATATCTGATGGTCTTGAGGCGTCTGATCCAAATTAGCAGGAAAATCGATTAACTCCATAAACATACCACGAAATTTGGCTTTTTCGCTGCCATCACTGTTTCTAAGAGCTAGTTCAAAATCTAATACGTTTTAATGTACCGGTATGTTGAAAATAACAGGAACTCTGTGGTTAAATGCTGCACTGCAAGACAGGCACAGCAGCATTTCTTTTTTTAAATGTGAGATAGTCAACAAGAAAAAAGGAATGATTCGGGTGAATAGCTGATTGAATTGGGGTTTTTACTACGTTCTAAAAGGCATTTAATTTTGGTCTGTAAAGTTATTTATTTGGAAGAAGAAAGTTACAACTTAGAACCTGAGAATTATAATTATAATGTTATTGCTAATGTTGTTTTTGTGGTCTAATCTAGTCGACAATATATTGTACCAGGTGTGTCGGTAATTCCTTTCCGGTTTTTCCGGCAGATGTCACTGGCCATAAGTATGAAATGTTATGATTTGATACATATGTAATTTTATTCTACTGACATTAACCTTAAAACTACACAAGTTACGTTCCGCCAAAATAACAGCGTTATAGATTTATAATTTTTTGAAAATGTCGAGTTTTGTGCCTGAAAACGTGCATTTGCGGCACGCATTACTTTTCTTGTTTCATCAAAAGAAAAAAGCCGCTGAAAGTCATCGTTTGCTAGTAGAGACTTACGGTGAGCATGCTCCAACCATAAGAACATGTGAAACGTGGTTTCGACAATTCAAATGTGGTGATTTCAACGTTCAAGATAAAGAACGTCCTGGTAGGCCGAAAACGTTTGAAGACGCGGAATTGCAGGAGCTATTGGATGAAGACTCAACACAAACTCAAAAACAATTAGCAGAAAAGTTGAATGTGGGCCGAGTAGCAATTTGTGAACGATTACAAGCTATGGGAAAGATCCAAAAGATGGGGAGATGGGTGCCACATGAATTGAATGACAGACAAATGGAAAATCGAAAAATCGTTAGTGAAATTCTGCTTCAAAGGTATGAAAGGAAGTCATTTCTGCATCGAATAGTAACGGGTGATGAAAAATGGATTTATTTCGAAAATCCCAAGCGAAAAAAATCATGGTTATCACCTGGCGAAGCTGGCCCATCGACTGCAAGGCCAAATCGCTTTGGTCGCAAGACCATGCTCTGTGTCTGGTGGGACCAGATTGGTGTCGTATATTATGAACTGTTGAAACCGGGAGAAACAGTTAATAGTGATCGCTACCGACAACAAATGATCAATTTGAACTGTGCATTGATCGAAAAACGTCCACAATACGCTGAAAGACATGATAAAGTGATTTTGCAACATGACAACGCGCCGTCTCATACAGCAAAACCAGTCAAAGAAATGTTGAAATCACTTGGATGGGAAGTTTTATCGCACCCGCCGTACTCTCCAGACCTGGCTCCATCCGACTACCACCTTTTCGCATCGATGGGGCACGCGCTTGCAGAGCAGCACTTCGCCGATTTCGAAGAAGTTAAAAAATGGCTCGATGAATGGTTTAGCTCAAAGGAGGAACTGTTCTTTTGGAATGGCATTCATAAATTGCCTGAGAGATGGACAAAATGTATAGAATCAAATGGCCAATACTTTGAATAAATAAATTTTAACTATCCATTCTAAGTAACGTGTTTTCTTTAGCGAAAAAACCGGAAAAGAATTACCGACACACCTGGTATTTTGATCAGCAAAATTGAGCCTATCAGAACACGACAACGTAATTCTTTACCTTTCTTTATTTTAGTGGTTAAATGTTTCTGGATCTTTCACACCAGTTGTTGCCCAACTGGAGTCTAACGCTCCAGACGCAGTATCATAGAATAACACAATATAACAAATTCGAAGCTTCACATCCACATATCCATTTTATTTCGTTTTCCATGGAAGATCATTGTGCGGACGTTCTATTTTCAGCATTTCTTTCCGTTATTTGTTTCAATTCTAGATGAGGTTATGGGTTACCTGGCATTTTTATTTTTTTCTTCCATAGGAAGACTATTAAAATCACTTTAAAATTGCACAGATACTGTCCATTTTTGAGGTTATCATAAACACAGTTACGTATATAAAAATGTTGGAAAGATCTATAGTAAACGACAACTAAACCTGCATAAACGAGTGTGCGCTTCACGAAATTAGCAGAGACTAAACAGACTCGTGTTTTGTCGACTCTCAGGGAAACCAGTAAGCAACACGAACCCATTCTCATGAGACGAATAAACACGAGTCTGTCTAGTCTCTGTTAATTTCGTGAATCGCAACTCGTTTCTGCAGGCTTGCCGACAACGCTCCTTCTCGTAGTTGCTGTAAGAGTGGATCCGGAAATTGTGCGTCTTAAAACTGCGGTCCACAGTGTCTATTATATTCATTTTTCAAGTTGTGTTTTCGTACTAATTACGTTATATAGACTTGAATAATTTAAATTAAGTTAATTTCAATTTTCAGGGAGGGGGGAGGACCTTGGATCATTGTGGCCAAATCGGTACCAAAACCAGCAAGGTTAATTTAAAGTACTTATCACGATTAATTTCTGAAAAACTTTCGTCAGCTTCTGCATTTGTTGGCATAGTACTCGACGGCAACATATTGGATGTTTGAAATGTCTCTAGTTGCACATACTGTATAGTATGGAGTGTTACATTACACTGCAACTTATCTGATAGACATCATCAGTAGATGGTGTTATTTTCCAGGCTGGATTTCTAAACTTATTCACAAATTACTACAAACAAAGTTTACCAAAGCATATATTGGTACTTTTCTTTCGCATTACGGTATAGATTCCAATGGATATATTATTGAAAGAAGGTTTTGACTCAATTATTGGTTGCGTTTGAAATTTTTTCGCATGTGCGAGGCATCCATCTTAAGTTCTCGATAATAAAATAAGCGATACAGTTTTGCGGCTTGCGATATTCATATTTTCCGTACATTAATTTCAATCGAATTTGCATAATGTCGGATTACTCCCGCGGTAATATTTTGTTTTGCGGTGATTTATTGGACGCGCAGCCGGGTCTCTACTCCTGTTCTTAATTGAACGAAGGCGGCACATGGCACGGCGTTCAATAAATAATACTAAAAATGCGCCGAACGACTAGAATTAATGGAATGCTTTATATCTGAGTGTGTGCGCGATAAACTTGCGGTGGTAAACGCTCGACAATTGACACCCAGAGACGCGGCGGCGGTTTTGTTTCGAATATATACACGCGGAGAGTTTGAATTGCGACGATTTTATCGGACGACGGAACGATCGCTAATGAACGTATAAATTGCATATCTGCCTTTACCTTTTTATTCAACTTATGCGAATTATAAAGTGATTTATACCGATAATACATGTCAACGTGATATATGACGACGAATAAAATAAATACCTTCTTCTAATATGACTCTGATTTATAGGCTATCATTAGCTGAATTCATTAGATATTCGTCATTGTTCTCAAGGAAGATGCCTGGATAGATAAACGGTAAAACTGTGTGTGGTATATTAGTTTTGCAGTAACGAATTTTAGAGAAATTGATAAAAGATTTCACCGATTCAAAGGCCATTAAAATATGTTAGTTGATTTATTTGCAGAACAGTAATTATGACAACTACATTGAGGAAAAGAAACATCGTCCGCCAACGGTCTTCAAACTTTCAACTTTCTGCGTATTGAATGGATAATAATAACAATAGTTTATTATTATCAAACCCTATCAACCCTATCACATTATAACGAGTGAACGAGAGTATAATAAATAAGGATACAAAAATAAAGGAATGGGACTAATATTAAACAGATCCGCCTCGGCCGCATAACTATTAACGCTAGCGCACATTGTTAGTACTGGCGACGAGTATTAGCCAACGGAAGATCAATCTCGGCGTGTAAAAATTTAAATAGAATAGTCGGAACAAATACTGTGCCATTAACAAGCCTATGTACAAACATGAGGTGTGAAGTAAAAACATCAAATTCACTTAAAAGATATTCTAAAAAGAAACTTCGGAGATCCTTATGCATTGTGAGTACCTATAGGCGCTCTATTATCAAATTGCCTGGTGTTACGAATTAAAAAGGGTAGAGTGCTCATAGACTGTTGACATGTGCTAATAATATGACTATTGAAAGTTAGTTTATTATCAAAAAGGACACCGAGGTTTTTAATTTCTTCCCGGCGTGTTTTTAACTCACCACTAATACTATGTGTAAAAGCAATACTTCTATACTTAGCAACACTTAAAGGTAAATAATTCTCCAGGCACCAGCAATGAACAGATTGTAGATCCTTCCGCAGAACCTCGCAATCAGCCGCAGTATCATTTATCTGAAAAATTTTGAAATCGTCTGCATATAGCGAGCAGTTAGAAGAAAGCAATTCTGGAATATCCTTAATAAATTTGATAAACAACAATGGCCCAAGAACGGAACCCTGAGGTACGCCGTATAGCGTGATTCAACATAATTGGACCGCTCATGGAGATAAGATTCAAAAACTTGCAGCAAATCCCGCGAAATGCCCTAAAAATGAAGTTTCCATAACAAAAGCGATGTTGAACTTTGTTAAAGGCCTCGAGAAAGTCCGAATAAATCACATTTGTTTGGATGCGTCGATTTGGTGCTTCAGAGACTTCATGCTTAAATATACATAAGTTGATGGCCACTGATCTGTCCTTCATAAACGCATGTGTGCGAGCGATAACCGATTACCAACGTGATAATAAAGAACACAAAATAGCCTCAAATGCCTTTGAAATATTAGAAATTATCAGTGATAAAAATCTCATACTTTATTGACTAGTAAACGTCTAGACCAGTTTTTGAGTTGTTTCTTCTGATATACCGTCCCAAGCTTTCCGTAAATATTTTATCAAGTCAGTTCATTTCGAATTTCATATTTACGCAGATGTAAATTCAATAAGTGTTACGTAATTTGCCTGGAAATATCTTTAAATATCTCTTAGCGTCTAAAATACCATCGATGAAGTGTAATTTACCTATCATATTATAAGCCATGCATAACATGACCTCCACCACGTTTTACTATTTTATTTCTTACTTTGTGTTCGGTTTACGCGACACCATGCGACCCAAACAAAATAAATTTACTTTCGTCGGAAAACCGCAGTTTTCCGAAACTCCTAGTGCTTATCCAGATATTTTTCGACATAATCTAATCTTCTGAATCTATTAGCTTTGCTAATAAATAGTTTTTGTCTCGCTACTCGTTCATGGAGATTGGCTACTTTTCTTACCGTTTCAGGATTCTTTCCTGATTTATTCTCTATAGGTGTTGCTATTTTTTTTGCACTTATAGGGGATTTTTTTTCTGACTTGGATTAAAATAATCCGTTTCTCACGAGCATGTAAGATTTTTTGCGTTCCAATCGTGGTCTGTTTACCGTACTATTTGTTTATTAAGTTATTTACCACATATCTAACAGTGCTATATGATTTTTTACTGTTCGTCGTATACTATGATTTTATTTAAACAAAACAACGATGCTTTCTTTCTTTCTTTCTTTCTAAGCTACTCGTAAGTTCTCGTATTTTACGATTCACTTTGTCTGTTGTTTTCATAAAACTGACTAAATTGTATCTACGTATAGCGAATGTTTTATTGATTTGTTGATTTACATTTGTTAAGCAGTCCTTTTAATATAATTAAAAACATTTTTTGTCCCAATTTTTTTAAGAACCTTCTTGTTTTATACAGATATATAAATATTTGAATTGTTTCCAGTTTAGCAATTACTCTAGCAAATATTTGGGCGAGCAGATACTTTATTGGCCCATTGCATATGAAAGTTTCGACTAGCACACATAAAATCTTCAGGAAGTGTAAAAATAAATATATTGAGTCTTCGAGGTACACAGGTTAGAACAAGAAAGAAAACAAAGAGGTTAATGTAAGGTATATATATATATATATAAAACGTCGAAGGCGGCGGTGTGTGGAGTAGCGTTCGCGCAAGTGCGGTCCAAATACTTCGTCTGAGCGATCTTTGTTTTTGCCCCATTTTGAATTTTTCGGCGGTTTATATAGCCTCGGGTTTCTCTCTCCCTGTCCTTGACATTTTATTAGCTAATGTCATCTCCATTCGACGAAAATCCTGAGGAATGGTGATATAACTAGTCTTCGCTCTATTTTCCGCACGTCCTAAACCTTGCTTTATTTTACTCTTACCTTCAAACAGGTATGGAATAAATTTAAGATTTTATCTTTATCATAATTTCGCAAATTAAATATTTCTCGTCAGATCGTCAAATCCTGCAGGAAATATCTGTACTTTATAGTTGTCAATACTTTCTATTGTCAAAGAGTTGATGTTTATATTGCAAACTGGCATGGCATATTACATGCTGTAATATGTTATTTCTGGTTGACTGAAATTGTATTAAAATAATATAATGTATTATCTATTATGAGACATGCACGTAATTGGCCATGATACTTAAAAACTAGTGTGAGCAAAGGAGCGGAAACACACACACAATCTGTCTGTTTAGCTTGAAAGTGTTTCTCCCTCCATATATTATGGATTAAAGTCCAATATTAGAGTAATTCCAAATCTTCGAATGGGTAACGTTCTCTTGCTAATAACTACAATTGTCTTTAGCTTAACCTCAACCGACCTCAACTATACTATACGCCGACAGATTCGATAGATGCAGAATGTCGGTTAAAACGCCAGCTATGAAATAATCAAAATAGCAATATCATTGTAAACAAATTTTATTTATCCATTTTCTCACGTCAGGTTCTTAAGAGTTCAACGAGGATAGCTTACATAAACGATATAGGTGGGAGTGGAACATGTCATAAAAAATCTTCTTACAGGTGTTACTGTCAAGTATATTGATCCCGCATCATCAACATTTGATAGCGCAATACGCGTGTAGGTGTCACGTTCTACATACGTGAGAAATAAAACCATTTTCGTGTTAAGTTATCTAAAGTTATTATTTGCATACCTGAATATATAGCTGCATGTACATCTTGAAAACAAATGACAATCGGATAAAAACATGAGTTTTTTTTTGCATTATTTTCGCGTATATAATATACTCCTGGATTTTAGTCCGTTCCTTCCGACTAGCGACTCATTCTGTACATAGCAAATTAACAAGCATAGGTAGATGATAAATGGGAAATGAGTTGATAAATGTTGATTAGAGTTGAGCATAAAATCAATAAATTTACTCGCGAAACATTAGTAAATGTTTAACAAATTGTAAGTAGTTGCATTACGTTTGTACCAACGTGTTGAAATTATACACAAAATAAATTTTACAGATTATTTTTAATAAATACCTTTATAAAAACTAAAGTTTATGGTATTTCGTCACAGCACTGTATGGCTATTGATATCGGTCATTAGGGAAATGACGGCATTTCGCCAAGGTCCCCAAACCTAAGCTAGAGAGATATACATTTGTCTAAATTGCCCAGGAAAGGAATTATTTCAACCCACGCACTATAGGATGGACACGCTGTATGGTGACCATCTAAAATTCTTAAGAGGTAGAGCATCAGCTTACATTTTGCAAAGTTGGTTCTAGTTTGCCAAACAATTTTTACTGATTTGTGTATAAGAAACGGAAAAAACTGAATTTAAGACTTTTACCGAGCACTTCTTGTACATATAGTATGGTTCTAGAAAAGTCAGAATGTCTGCATTTTCTTATCAAACGTAGTAAGATATTATTCAATTTACTTTTTATGTATATTCATAGTCTATCTTGGTCTATCGAAAGTCGTAAATGCTATATTTTTAATTCTTTAACATCAAACAACAAATTGACCAATACTCAATCGTTGCCAAACGCAACATTATTTGATACGTGTGACAGATTTCTACTAAATTTATATTCGCTGTGGTAGTAACGTTGATGGAAGTAAAACATATAGAAACCAGTAAACCAGGAAACGATTTTTTGAATATAATAACAGAAGAAAAATCCAATTGGGCGCAAACGCAGATAATTAATAAAAATAATTGCGAAAGAGAGGAATTCCTTTCATACGCCGTTCCGAGCTCAAAATTATTAAAGTAGAGACTGAAGATTGTACTCTAAGTTTGTTAATTAGGATTGCCTTAGGCTTACGACGCGACGGTTGCGGTGGCCTCCCGGTGCGTCCGCTTCTCTTTATGAAATTTTCCCAATTAATAAAGCTCAAATTATACCAACCACTGCTGGAATCGAGGCTCAAAACCTGTCGCAATAATTGCGGCAGTGTTTTTTTCTTTTCTTCTTATAATCACTTCGTGTCCCTCATTAATGTGAAGTCTATTAGAAGTCTTAATAAAATCAAGTCGAATATATCTTTCATCTGGTGATTAACTCGTGTTATATATACGTGCTGAATTAAATCTATATTGGTTGTTAAGTTAAAAAAAAAAACGTTTCGTTGGAACATATAATCATCGACAACGTTGAATATACGTGTAAAAGGTCAAATTTCCAATTCACAGTTAGTGTAGCAGATAAGGTCAAGAAAAATGTCAGCCGTACCAAAAAAAGATTTTTTATAAAATGTCGATGTATCCCCACTTTATAAAAATACTTTGTTTTATGTATAGATTTCTACGTATACCTGAAAGTCGATCCTTTTATCCTGATAACGAATGAAATGGCGTCACCTGTTTTTACAAATAGTACATATGTATCTGTTTTCAATAAACTCTCAAGGTCGAGTTAATTTTGAACAAGAAGGCATTAAAACTAACCTGATTGAACAAGCAGACCATTCTATCCACTGACCAGGGTAATTTTGTTTATAAGTGTATGCATTGACCATCGACCACGTGGATATTTTATTTTGCTAATAATAGTAAATTGCTCAAGATTTTATTTAGCTATAAATAAGTATAAAGCTACTGGATCTTATAAAAATGAACCCAGAAGCGGTCGTTCCAAAATAATAATAGCCAGAGACAACAGCCTACAAGAGGAACTTTTTCTTTGGAAGGGGAAAAAAGAACTTCTTTAAACTAGTGCGGAAGTTGATCCGAATATTTCGGCTTGAATAATTAGAAAATGCTTAAATAATGAGTATCAAAAGTTTGTAAAGCAAAAAAGAGGCTATTGTTATCCGAGATGAACAGAAAAACCATGAGAAGTGGACAAAAGACGCCAACTTTGAACAGTTGACAACTGAATGTTATCCATGGCAGTACTTATGCGTTGTAACGTACTCATCAGCATGGAACTTGTAGCATTATAATGTAAGTGCATGTTATCACAGGACGTTGTGGAAATGTTCACATATTACGTTGCATGAAGAGCAATACATAGAGAGAACTTTTCTCAGATAAGCTTCTTTTTCCAACAAAACTAAAAAGTGGATCCACGAAAATCTATTCCATTTACTGGCTTGGCTTGTGCAAGATAAAATCCAGTCGAGTACTTGTAGCACTTTGGTGGAAAGTCAACTAAAGGGTCACAAACTCTTTTCAAAAACACTGCTTGACGCCAAATTAAAACGCGCGAGAAAAACTACTCCCTCAGCGCATTGCGAAGAATTGGTGAGTACAATGCTTAAACGTATCCAAACAGTCATTAAAACCCTGGGAGGGTATATGCGGCATTAATTCACAAGAAGAATTTTATAATATAGTCTTTAGATTAGATTAAATTACTATACTGTCAGGCATATGTTTCTTGAGAATTCAGTGTCCTGTTAGCGGGCCTACGGATTCTAACGGACTTCCTGTTTCTGCTTAGTAGATCCACTGTAAATGCAGACTTGTGTCCAATCAGAAAGTGCTTGGCCTACCTCTGACCTGGAATACTCTTCCACCAGTCTTGAGATTTCTTCTTTCCCAGCCTATTGAATGCATTCATGCAGTCCCACACCTGTTTCGACTTCACCTTTGTGGAGTCTAGTGCTTTTATCACTGCTTGACTGTCTGAATAGATAGCACTAAATCGATGGTAACCTACTTACCGGTCTAATTCTTCAATACACACCAACACTGCTATTTCGGCTTGAAATACTGTGGCGCTTTGAATTAGGCTCAGTTATTTTGATATTTTTGGTCTAATCCCACAAATTCCGTCTCCAACTTCATTCTTTGCCTTTGAGCCGTCTGTGTACAAGATAGATACGGCTTTAATAGGCCCCGCCTTGAGCTCGTTTAACACTACTTATAGGCGGTTGACCACTATATAATGTAGTCATAGTTGCAAATATATATGCTTTTAATATACCTGCATATGTCAAAATAAACGGATTATCCGATATGCGTACAGCATCTCAAACAAATAACCTAGAATCAGAACATCTCATTTTAGCTGCCAGTATAACTTTGCGTGTTACAAACCAAGTCCGTTCACGATTAAAGCTTTTCCTTGACCCATCTGTTGCCCTTATTTAACTTTTTATCTTGTAGCTAATAGGTTTTCTGACATAAGCGCTCGGACCTCCAATTTTTGCATAGCAGTCCGTATATTTGCAACCGCACAGTTATTATTTGTAAATAAAGAAGGCACATGAATACGTGTTCATTTGTAAAGCATGTTGGGAATTCTGATATGGCCTGTTAGGGGCATTAAGGGTATGCATGCAACAGTAATCGAGGGAATGGAAATTGGATAGTATCAAATTGCTTCTTCCCTTGGGGCATGCAAAGAAACTATTGTTATTCTCATTTTTTTTTGTCTCCGAGGAACTGCGGCGCATAAACCAGGGATTTGTCTCCCTTCGTAAGATTAAACAAGCATTAAGATTGAGAGGTTGCAGTGTTTGCATAAAATTATCGATAATATAAATGAACTACAGCCGCTAATCTTGGAATGGAAACAGTAAATTATGAATAATCTTACGGTTTTCAGATGCTGAGCTAAGAAACTAATAGGAAGGGTGTAACAGAGGAATATGCAAGAACAACGATGGACTATTAGTCGTCATTTTGTAAGTAATTAAAATATTCTGAAATTTTGGTTAATGATAGTAGTGATAGAGACATGTTTGCCTTTTAATAATGCCAATTTCATAATAGTCTTGAAAGGAATGAAATGGATACGGGTGTTGTTGAAAGTAGTATGGAAGGAATAGAAAATACCAACAGAACGGAAAAGCAATCTGATAATAGTGATTTATAAGAAAGGAGAGTATATCCAATGCGAAATTTCCAGAGTGTTTAGCACAAACAACTTATAAAATTATACACAAGAATACCAAGAAAACGACTAAGAGAGTATGTAGACCAAAAATTAGATGAGGATTAGGGAGCATTCAGGTCTCAAAAATACACGAGTCACAACATAACATGTATAGAATAAGGAATTTAATAGAGTGAAAAATAGAAGAAGGAGAAGAAATGTTCCACGATAAACAGAAGGGAAACATGAAAAGGTTTAAAGGTAATGGAAGTACCTAAAGCTCTAATAGATGCCATCAGAAGTACATACATCTGGGAGGGTGAGAATGATACGAATTGTGGGGCAAAATCTAAACAATTTAAAATGGGAAAGCAAACTCCAGAAACAGAGCACATAGGCTAATGATCATCTTCACGGATGGAGACTGATGGAAAGATAAGAAAAATAATGAAGACAGAATATTCAAAAAAGAAACGAAACCGAGAAGAAAATAAATGGATCGGATAAAGAAAATGGAGAAAACTGGAAGAAATGAAAATAATGACAAAAAAACGATAGAAAGTGAAAAAATGGGTACAAGAGGAACAGGATTCCATCCAAGGACATTTTTTATAACATTTTTATGATAAAAATAACAACTAAAAGAAAGTACAGGTGAATGTCAATTATCCTTCTTGTATTAAGTTCTTTTGAAGAATTTTCGGCCACTAATAACCTGAGTGGCTTCAATCAGCATGAATTATTACTTAACGGCCCCCAGATATGCTCCACACGAGTCTACTGATGTCTTCTTGGAGAATATTTTTCGAGCGTCTTTTAGCTGTTGGCGAATCTGGCGGATTTGGCTGCCTAACAACCTCCAAAATTATAAATTCCATTCATATTTCATAGACTTTGTGAAGGTTAATCCATTGTTTGAATACCATGTTACTGAGGGAAGTAGTGAGATTTGAACTTATACCTTAAGCGGCTATTAAAACAATCCTCCAGAATGAGATCAACGTATTGTTAGAACGAGATCAACGTTTCATCAACGTATTAGTTTCCCTGTAACTACCACAAGATCTGTTCTTTAATCAAGACTATTCCTTTCCAAACAATCATAAACCCATCACCAAATTTTTCGATTTTTTTTTACGTTCATGTGAGATCAGTGACTCATTTGTAAAGGGATTGTCGAAGTTGCCATGTGATTTCTTCGTGCGCGTAATTTAAACCACACTTTACGTGCTTCTACATGGCTCTTCTTGACCTCAGGTTTGATCCCTTTAATCTATTCCTAATTGTTTAATCAGAAATTCCCAATCCACGAATCGTGAGCGCAATTTGAAGATTCTTTGCCGTGGATATGCGAGAATGCAAGGAAGATAGCATTAAAAATCGGCTAAAAGTTCCTCAAATTATTTTAGGTAGTGTAAGTGATTCCAAAAGATGTTTCTTTCATATTATTTA
Source organism: Oryctes borbonicus (assembly GCA_902654985.2). NCBI lineage: Eukaryota > Metazoa > Arthropoda > Insecta > Coleoptera > Scarabaeidae > Oryctes > Oryctes borbonicus. The sequence continues at coordinate 12,180,738 of LR736857.1, forward strand.
GAAACTAGATGATTTGTGATTTGTTCCCTAATTACATAAAAATTATTATTATTATAAAAATGCTTAGCAACTGTTGCTATTAAGAGTTATATTGCTTGAGCAAAAAAATATCCTTGCAATTATCAATTTGAAAGTTTCTATTCATAGTCCCCATATATTTCTAAAAAAAGAAGTATTTGCTATTGTTATTAATTAGGTGGAAATAAGTAAAAAAAAAAAAACTATGGTGCAATTTTGCTTGGACGCAACGGCCGGAATTACTACAAAAGCAATACACAAGAAAACAATTAAATCGACTCCACATAATGAAGTCGTTAAAACGGCCACTGTAATTATAGTCCATTATCTATCCATATCAGGCGACGAACAAAACGATCGGCTCGTTTTATATAATTATTTCAACAGTGTACAAGATACAAATATACATATTAGATTGCGGAAATTATTGTATGGACATTTATAAGTGAGTGGTGAATGTAAATCTAATTATTTCAATTATAGCTTGCAGAAATGATTATATCTCGCTAATAGATATGCGAAAACATATAATTTTTATCAAAATGAAAGTCCACACACCTCGCAGCTTAATTACATTAGGGTTCGATTAGAAGGAATTTATTAACTGCGGTACGTGACGACATTTCGGGCATAAGATTCTCTATAATTGAGCAATAATGTTGTACATTGTAATCAAGTAAAGCTGTGTTGATATTTAGTGAAATCCGACACTTTAATTTTTGTGTCACTAGGGTCACCTAATTTCTGTATTTGCACTAAAACATTAAACTCGTCAAGGAAATTATCGTATTAACTTTAACAATCGAAAATGTCGATTATTTAGTGTATAATTAGTTAACTCCTTTAACCAATAACAACGTCTGATACTAGTTCTCCGTCTAGTAGAATTATTTGCATCGACGAATTCGATAATTCGATCTATTTCAGTCAACGAATGCGAAATCGAACTCGCATTCAAATCTTTCCTTTACCGAATTCTCGATTGCACCGCATTGATATTTGCGTATCTGGAAGCAAGGAGCAAGGTAATGAATAGGAGCCATGTATATAAACTTATCGCTTAATGAACAATTAGAACTGCCTGGTTTTGTGAATAAGACCGCTGTCTCTAGCACTACTATGGACCAATGGCAGTGCTAATTAGAAATAAATTCAATATGGGAATCCATGGGACAAAATAACTCAAAAAAATTAATAAACCCACAAACATGTTTCTACATCTCTTATTCTATTCTGCACCTTCTTCAGGAAGCATACAGGGTGATTCAGTTTAACGGATCATTATTGGTATCTTTATTGCTATTGGTCCTACGAAATTGGGTAAATTGGTGCATTAATAGTGTTCTTGCTGCTGGTTTATATAAAATTAATAGAGAAACAATCGAATATCACATTCTTACAAAAAAGGAACGCTCTGTATATTTTTCGGTATGTTGCATTTTTTTTTTTTAATATTGAGATCTGAGGTCGTAGGAAAAAAAATTCGATGACTTTGTTTACGTTTCGTCGCTAATGGTTGTCGATTTCCTTAAGTAATCTAGTAAGAGGATAAACAAAATTTTAAGCTGCAACAATGATAAATTATGTCTAGCGAAATGCTATTTTTTTAATTTTTTATTCATACTTTATTTTCTTTAATTTTAATTTATCTAACCTTGTATTACTTATACACTATTAAAACCTGTTTGTTTCTTCTTAGCATTCAATTTACTAGTAATTGCTGTTGTCATGGAAATGCCAAACGCGCCTATTACCATTGACACAGGCACAAAACAAACAAGACAAGTATGTTAAATTTTCTGAACAATTTTCATGTGGATCGTTTTCTTTTTCTTTTTCTTTTTCAATTTATATCCTCCTTTGTCTGTTTCCCTACGTCGATGGGACTAATAAGGATGCATGTGCTATGATAACGTTACAAAACTATCAAAATAGAAATCATGTTAATTTGTACATATTTATATATATTCTTTCCTAAGACCTAAAATCCCAGTATTAAAAAAAATTGAAGATTAAATCGGGGAATACAGTGTATCTAAGCTTTAAGAAGAAAATTAAAAGCTTAAAATTAGAGAGTTAATATCATTGAAGAATATGATTATGCAGTGTTAATGAATGACGTTATAGAGAAAAAGGTGAATTGAATGAGATTTTTGTAGCTCGTAGAAACATGTACTAGGCCCCTTGTACTAATACGAAACTCCATTACAAATTATCAGATATCGAACATCGACATTCAATTTTGAACATCTATATTAATAATTCAGAGTATCATCACGAATAACCATTAATCATACACAATACAGGTATACATCCAATCGCCATTACTGGTCTGAAAAGCGGTTTTCAGAGCGAAGGTAGAATACTTCCCTCCACGGCCTACCCGATGACAAACACGTCTTTCCTTTCGGATAGAACGTTCGTGCGTGTTTCATGAAATATAAAATAAGATATTTCCAAAAATGGTTGACGTATAATAACTTTAAATTACACAGCACAGATATTAGGGAAAACACGCATCATATACACGATCAGCAGCAAAACTACATATTGTTTTTAGTGGCTGTTATTTCTAAATTATTTAATAACAATCATGACGGTAAGAAGTCACGCGAACAATTGCTTTTTTTTAATTAAATATCTTTCCCTTAGTTTCTATTTCGACGTCTAGCGAGAAGTTCGATAATAGTTAGTAGTGTTACGTCATGAATTCAGAATAGTTTTTAAAGTGTGGATTAATACGGAACAGAAGTAACGCACTCGTATAGGGAAAATTAATCAAAATCCGGTTCAACCGGAAGTGTTTCGTAAATTAATAGGTTCAATGCTATCACTACTTACTCTAAAAGTTCTAACTCACATAACATGCTGAAGATTAAGCTCCTCCGTGTGTTTTATTTCAGGAGAGAAAGAGACAAACGTTACTACCTTCAGTAACAATAAAATAAGTTATCAAATGTTTTTTTTTTTTGTTATTTAAACATATCCTTAAATAAGCACTTATAGAAATTATGTACTTGAAAGTACTTCTTCTCTTGAAGGTATAAAAATGCGGACGGTAGTATTTTATTCTGTCTCATTTTTGTTCTTCCAAATGTAAATACAAATCATGCTGAAACCTATTTGATAATACCTCTACAAAACTACATGAAAAGAAGCATTCAATCAACTGTGTTTAATAATCATCTATTTTTCATCCCCGACAGGAAATTTCAGACGAAATTCAAAGCGAAAAAAGCTTGAATTATGAATAGACATATGTCGTTATTTTTGAAACGACTCTTTTATGTTTTCTACTGGCAAATCCATCACGTAGCCTCCAGTATACGGTATAAGTGGTAGATAATGGTGGATGTTGTAAATATTTCATACCGCACGCTGCCACCTACCCCTCAGGGAGCTCATTAGAGGGGGTGACATCGTCGCGGGGTCGACGCCATACAGCCCTACGTCGCTGAAGCAGAAGTTCACCGTCAGGGTACGCCGCGATTCCTACAACGCGGTAGTTTCGTGATTGGCTAACATCGGAAATGTGATGGCGTTCTAATGCCATCATGATGTAATGATTTCTTATCAAGGGAGTAAACATCTTCGTTGTGGCTGTGGATGTTGTTACGTGCTGCGATTGATGGCTCAATGCAATAACGGTGCTTTCCAATGGGAGATTCTTACCAGGCATAAATATTCCCAATACAATCATTAACAATTCTTTGCTATATCGAGCAGAGCTTTATGTTTTTACGAGTAATACCGACGTTATGTTTCATAATATTATTTATTTATCACATCGGGGTTAGTTAGTAAATCTACTCTACATTGGGAAAAAAAACATATAGAACATAGAATGAATAAAAAACGTATTTGTGCCTTCTCTGAAACAGTATGTATCTTCATATTTATTTTCATTTTACAATTTAGAGAATACAACATTTACGAAAGTATGCTGAAAGTCGGGAATGTGTAAGCCAATTAAATTTCCTTATGGCAAGTATTAGCTTTGTTATTCCAATTACTTTTTGTTTCGAACAACATGATATTTACTTACCCCATATTTGAACGTAGATTTGTGTAATTAATTCAGACTTTCGGGGTAAAACGACAGAAGCATACACTTATTACATTAAAAACATTCAAGAAACTAGTTGCAGGTGACCAGTTTCATGAAACCGGTTTTTGTGTCTTTTTGCGCGATGCATTTGTAAAAATAGTTTTACTAGGTAAGTGCAGATGTAGTGATACATTTATATTTAATTGTTGATGTTTAATTGAAGCCTGAGGTACGAATAGTTCAAATGTGGAGGGTGGGATACTTCTTTGGCGACTTAGTAGGGATTAATTAATCTACATTGGCCATTTAACGATGTTGACAATGGAGTATCAATTCTAGAGTAATCCTGGTACAACCCTGCATAATCAATAACATCCAGCAATTTTCTCGGAAATATTTTATATTGAGAGTCAGTTAATTTTTCAACGTTCGGAGCACTGAGCAAGAACAATTTTCTACCAATTTCTGGTTCTGCCTTCTTTTTTTTTTTTTCATTGAAAATGTTCAAGAAATGCAGAGTCAACACCTAGGGTTGATTTCCTTTTGATATTTATCTTACTGAGATTTTTTCTTTTGAGGAGGGTCAGAAACGCTTTCTGGATGATTGGCAAGCACGATTTGCGATAAATGTGTTTCTAGTTGCTATGTTAGTGATATTACCATTTTCAACTAGTCAACGTCCTTATCATCGCCCCTTTCAGTACAAGACTGTATTCGATCAAGATCAGTATCTGGGTTTACATGAAATTGCCTTCTACTGGTGAGCGGATAGAAATATCAGACTGCTTTCAAGAGTTGTAGAATATTTCAAACTGTAAACGCGAAACACGTTCGAACCAGAAAACTTCCAGGTCAGGTTCTACTACAATTAGAAAGGATATCATTCTAGTATACATTTGGCTTTACGATGATTGAGCTTGGATATACCGGAAGAAACATTGATGGCGAAGCATTTAAAGCCTTAAGAATTGGACGTTACTTGAACAGAAATAGAGATGAACTAAATTTACCAAGTGGTACTCAGCTTAAATATAGCGGACTAGATGGAGCAAATATTATTTGTAGTAATTACAATGTAGTTTGCCATTAATAACGTACCCGTCTCATTTATGGCGCCTGCTACTTATTCCCACGCGGCATTAACAATATCTCTCCTCGCATGATCATTTCGTTTGCATAGGGATACTTTTATATTTTTTGTACTAGAGCAATATTTGTGTTTTTTCGTCACCAACAAAATCTTGCGGTATTTTGTTATAATGTACAATCGATACCGACTAGTCGATAAGCAACTAACAAGTTTGGTTTCATGCGATTGGTTTTATTCAACATTTTTTGCATCGCAGTCACGTCAATGGATGGACCTGCATTTCTTTCTAATAGACAACTTCATTGGCGACCGGTTGTACAGTTACACGCTACTGGTTGCATGGTTTCAGTTTTTTAAATGGACGAGCCGCCTAACTGGTGCTGACGACCATAATTTTTTATATATCTCGTTTTAACTCCATATACATAAGTTAGTGTTTTACATTTTGGGAGCACACAACAATGCTTTACAAAAGTTCCAATAACTCATGAGCTGCTGCACATGGGCAGACATAATATTAACTAAGCTGTAAAAATATAATTACAATACACAGCTTGTAGGTGTACTTCCTGTATAATCCGAAGCAATAGTCAATATATTTTAGCTAAATTGGCGCCAGTGACCTTTGTAAATTTCCAAATTTCTCAATTTTTTTAATTTTGCAGAGATCGGTAGTTGAAATATGCGTATCAGACAGTATCAAAATATCGACTAAAAGCAGTTTGAATGCTTTTTTCATTTAAGTTAGCATGAACTGAAAATTAATATCGTGTTTACAACTTGGAAAATAAATGGATAATGTCCGTAGAAGCAATCTCAATTAAAGAGTTTGTAACAATTTAATTTCTCTCTTCTTGAAGCTGAAATTCAAAGTGTTTAAAAAGTAATAATTACTTCATCGATGTGTTTTGCACATAATCTGATACCATATTTTCCTTTTATTAAGAATCCTAATCACGTTGATTTTTATTTTCAGTAATAACATAAGATTCTACTTCATATTCTTGCCTGTACGTACAACAATATTTAAAAAGTCGCGCAACAGTATTTTTTAACGTTAGCTCAGTACAAAGAGAACATTTGTAATCTTACCGTACGTATTCTAATAATTTTGGTCTTGCTCAAACATGTAACTATGAATGAAGTAATGAATGTCTAATACGGAACATTCATTAAATATTAGCTACCTTCGTGATCAAGGAAACGAAGGTTTAATTACTTTATGTCATCCTGACTAATTTTAGATTGGTAGTTGAGAAACACCCAGTGGACTGTATTAATTCCATCAGTATGTCCTAGGCATACTGTTAATTTGGCATTCTTCAGAAAAGAGGTGCTTTATTATTCGACAGAAATTGGTGCTAAAGTTAAGAAGATTAAACCAAGGATAGCTAGGTCACCAGGTCTTACTGAAAAGTCTACAGTATTCCAAACGAACATAGCTAGAAGAATTGGGGTGTAATGGAGAAATAAGGAGACAAGTGATTAATGTTATCGATTTGTTATTGGCTGCTCAGTAATCAAGCAGTAATAAAAGCACTAGGTCCGACAGAGACAAACCCAAAACTGCATCAGAGCTCTGAATAGGCTAAGTGGTAGTGTAAAGGCGACCATGGTTTAAGTACTAACTTTAAAATAGACGAAAACGTGTGGACCTCCGTGCAGGCTTCACATATGTACGTAGTAGTTACTAGCCAATGGAAAGAAAAGAAATCTCGAGACTGAGAAAAAAATTTTCCGGATCAAAGACAGGTCAAACAATTTGAAAACGGATTCTGGCCTGCTCTTATAGCCGATTTGCTACACAAAATAAAAAGCCAAACTCCTAATTTAATCTAATCCGAATAGATTTCTTAACGTTAGAATACATTTGCCATTTACACATTTTTAGTTATGACGTAGGTTATTTTACTTTCTGTTTGATGTTAACAGTGTTTAACTTCTCCCCGGTCTCGGGGGTCTTGGACTGCTGAAGTTCGTCATATCAGTACAACCCAGATATGATAATTCATAGAAGTACGAGCCCTAACAACTACATTTTGGAACGGCATATTTTTAAAATACTTTAAAATATTTCGAAATTTGTTATAAAACAGTTATAGACATCTTTTTGAACATCTATCGATGTTCGACAATTGTCAAAACTTTATTTCTTAATTGTTTTTTAAATGAAATTAAAAAATGTACCTTTGCGGATTACCACTGGTAAATGTTAAAACGTGGGAAAATTTGAAAATGAAGTAGTCATGGAAAACAACAATGTTGAATTTATTAGAATTGACGAGAAGCCCTTAGTTCACGAAAATTGTGCGAAATTATAGTCCAGTATTGTCGATGAAAATCATTAAAGCAAATCGCTATTGAATTAAGAATGGCAAAATCAATGGAAAATACTGTTGAACACTTCAGTGGAACTAAACCATTGAAATAAAAAAAAAAAAAAAACACTGGTAGACCCAGAATTATTACCGAACCGTTATTGGAAATACATTCATATAGCTGAACTCGAATTTTACAAGGTATTTAAAAATGTACTTACGTAACTTACATTCACGCCAGGGAAAGACCTCTATTAACTGCGGATCATAAACGAAACCGGTTGATTTAGGTTGAGTCAATAATAAACTGGAAAAGTGTAGATGTCACTTGACATATGTCATTTTCGTATCATCTTAAAAATTATCGTAATTAATTACATCATTTAAAAACTTCAACAAAATAGACAAACTTTCGAACTGGATTTCAAAATGCTAGGAAGTTCCTTGATCAACACCTTGGACCAAGATAAATACATCGAAAACTTTAACCGAAGGCAACTAAAGCAATCGTTAGAATCAGAGTTCGATATGTCTAGTGGATCTTTGATTGCGCGTGATATTTCTTATCGAACATCTTCCACACTAACTCGTCAGCAAAATTTTGAAATTAGCGTTGACTACGTTAATCTATCGGGTGTTGCGTTAAAAATATTAAATGGCAAATACAGGAGGTGTCTAGGTATTAGGGTCTGCTGGCATTTAATGAATTTCGAATCATCCACGCCAATAATACAAGTTCAAAGGCATCTTGTAAATATTAAGGATCTGCAAAAATATACCATAACCTTGAATGACGTATTTCTGAATTATATATCCAAACAGAGGATACATTTTGACTTATATGGTGTCTATGAACATAAAGAAAAGCATTTAGGCAGAAGCGAATTGGAGTTGAGTAATATCTTACAGTGCATAGAAAAGGAAGTGTCTCAGCAATTGGAAATAGTATCTCCAAGTAAATTTAAATTTTTTAAAAAGTGCCAACACAATAATGAGAAAATGGGAATTCTTGGACTTAAGTACTGTTTAAAACCACTTAGTTTGACGGAATTACCTAAGGTATTAGATAAAATAGAATTAGAAGAATTATATCACAAATTGCACCAAACTCCTTCATCCGAATTACTCAACAATGATGAAAGCGTCTCTTACTTTGAAGGCATGCAATCCCTAACTACTGTACACGATACTAAAGCTAAAAATCTTGGTGTATCGGTATCAGATTATAGCTTTATTCGTAATATTTTGGATGATGTGTTAAATGGAGATGAATTCGCAACTAAAAGTGAATTTCACATCACGGACCAGAAAAGGAAGAAAAATTATAATAAATCTTTGGAAGAATATGCTATTTTATCTGGGACTAACCCAAAACATGCAAGAATATACGAGAAGGACAACGTAAAGGTTAGAAATTACGATAAACGCCAGACATATGAATCTGCTGTTATAATAAACGTAATATCGCTTCAATTACACCAGAAAAAATATCCACTGAAGAAGAACGAACTAAGAGAATTCTACATAGAGTACTCATTTCTATTGAGAACTGGTAAGGAAATGGAGACGTTAAGCCTACCACTATTAGAGAATAGAATCATTGAATACAATTTCAAAAGAACGTTCCTGATAGATACTGAGAATCATTACTCTGATTGCAAAGTATTAGCGAAAATGATAAGAGATAAAAAATCTGTCAAGTTCATAATTGTTGAAGAGCCAGTGGAAGATGTCAGCAGATTTCAAATATGTAGGGAGGTAGGATTTGCCGAAGTAAGTCTTTTTGATTTAATACAAACTGAGGAAAATGCTGTGACAGATATTTATTCTATAATGGATATACTGACTCCAAGCAACATTATTGGACGTTTAAAAGTTAGCTTCTGGGGTGTACAAGCAATAAGAACAGCTGCTCTTAAAGTTTTAGAACCATATGTACTACGCAAACCAGGTCGAATACCAATAGTGTATGAATGAATAAACAGTTTTAGAAAAACAATAAGGACGATTTTTCCGTTATGTAAGCTACATCCAACTAACAATACGTTACATAATACTGCTATCGACTACCATTAATAATTTTACACATTATTAGCATTGTACTCCTCATAACTTCCACTTCAATATTATTATCCACCATTTCAATATTATTATTGAATTCAATTTTAATTCAACTTTAAACTGTGTTTGAGAGTTTCTTACACTGTTAGTAGAAACTTTGTTGCTATCTACTTTAACATAACGAACGTATACACGTAAATATATGAATTGACAATAAGGAGGATTAGGATAACCTTTCTG